>CALYLW010000309.1:92864-296216 GCA_944989445.1 Ampullaceana balthica | reverse complement strand
GAAACGTTAAAATATGTTATTTAAGAAACATTACTGGAATTTATCATTTAAAAAAATAGTACTTCCTTTAGATACCATCCTCCTGTACAAATACATTCTTAAAATCAGCTTTCATTGATCTCCGTGCAGTCTGAGATGTAGGTAGATCCACCCTTTTGAAACCAGGTTTCTAGAACATGTGGAAAATTTCTCAATCCAGGTGTAACGAAAGATTGTAAAATCTCTATGTAACCACATGTACCTTTTTCAGCTGGCACTGTGACTAGGTGCATTGTGGAAATAGCCGAAGACATTGAGCCAGGATTTAGGATTGATACATCACCATGGTACGCACTCTTCAGATATTGACAACAAGGCAACACTACTTGTTTATATGCCACACATTTAGTAGGAGTATGTGCACAAGTATTTTTCCTCAAGGGCAGAACTGTTAAAGTCATTGGATGGTTATATATCAGGACAACTAAAATGGTCATTTTGTGTCGGGATGGGCACAGACAAAGCTGCTGCCATGACATGACTGGATGACTATCTGATTTAACTGCATGGATTAAGGTGGTTCACATGAGAGTGAATATATACATTGTATCATTTACAGGGAAATGTTGGCAAGGCCCAAAAATGTAATAATAATTTAATAGTGTATTGTTTGATGTTGTTAAAGTTATTTAAATCATTAAATCACAAGCCCTTAACTCCTGCCTGTTTGAGCAGCTTTGTGAGGAGATATATGAAATGCACAGATGCCTTCTCTTGTACACATAAATAAGATGATATGCAGAGGAAAATTGCTCCAGTGTCTTTGAATTCGGAGAGCCATTGCAAAGATTTCTCTCAGAAAAGAAGTCACAGCCGACAGCACATTTCATTGAAAAGGTATGAGTCGCAAAACTGGCTCACCTGTGTGACATATTCAGTCCGCTCAATGAACTCAATCTGTTCCTCATTGGGGAAAATGATTACTGTTTTCAAGTTGGCAGACAAAGTAGTGGCATAAAAGTCAAACTAGAGTTGTGGCACGCCGAGTGAACAAAGGCACTTTGAACGTGTTTCAATAACTAGTGGGGATTTTAAGACTGAGATTGCCCATTCATTTCCCCAGTTGCATGATCACCTGTATTTGCTTTTAAAAGATTTCGAGTACTACTTCCCAAATCCAGAATAGCTATGATTTTTCTTTTTTATACAGAGAAATACTAAGTTTACTAATATCATGTATCGACGCTAGGCGGTGATTGATTGATTGATTGAATATTATGTCACAGGTTTCCGGGTGCACTTGCAATGATTGGAACTCAGGGGATTTGTTCAATTATTTTATCGTGCACCTCGTCTATCAGAACCTTGGCAGACACCTTTCCATTGTCATCGCCTCCAATGCTGACATACTTATGATTGTAAATATTGTGATTGATCAATGTTTCATTGATGTTTTCTTCTGTAATTTTACAGGAATGGAAGAACAAAGGAAGAGAATAGCATTCCAGAATGGCGGTGTGCAGATTCAAGTAAGTGTCTATATTGTTTAAGTTATGGTAGATAAATCCACAAATATTTGCAAAATATTTTACTGGATTATTTCCCATGGTTAGACTAACCAAGTAGTTATTCCCAGAAATCCAGATTTCCAGCAAACTGAAAATTGTATACACATGTTTTTTATAACCGCTCATAATATTTTTATTAATTTTTTTGTGTACCTTTAAGATTGAAATGTTTTTAAAAAATTTTTTCTTCAACTTTTTAAAAATTCACAGTAAGCAATGCATTGCAATTTTATTTTCCATTTTCCATATATCTCTGTTTATGTTTTTGTTTAAAAACTTTAGAGATAATCTCAATACATAATGTAAACTATAAACTAAATGGAAGGGAAATCAGCATTTTTTCTCTTATGTATATTCAGTCTACTTAATTTGTATGAAAACCTTTTCATCTTTGAGTAAATAACTGGTTTCTAATTATCAAATGACATGTATTCTTCACATTTTTATTTATAATGTATAAAATCCATTAAATTATCACACATGTATTACACTGTTTACCAAATTTATATTTCTTCAGTTAAATTCAAATTAATATTTTGACAAAAAAATTGGTACTCTGGTCTGTATTCTGTATAAATTGATTCTACTATCGTCTAAATTAAATTAAAAAACAACTTTTTGATATTAAATTTGTTCTGAATCTTAAATTTTAGCATTTAAACAATTATACACCTCATATCTATACTGCAATGAACTGATAATAAAAAAAACCCCTAAAAACCAAGTTTTTGACTATAAATCATTTATGAACGAGACATAACTAAAAGAATGTATATTATAATACGCAGCGCAAGACCATCCGAAAATACAAAATGGTAGTTATGTGTCGTAAAACATGTTTAATATAATGCGCACCGATCAGGAATATGTTTATAAAAAGTTTTGTCAATAAAATACGCACCTTATTGCGCGACAGAAAGGTTGTTCAATATAATACTCTCTGCACACTCTATCTAAAAAAATAACATGATACATAGAAATAAATAAAATAATCTAAAAACTCAATAATTTAATTACAGTACATGCGATCGATCTGAAATTTTGATACATCGTTTTTATTATCGGTACGAAACTGCCTGCAAAATTTCAGCTCGCTAGCTTACGAGGAAGTGGGTTAAAATTGATCCAAAGTTTTTTTGACAAGCAAGCAAGGGCTCAAACAAACAGACACCACAAGTTAATATAAAAGATTTAAAAAAAAAGAGAACACTGTGATCTATGAAATAACAATCTTGTGGGCACACTGTTTTATAATTGTCTTCAAGCACCATGTTTTGTTTGCACAGCTACTGTCTCTCTAGCTAAAAAAGGGTTGGAAGGCCAGCCAGTGGTGGTACTATACATTCTGTCTGTGTATTATGCTAAGGGCATTTACTGCTAAATGTTGGGGGGGGATTTGGACTAGTAACCCCCGCCCTACTCTGACACTGATCCTATCTACTCCACCGTCACTCCACTGTCTGTTTTAGGGATTCACTCCAAATAGCAGTTCTTAGATATATGTGGTTTATAAATTCATGATACGCTGAAATTAAAAGAGGGATGTCAACACTTAGTATAGTATCCTGAAATATTACTAAAATATAACATTATCTCAGAAAAAAGTAGTAAAATAAGTAAGTAAAGTCCCCTTTTGAGACCATGATGGCCTATTTGCAAGTGAAGTAGCGTTCACGCGTTTTTGTTAGCCACGGCCACGAGCGAGGGGTAAATACTATTTCAAAATACTTTTATTGTATATTGCTTCAACAGGCTTCACACGGTTATCTCCTCTGCACACCTCATACTCATATCTACTTCTTAAATGACATGAACGATTCTGGACTCAACCTCATCCAGAGACTTAGACTAATTTCTTTCTTCTTATAATATAAAATGTGTGCATACAATTTCCTTATTAAAACTATCAGTTAATAGTGAAGTTTTATAACTAAATAACATTAACAGCTTTGTGGAGATGGTGCTACTGCTTCCTTGCCAATTGTTGCTTTATTGGAAGCTACATATTAAATATACTTTATAAAAAAAAAGGGGGGGGGTTAGGATAAAAACAGTGATGACAACGCATTCTGCAAACTCCGTTTAGAGTTAATAACTCTTTTCATGTACCATTGGCCGCCTCTGAAATATGGATTCTCCTATATCATCAATATACATAATTCCCGTAATGGATGTAATGCTTCTTGGATGTAATGCTGTTAGGTTCAATAGTGCGCACCAAAAATTACTGCACCAAATATAACTCTTTTCGAACGTTCCGCATAAAATTGTTCAATATGATAATAAATGAATCAAATAAAAATAAATAAAATAAGCGAAAGTTCTGCATTACATTATTTTTTAATCTGATGTGTATTTATTTTGAAAACATCCTTCATTTTTGACGGGTGATACGCTAGTAAATATATTTCACCAACTTACTTCACCTTGTACATGGCGCCCCAGGCCTATCAGTGGCGAATAAACGCTAGCTATATTACTGGACCCACAGTGGGACGCTGGACCTTCCTCCAGGGCAGTGGTTCCCAACCTTTTTGAGGTGGCGACCCCTTTTATACAAGCCATGTGACCCACGACCCCCAGGAAATTTAAATAAGTCATTTTTAATAAAGTTTTTACTAAAAAGAGCAAAATTGCATTATAGTTAATATTTTTAGTCGACAGTTTGCGACACACAGAAAACCCCAAGGGGGTCGCGACCCAAAGGTTGGGAATCGCTGCTCTAGGGCTAAGAATATGTAAGTGTAAGGTCACAACAACCCAGCCCCTACTCCGCCATCATTAGGTGTCCTCCTTTTACCCCCCCCCCTCTTGTGTTTGACCTCAGAAGCTAAACCCATTGGGATTTATACTTTATACCTTTAGTATAGTAGAAATTGCTTTGCCCTTTTAATGTATTAGAAAAATATCACGGATTTTACATTTTATAATTTGCCACCGACACAATTAAAGTTACTTATTTTTTAGTTCAAGGAAATTCTTACAAATTCGAGTGCTTTTAGTTTTAGTGTAATTATTTTTATTTTAGTTCTGCTTAAATATTTATGCAATGAAATTTGATGTAGAAGTAGAAGGTTTGTAAAATATTAATTTAGTTTCGGCGTAAAAAAAGGGACGTTACGTTACCCCTATTTTGGATTCTTTTAAGGGCTATTGGATTACATGTTTGAAATGCAGGTTTAGCAGATGGCAATTTCACACATCGCTTCCTGTTTTTTGTGTGGTTATTTTTAACCGCCATTGCTTGATGTGCTGTTTTTAGTTCATTGGTAGGATTACTGAGTTAGCTTTTTAAAAACTATTTGTTTGTTGGAATGCTATATGGCATGCAAGCAAATTAATTACAGCCAACACTATGTTTAATGCAAAGTTATCCGTCTAATTGCGCACTACTCTAAATGCAACTAAATGATTGGCATCCAGCACACATGATCGACAGCCAACAAACATGATTGACATCCAACAAACATGATTGACATCCAACAAACAAGATTGACATCCAACAAAAACGATTGACGTCCAACAAACAAGATTGACATCCAACAAACATGATCAAAAGTCCTATGGGAGATAAGCTATATATTTTTTAATTTTTATTTGTCTCGTTAAAAATTTTCAATATTCCTACCTTGTTTTGTCCACCTTCTTTTGTTTTTTAATGTGAAATTTCCTATGCTTAAAATAAAAATAATTCTATTTCATATAATTAATGTCACTTAAAGTTTTTGTGTCTCC
Source organism: Ampullaceana balthica (assembly GCA_944989445.1). Taxonomy (NCBI): domain Eukaryota; kingdom Metazoa; phylum Mollusca; class Gastropoda; family Lymnaeidae; genus Ampullaceana; species Ampullaceana balthica. The sequence continues at coordinate 290,934 of CALYLW010000309.1, read as the reverse complement.
GATAAACCAAGCTGTTGCACGGGTGAGGAACTTCCCTTTCTGTTCAGTGTATTTTAACCTTACCGAATGGTGTTGAAGGACGCCAGAAACTGATTTATTTTGACTATGTTTTCTCTCTCAATGGAGGTGTTTCCAATATTTAAAGAGTACTGAGTAATGCGAGGATCAACTTCGATTTTTAAATCATGTCCTAGTCCGTTCTGTGATTTATAACTACATGTAATATCATTGAAATGTTTTTAGATCATATGCTACCGTCCTGGTCACTGTTTGCGAAGTACTTATTTACATTTTACCAAGTTTATATGGCAGATATCAGCATTATTTTCCGCTGCTTATCTACGTAACTGACTTAATATACGATAAAAAATAATTATTTAAAAGCTATTGTCTTGAGGAAAATGGGCGTTTCGAATAATCGCCTTTCAAATGAGCAAAGATATACGGTAATTGAAATTAAATTTAAAATTGGCCGACGTTATATTTTACAATTCTTTAAAACTCTTTCAGAACTAATTGCGCGGGGGAGTTCCGTCAAGGCTTTTATGGATAACTGAAGTGTGTCAAAGAAGCCTATCTGAAAACACAGTATGAACAGACCCACTATTAAAAAATACATTGTAATTTATAAGGGGTTATTTCTTTTTTGTTGCCATTTTGTATTTAGCTTAATCTAAATAACAAAAAATATTTTCTGTTTACATCACATGCTCATAGAGCGATATCCTTGTCTTGCAATATTAAATTGTGAGCAAGTTTTATTTGGCTTCAGTTTTGGTTCAGTGCACCGGTATTATGTGGTCTTGTGCATGCATATTTAAAAAAAAACCCACTAAAACCAGGCAGGACGCAATATTATTTATGTAAAAGCTTCAACTCGTAAGAACCGTCAATGCCTACCATAATCTCGTACTTCATCAAGTTTGTGTTTTATACTTGAGATTTGTTTGGCTATTGCTGAAATGAACACCAATGTGTAAATGTATTTAGGCGTATACAAAAATAAAAGTTATTTATTGTTGAAGTTTGACCGATTATGGTTTGTAGGAATTGTGTTCAGTATGCATCATAATGTAAGATGTCTTAGGTTACACCCCCCCTCCCCATTTTTAACCTAAAAGTCACTCAACTAAACATTGGCTTACAGTTTTTCGATGTCTTTCCCAATAGAAAAATTATAATTGAATTTAACTTAATCAGAGCACAGCAATTTAATTATATATATATACACACACATATACACACACACACACACACATGTCTCTCAAAATGAATAGTTTCTCTATTTGCTTTTTCTAAAAACGTCCTTAGCTATATAGCCTACTATTTTACAAATTGAAGACAAATAATGTTTTGCTCGATAGAACAAGCAATAGGTTAAGATTAAACAAAATGAGTGTTTTGCGTTGCGTAACTAATTGTAATCAATGAGGCCATCGATCAATCAGCACAGTTTTATCACACCACAAATCTGCTTCAATCTACTGTCACTCAACACTCTCCTACTGGTCAGGTTAACATACTTCACTGATATAAACAATTGAACTACAGTGGGTGTTTGATAGATTACAAGTTCTGATGATAAAGCTGTACACGTCTCTTGATCACCATACCTTCAAAGCTGTACACGTCTCCTGATTACCATACCTTCAGAGCTGTACACTGTACACGTCTCTTGATCACCATACCTTCAGAGCTGTACAGTCTCCTGTCACCATACCTTCAGAGCTGTACACGTCTCCTGATCACCATACCTTCAGAGCTGTACACGTCTCCTGATCACCATACCTTCAGAGCTGTACACTGTACACGTCTCTTGATCACCATACCTTCAGAGCTGTACACGTCTCCTGATTACCATACCTTCAGAGCTGTACACTGTACACGTCTCTTGATCACCATACCTTCAGAGCTGTACAGGTCTCCTGATCACCATACCTTCAGAGCTGTACAGGTCTCCTGATCACCATACCTTCAGAGCTGTACACGTCTCCTGATCACCATACCTTCAGAGCTGTACACGTCTCCTGATCACCATACCTTCAGAGCTGTACACGTCTCCTGATCACCATACCTTCAGAGCTGTACACGTCTCCTGATCACCATACCTTCAGAGCTGTACACGTCTCCTGATCACCATACCTTCAGAGCTGTACACGTCTCCTGATCACCATACCTTCAGAGCTGTACACGTCTCCTGATCACCATACCTTCAGAGCTGTACACGTCTCCTGATCACCATACCTCCAGAGCTGTACACGTCTCTTGATCACCATACCTTCAGAGCTGTACACGTCTCCTGATCACCATACCTTCAGAGCTGTACACGTCTCCTGATCACCATACCTTCAGAGCTGTACACGTCTCCTGATCACCATACCTCCAGAGCTGTACACGTCTCTTGATCACCATACCTTAAGAGCTGTACACGTCCCTTGATAGTCCTAAATTGAAAGTTTTACATATCCCATTAATGTCCTCCCTCCTAAAGCTGTACATATTCCATTATAGCCTTCCGCTTCAAAGCTGTACATGTTCCATTATAGTCTTCCGTTTTAAAGCTGTACATGTTTCATTATAGCCTTCCACCTTAAAGCTGTACATATTCCATTATAGTCTTCCGCTTCAAAGCTGTACATGTTCCATTATAGTCTTCCGTTTTAAAGCTGTACATGTTTCATTATAGCCTTCCACCTTAAAGCTGTACATATTCCATTATAGCCTTCCGCTTCAAAGCTGTACATGTTCCATTATAGTCTTCCGTTTTAAAGCTGTACATGTTTCATTATAGCCTTCCACCTTAAAGCTGTACATATTCCATTATAGTCTTCCGCTTCAAAGCTGTACATGTTCCATTATACTCTTCCGTTTTAAAGCTGTACATGTTCCATTATAGTTATCCTTTCAATAATAACACTCGATGATTCACATATGTATATGTTCCGTGATAGGTGTGCAAATCTGTAAATGTCTTATTATAAATTTCGATACTAAGCTGTACACGACTGATGATAGGTCTCCCCTTTCTCTGTACTCTATATTGTCGTGATTTAAATACTCAGGGAAAAACATCTTGAGCCTCTTCTAGATATCAACTCTGACTTTTCAGCATCTTTTTTGTTTATTATTTTTTATTATCAGTTTCTTTAAATTAAGGCATTAAGTACAAAAAAGCCATGCATAATTCTACTTTCTCTACTAACTATGCTTGTGGTTAAATAAAAAAGAATTACATTAGCTACGTTTTCTATTTTAAACAAGAGCCTTCATTATTACAATGTTCAACTTCAGTGGCCCACTCTAGGATGGAAAAACATCCACCTAACAGACACGAGTTGCACAACTTACTTAACTCGTTAACTACGACAACAGTAAACCAGCATAGCAATTCTTGGATGATCGCTCCAGAGCTTGATTGTCATCTGTTGTTCACATTCCAGGGACGGATTTTTTTATGGCACACATTTATTTAACTGCAAGTTGTATTCCTCTGACGACTCAAAGTTTGACTATAGGGCATGTAACGTTTAATATGTGACATGAATATCATCTCATGTAGTCATTTACCAGACACACACTTGACTAACTAGGGTATGGTTTCTGGATAAATATAGGCGATGCCCAAAGACATATCTCGGTAACACTGCTGAGTTTTTGTTTGGGTAATAAGCCGCCACTGTCCACAGGCTCACTATCACGGACGAGGGTCTGACTAAATATTGACCCACAAGACTGCGCTTACCAACTCTATTTGTCGATGAGTGTATGGACTCGTTGATTAAGTTTAGCAAACACCAACTTACAAATTGTGTATTTTGGGGGCATGCGAAGTTTATATAAAATAAAATATTGAAACAGTTTTACTTCCTATCGAGTTTTAATGATACATTTGTTTGTGGTTTCGGGTAGGCGGGTCCACACTAGGAATGACAACAAAAAAAAACAAAAAAAAACAACAACAACAAAACAACAACAACGGAACAGACAGCACGTTATATAAACAGCACGCTATATACACAGCACGCTATTCTTGCACCAGCTTATGATAAGCCGATTCGTCGACTGCAATCGGAATTTTCTTTGTTATTGTAATCTTTAATGAAGTTTTTTTTTGTCACGTGTAGTGGAACACATCTTTAATAACAACTGAATGTTAATCTTTATATTAAAAGTTTATTATATTCGCGTAAATATAGTTTGTAAATTACTTTTGGATACAGAAAACGTTAAATTTAAATGTTGAAACCTGACTAATTAATTATTGAAAAAATTGTAAAAGCGTATTACCCGAAAACAAAGTAGTTGGACGAAAGGCTTACATATAAAGTCCATGGTTCCATAACATGATGGTTAAGCAACTAAAGATAACTATTGTTTCAATTTCTTTCTGAAACCTCCCATGCCTAAGTTGTTCATCCCGACCATTTATTTTGCCGACCATGTCTAAATCATCTTTTCCGCTTCTGGATTTCATCTTGGGAGATAACGCTTTCTCTAAACACGAATATTTCCTCAATGTGTACCCACACAATCCTCGTGGTTTGTTGGTCGGCTGGATTAGGGCCAGGATTATCTGAACTAATTACGTTACGTCTGTCGTTAAGTTATCTCGTTATCAACGTGGTGTGTGTGTGTGGGAGGGGGGGGTAGAACACTGACAGGACAGGACAGGAATAATTTTTTAAATTAAATAATGGCTGCCTTCATAACGTGGTGACATCAAAGAGCTAAACGTTGGGTTCTCTTCCACTCCTCCAGCTTTGGCCGGCGTCTGAACAACGAAGTTCTTCTATACCCACCCACCCCCCTCTCACCACTGGAGACCGTTTAGGATGCTATCAGCTTGCGGAGATGAAAGATTTGAGAGTCTGCTATGATAAAAACTGAGAGATCTCAATACATACGGAATCACAGGCCGTGCTCCGTCTCAATTTCGTCTAATATCCCCTACTGACCTCGTATCTTTGACGTCACTGATTTCTGGGCCGTGGATTCGACTTGCTCACCCGTGATGTCAAGTGGGTTATTGTTCAAGCACGAGAAAATCTAAATAAATATAAATGTGCTTGGAGGAAGAGAAAAAAAGAAAAAAAAGGGGCGGGGGCAATCCTAAAGCATTTTATGTCATCAAATACAAAACCGCTTCAGTGGGCTAACTGATAACAAAAGTACGGGGCTATTCTATTTTTGTGTCCAATATACGACAAAGAACTAAGTACACATATCCGAGACCTTAACACTAAAAACGGACATTCCTCTGAGACTCCACTAAAATTAAACGACTTTCTTATCAACAGTCAATGTCCCTTCCAATTTTCAATCAGTTGGTGACAATGAATGTTTATGAGCGATCATCTTGCATTTATCATTTCATTCTATGTTGGCAATGTCAAGAATCTGTGTGGCAAGAAATTAATTCCCGTCAAAGTACCGCACAGACGATACCGTACTTTAAGAGGTTCCCCCAACATCTGCTCAAAAATTGAGTTTTGCTTTGTCTGGACGACAAGCAGACAGCCTTGGAACTGGCGGGTACCAGATTTTTAATTGAATCATAAACTCTTTCAGTAGATTTTTCAAAGCGTGCTCTAAATTCCCACAGCATAAATTAAGAACGCGATAAACACTCGTATCTAATAGAATGCTATTATTGTGTTTCCTTTGCAAGTTTATTAAGATGTGTTTCTCGAAAACAAATATGCAAATATATTCTCTTAATCGATGATACGAAACGTTCCTTTAAAAACTATATTTTTTCATGAAAAATATGTTCCACTTAACAAGTCTCTAACACATATTGTATAAAGCTTTCGGTTCATCACCCATTAATCTTAACCTACCTTAAATAAAGAAAATCCCTAGCTGAGTAAGTCAGTATCAGAGAGTCAAGTCAAGAGAAAATATTGAATTCTGTAATATCAGTTAATCATTCATGACACTGTCATATGAACGTATCACTATTGTTACTATAGTCAAACATTTTACAACAAAATGCATGCACTGGCCGACAATTATTACATATAAAGAGACAATGAACAGAATTCACTGAGTTATTTTTTTTAATGATTTTACATTGAGCATACCACTGTGGCCGAATGTCATGTAATACTTATTAATTGCTTCTGGAAAAAACAACAAAGGGTAAAAAAAACAAAACAACTATTCTGATTAAAACACAATATAGTTTGAAATTTTACCATTTGTTCTGTAAAAATAATTTATACAGATATTCTCAACAACTTTGACATATTCTCTTTTAATCTGATGAACTTTGAAAAAAAATGCACTTTTGTTTAGGGCGCCTACGGCGCCAACCTTTTTCAAGAGCCCAACTAAATTGTCCTTGTTTGATAAATACGAAATATTAAACTTTCTGAAATGTACACAAAGTATTTTATAATAGGGATTGTAGGGCGCCTAAGGCGCCCCCTTTGTTTTTTTAATTTTATAATTAACCATCATCAAATCCTCTTTTTACATTGTTCCCTTTTCCAAAATTAAAATATGAGCTAAAAAAATGACGTCATATAATATTTTTTTACAGCGCATCTTTAATTTGCACACCTTTTGATGCATTGGTGCAGTAATTTGGTGCGCTGCTTTCTAAAATTAGTTGCGTCACGGACAGACACTACAGACGTGACAGATTATGTATATTGATATTTATGGACCAGTTTTATTTTTAAAAAATGCAGTAGTTGATCTATTGCATAATGAAAAAGCCAAAGAAGTTCTTCACTGATTAACAATAGAATAATTTATTGATTATGGTTTGTAATTACTTTTTAAGACCATTTTGATAAAAAAAATGCGTCACACTCGCACATTACTCATATTTGAAACCATTTTTTGTGCGTTCCTTATGATGGTCCGCTACCTGAATATAATTAGTGTCACTTGATGGTCTGCTACTCTATGATAAATAACCCATGCTGGTGTGCTACCCTATGACAAATGGCACTTGTTAGCGTGCTACTGCATGATAAATACCACTTGTTGCTGGAGTACTCTATAATAAATAACACTTGTAAGTGAACTACTCTTTGAATCACATCCATTGTTGGAGAGACGCTCTGTGACATATCACTGGATACTAGCCGATCAGACCTCATTACGTTTTTGAACAAAGGGATTGTTTTAATTTGGACGCACGCAATGCTGACCAGCGCAGGTGTTCGCCCCTCGCTTTTGAGCAGTAACCCTAATCGCTGAACGGACACCTATACATCACCGTCATAGGCTTGTAAAGAAATAGAGAGATTATCAGAACTAATAGAAGGGTGGGGTTTATCTATTCCACACTACCAAGAAATCGCATGTGTAACTTAATGCTGAAAGAACAAACGAGAATAGTGTGTGTTAAAAAAAATATTAAGATAAACATTTATTCCCGTTTTAGTTTTATACATCACATGCTCTTAAAAGCCTTTCAATTTTTATGTTCGCTATCTCTGAACTTTTGAGTAATTGCATCCTGTACATGATACATATATTATTAATTTTAAAGAATTTAGAATATTATGTGAGAACAAAAGTGTTTTTAAATTAGTGTAGAATATTATAAACTTAGCTTTAAAATTATGAAAAGTTCGAGAATCACTGTTCTATCTGGCACACACTCTCATGGAAGCTTTAGAATCTCCCGTTACTTCCGGCTAAAAAATCTTATTTTGTGGTTTTAAAGAAAAATGCTCTCATCTAAGGCAGCCGTCTTGAAAATATATACAGATTTGGAAGTAAGAACCTTTTTTTTTGTTTTAAAAAATCTTCGTGATACACATTTTAAGACAAGGACACATCAACTCTTTCACATGAAATCAAACTATAGAGTACACATACAAAATATACCATTCCAATGTACATTTCTAGTGGATTGACACCAGGAGCGGCCTTTGGTGGTGGCAGCTGGGGCAATCGCTCCAGGCCCCGCGTTTAGGGGGGCCCCGCGTTTCAGACTTGAGAATATATTTTAGCAACAAAAGAGCCGGCAGATATTGCACTACTGAGTTTGCACAAGAATTGATCTAATCTAAGGGGCCCCGCCGGGTCATTGTTGCACCAGGCCTCGCGCGTACCTAACGCCGCCTCTGATTGGCACTCTTGTTTGACCGACCCCCTTAATAACAAACAACACATCCGAGAGACGAATGTATGTCACAATGTCATTCAGTAAGTATTTAATACTAAGGTTACTATGTCATTTTCTATTCTTATGCTGGATAAAAGATAGTGGAGTAACCAATAAGCACGTGTAGTTTTTACAATGCGTATTTTAGTTATATTTTGTATCTTGGGAGTCTAATCAGCTCTGTCTAATGAACTTTATTGTAAGAGCGTAATGTAAAATTTTGTGTATGGTCGTTGTCTGTATGTTTGGAATTCAATGAATGCTTGGAAATCCACTAACAATCCAATCACAGTCGGTTCATATATGTAACCGGGCACACGCACTAAACAGAAGCAAAACAGGTTGTCTCTTTTTCTTGACAATGTCACGATCATTTAATTATTACATCCGTCAACCTATATGTATGTCAGAACCGATTTATAATTGTCTTTATGTCACCGTTCATTACTGTACTGTTTGGTCATCTTATGAAGTAACATCATAGTTGCGTCATTCACAATGAGCACTTTACGGACGAGACTGTCATTTTAGGTGTACTTTGAAATAGGCTTCGATTATTTAGTCTTACATTATATCATACTTTCATTCTAGGTATTTGTTATACCAGACTGTCGTTCTAGGCATTTGTTATACCTATCATTTAAGGTATAAATTATACTAAAATTTATAAGTATACATTATACCAGACTTTTATTCTAGGTATTTATCATAACTGACTGTCATACGCGACAGTCATTCTAGTTTTAGCAGACTTTCATTCTAGATGGGAATTTTAACAAACTGCCGTTATATAGTTGTACAATAGACCAGCCTATTATTATAGTTATTCATTATACCTAGACTGTCATTCCAAGTATCCGATATACCTAGACTAGTGATGGTGAACTTATGGCACGCGTGCCACAGTCGGCACGCAGAGCCTCATCAGCAACTAAAATATGAAATCCTTAATCAAATCACTTTGCTGGCACTTTGTGTTTGCACATTGCTATAAATAAGTGGGGTTTGATTGAATTTTGGGCACGCGGCCCCAAAAAGGTTCGCCATCACTGACCTAGACTGTCATTTTAATCCTATGTATATATACGTTAAACCTGTCTTTCAAAGAATCCGTTATAACTAGACTTTCATTCTAGGCATACGTTATATTTACTGTCATTTTAAGTATATGCTTTACCTGTCAATACAGGTATACGTTATAAACATGACTGTCATTCGAGTAAACATATCTCCACATATAATGAATCGTGTTAACAAATGGAAATGCTTGATGTCGTGAAACTGACTTTGTATAATTACTGAAAGGCTGGGTAATCAATTCTTTATATTCATACGCAATCCATAACACAATGAACAACGATTTAACAAAATATTTTTGAATGTACAAATATAAATATTGTAGATAGTTTTGTGATGAGAATTATACACATACACTGAACCGCATAACCAATATTCAGCTGGGTCTCCCTCCTTTCGTGATGGGGGACAGCAGCTTCATGTGGCTGCGCTGCGACGTGTTGGAAAGGTACATCTCACCCACCTCCACCGAGCCGTTGGAATCCGTCGACTCCCTGGGGGAGTACTTTGTCCTGAGAACTTTCATGTCCAGCCCCACGTCGTGCTCACTCTGCACCTCCGTCCTGCACTGTTTGTAGCCGACCTTGGCGTAGTTGTTGCCGTTGTTCATTGTCTTAAAGTTGTGGCTGTCCATGTTGTGGTGGTAGCTGAAAGACTGGAAGCGGCCCGGCATGCGGCGCATGAGGCACGGGCAGAGTGTGCGGACAAACGTCCTGCGGAATTTTTGACCCAGCGCGCAGTACAGTATGAAATTGATGGCGCTGTTGAGCGTGACGAGAATGTTCCGACAGTTGCTCAGGATGCTCCATCCATGTGAAGCGATGACCTCGTGCATGTCTATCGCGTACGCCATATTGTATATGAGAGCCGGAACCTGGCAGACGATGAACACCATGACAACGGATACGAGCATTATGGTGACGTTGTTCTCACGTGACTGTCGAACGTTCATATCTCTCCTCTGCTGTTTCGATCGTCTCACGGCCACGATCAGGAATGAGTTGAGGATGGCAAGGGAACACAAAGGGATGAAGCACATTACCAGAAAGTACAGCCACCCGAAGTATATTTTGTGGTATATAGAATCTCTCGCCAGCTGTGTTTGAAGTGGTATTATACACGTACTGTTGTAGCCGTCTGATTCCTCAATCACAGCTATCGTGTATTCAAACCACCGGGGGACATTGTAGAGAACTGAAACGGCCGATATCACCATGACGACCATTCTTGCGCGCTGTATGGTGCACATGCTTGCCGCCCTCAGAGGGTGGCAGACTGCGATGTAGCGCTCCACTGTAAAGGAAACCGTCAGCCACACTGTGGCCGTCTGGGCAGCCAGGCCTGCTGGGTAAGCGTAGACGACAATGTAAGGAAACACGTGCTTCTGAAACGGGTCGGACAGCTCGTAGAGGCTGATGAGGAGGAGGCAGACGAGAAGCACCATCGTGTCCCAGATGGCGAGTGCCGTGAGGAACACGTTAGTGGACGTGTGCATGGTCCGGCGTGTCAGCACGATCATGGCCATCGTGTTGCCCACCACGCCCAGGGCTATCACGGCCGAGGTGCTCACGCCGTTGAGGTAGAAGTTGAACTCGGACAGCGGTGTCCTGGACGGACTGCATCTCGAGCTGGCGATGGTCATGTTGGCCCCGGACTCGGCTGTGTCGGAGTCTCGCTGTGTATCGTTAGATAATCCAGAATAAACATACAGCAGACTTTCAGAACTGTAGCTCACGATCTGGGTCAAGTTGACCAGTAAGAGAATTTCTGCAGGCAATGCCATGTCTCAGTACATTTTATCCCTCATTTAAGAATAAATATCAAATCCATGTTTAAGAAATAATTAAATACGTGTTAAATCAATTAATAGAAAAGTCAATTATTTCCGTAGGCACACTCAGATTATCACGCTAACTGAAAATCCCAAATGCTTTATTAAATCCCGTAAGTATTTATAAATATGATTTTGGATTGGCCCTAGGACCGCTATTAAAGCATCGTGGATCCTTATAAGCTTTAACAATTTTTTTTCTAGGCCATCACTTAGTGTATCTTGCACATAACTGAACGCTTATGAACATCTGAGCACCTGTAGGAAGCACATTGTTTAAACATAACTGAATATGATCCATGACCTTGAATACTCAATGGCAGGTTGTCTGTGTATGTCATTGGAACAGATAAGTCTCCGTGTCAATCAAACACATAAGGAAAGCCAAAAGGCCAGTAAAAGAGCTTGGGGGTCATCACGTGGTATGCAGTAAATCTATCCCTTCATCTTTCGTGCACGCCACAGCTGTTGGTCCGAAAGCGCTGATTGATCTTTTGTCATAGCCACTTCTATAGAGAGCCTTACCTGTGAAAGACGATATAGAAGAGATGTGTATGAGTGAGTATATGGCATTGATATACAGTAATTATGAAGAAAAGATTTGAGTTTAGATATATTGGGGTTATGTCAAACATTCAATTAAATTCAAAAATGATTTTTAGACATGTCCCTTATAACGTACATTTAACTTTGGCGTTCATTACTTTTCTTTAAAGTTTATAAATACATTTTATTTGAATCATGTCCATGACTCATAATGACTAAAGTGTCTTGACTCAATAACAGCAATTCTATACTTCATACACACGCACTCCGATTGTTTCTATAAAAAAAACAACAACAGCGACGTCGTTATCGTTACGTCTATAATACAGTAACAACAATCTTCAACATCAATACATTTTGGCCTGAGTGCTATGTATATCAATCTTTAATTATGCATGCTTTTTAAATATTTTGTATTGTTTTTTAATATCCACAAAATCAGTAAAAGGCAAATAAGAAGAATTCGATTCAAGCCAAAAGAATTATCACAATCGGGAAAAAAAATGAAATGAACAAATCCAAGACTATGAAGCGTTGCTATGTCATTAAAGAAATTCAGAGCACTTTTCCATTTTACGACATCGATCATTACACAATGAAAACAAGGAGTAAGCATTGTTTATGCTATTGATACGTACTTTTTGTCCACATATAATTCCACACTCCCCTAAATTTTCCATGCACAGGAGTCGCATTCGATGAATGAATGTATATTATCTACATTTGAACGTGTCCTATATTTATCCCCGTCTACTACATGCCGTCATAAGTTGAACCATAAAATGAAACGATTGTAAATGATGGAGAAAAAACCCAGCAAGATCTATATGATCATTTAAAAATAATTCTAAGAGACTAAAATATAAAAAAATCACATCAACTTTCTTAGCGAAATCCAATTTCCTTACTGTGGCAGCTGGCTTTGATTCATCAACTCATATATTTATATATGGATCCATGCGAAGTATTTCATTGAAACATTCAAATTAAAAAATACCATTGCGTTTGAAAGTATATTGATGCATTGAGTGAGATTTTTTTTACCTGGTGTTTATTTTAATCTTCTGCCCTGCAACTTCAGCGAGTCTCCAATTCGGCCATTTATTGAAATCTTTGATTGTGTTTGATTTGATATCAGCTGGACCATCGTCCTGATCCAGTCTTGATGTTGTGGCCGACAGCCTCGGTGTTTGCCCCGTGGATAAGTATGGCAGTTATCATTGGTCGTGGCTTTTAGACGTGATGACAGTATCTGTGGCGATAGGACCTATGTTATCTCCCTTGTTACAGAATGTAACTATACTTCTTAGGATTTACTAAGTAGTTCAGTACTTTTGTTATCTGTTGGATTTGACATGCTCGCATTGACGCGGTGTGTAGTCACTAATTTTTTTCTCATTTTTATCTTGAAATTTATTTATCATCAAATATACGAGCAACACTACTACTTTGCCCTTTATTTTTTGTCATTTTAAAAAATATTGACCCTTTCCCTCCCCCGCGCCCAAATCCATTTTCTATCACTCTGGCCACGTTATTCCAATGACCACCAGTCCGCTTTGTTCCGCGTGTTCCTGAATTTCCTTCTGCCCAGTTGATCCCATTAAGGAGTTCTCGTTGAAGTAGAAACATGGTCGTGCTTTTTTGTTTGCCGATTTATAGAAGAAAAAAATGGAAAAGATGAACTGAGCCTCTAGGGAGACTACAACGTTAAGTGCTAGGTCTTGTGTCCCTCAGCACCCCCCGACCACCTCTCGTGTTTCCATCTCGTCTAAATCTGGATTTACAATGGGTCTTATGCTTCAGCAGTCTCAAATTAAATGCGACAAACCCAGGGAATGGCTGTATTAGCAGCGTCGAGGCGATCCATGGTGACATTGACAAGAAGCTACAAGTTAGCAGTCTAAGACAGATCTCAATATTCGCTCTCCTAACAACCTATAACTATATTCAAATATAGTACGACAAGCATACGATGACTTTATTAGTTAAGTTTGCATACGGCAATTATTTGAAGATACGTGTTTTCAGATATCTGGAGCTGATTTGTTGAAAAATAAAATTATTGTCCTTTATTCTCTTTATCATAATATGGGCGCGCGGTATGTATTCAATTAAAAAAAAAGAACAAAAACAAAAGCAGCGACTTGAATCCATTACCGACATTTTACTCATGGATAGTGCAAAGAGTGGGGGGAAAGAACGGACACAAACTACAGCACGAAGACATCAAAAGAACGCGAGTGAACGTCGGTGAGGGGAACCATCGACGCATTGTTAGTCTCGAGACATTCGCACTGCGGTTATCTACCTGCCCAACACCCTTCACCACCATAGCTTGCCAACCATAAACTGTGATTGGCCGACCATAGTGAGGGTCAGCCATGTTCGCAAAAAAGTGGGAAAAGAACGGGCACAAACACATTTTTAATTAGTGTCTTCGCTGTGGTTTGAACCCATGACCTTCCGCGTGTAAGGCAGGCGTGATAACCCTACACTACGAATCACATGTTATTCTGTGAAGGAACAACGCAAGTGAACGCAAGAACCATTGTTGCCCCTCTCTTCACCACCTCCGCTTGCCAAATACCATAAACTGATTGGTCGACCCCAGCGAGGGTCATTCGTCATGCTTATTTGCACATACTCGCTTTGTTGAATTATATATATATATATATATATATATATATATATATATATATATATATATATATATAAATATCCGTTGCCGATGTTTCCAGGGCCGTTTTAAGGTCTTAGTAGGCCCAATGCACTCTTATGTTCGTATGGTTTCCTTAACTCAAACTGCTAACTAATTGACATACTGTGCATTAAAAGTAAAGCTTAACACTTACGACCTTATTTTTTAACTTCGTTTCCCATTATTTTAAAATATTTTAAAGTCATTGCTCACTGTTTCCATTTTCTAATTTTAAAAATTGTTTTGGTTAGTTTCATACACAATATATATTACTTAATTTTAGGCGAATTTATTTGCCCCTAACCTATATAATTTTCGGAAGATCTTATAATTTCTCTGAAAAGGATGCTGTCAGCAAGCAATTAGAAAAGAAGAAGCACTGCAGTAGGAGAATAAAAACTCTGCATGTCCTGGACTGTTGATCTAAAAAGAAAATTTCGCGTGATAAAGTTTTGCTTTACGATAAATAAAACACGATATTCTAACAATGGAAACTACCTTGGTTGCATTACCCTTTTAGCTGAATTTGATTCTTTTCTAAAGGAACATATACACAGTTACTGAAGTCCCTAAAAGTGGAATGTGTTATATCCTTTTATCACTAATGAAATTAATGAGTTATTAGAATACAGGTTGCTCATGCAGATAATTCTCGATCCCAAGAATGCTAAACATTATCGAATCGGTATCGATTCAACTCAAACAGCATGTGGATCAGTATCAGGTTCAAATTATTATTCGCTACGTCCTTAATAATGAAACTGTAGTGCAGTGGTTTCTTCAATTTATTCCAATAGCACGATTAACATATTTTTGATCTTCTTCCGAGTCCTCTCAGACTTCATGGTATGGATATAACAAATTGCAGGTCCCATCATATGATAATGTCTTCAATATGATTGTCATTTATTCTGATTACAAGCTTGGTTTAGAGAGATTAACATTTTAATTGGGATTGATGCTATACACTGCCCAGAAACTAAATTTAGTTGATTTGTCTGGTTTCAGTGCAATAAAGTATTTTGCTAATGCTCCGTAGGTCTATACGTTTTCCTCAATCTCAACTCCACCATCCGGTTTTAAGTACATGTCTAAATACTAGTGACAAGCTCCATACTTATTCTTACGATGAAATCTTAGAATTATCACTGAGATGGGAAAATGGCGTGCAGCTTACAATTCACAATACCCCGTATACAAGAAAAGTTTAACTTAACTTTCTTCTGGGCTCATCTCTTTCAATCGTTTGTTTAATAGTTTCTAATGCCAAGATACTAATAGAGATGTATCTATCAGAACTGAAAGATGCATAAATGAAGAATTTCTGTTATTTTCAACAATGTTTGTTGACAATAAAAGTCTGACAGATATGATTAGAGCAAAAATAGATAATAAGTTGGTGACAATGTTCCAAAATATTTTTTTATTATAACTTTCCGAATCTGCTATTTACTTTTTGGCACAAATTGAAAGGGTGAAAATTTGTTTGCCAATATGAAGTTGATAAAAACTCGTTATGTGTCAAAGATGGGACAAACACATTTTAGATAAAAGCCCCACGTTAAAGATTGAATTGATAATACAAACCCGAAAACAAAATGAAGAAAATAAACTCTAAACTAGTGTAAACCTCTGTCGCTTTCACTTGTCTCTATAATTTCTACAAAGTAAAGTTAAATTTTAAATGGATTTATTGATCTTTGTTATTTGTGACTTTACATTAGGAGCATAGCCCGGAAAAAGCTGAAGAAAATGAAGCGCGAATGAATTAAACGCTAAATCAATTTTGAAATCGGTAAAAGCCTGGAGTAAGTCATTCATGAAGTTTAATGCTACACAATGTTTATATATTAATATTAGCTTTACAAATTGATAAAGTGTGCAAAATATGTGAAAGGATGCAGAAAGTGCTTTTAAAAATGAGTTCCAGATCCATGGTTCAATAGCGTCCGTCTATGCCACACTATGGTACTAAGGGATGGGCAATTGTTTTGACTCAGGGGCCACTTTTGTAGCGGATTTTTAGCGGAGGGCCGCACCGTTTAAAATGATTGTATTCCTTAGTTAACATTACATTAGAAAAAGTATAGATCTAAACTAAATGGTATCATAAAATAAATTTAAAAAAAAACAAAAAAACTTAACAGACATGCTAGTTTTATTAAATTTATTTATTGTGCTAATGTGATATTATCTAGATTTATAGCTGCTACCACATTTAATTATGGAATAAGTTAAATGATACTAGTGAAACCTATTGCTTGTTGAGATTCTCATTACTGCCTGCAAGTTTATATCTGTCAAGGGCTTGTGTGTTTACTCTGCTTGATTTTCATACAAATACAAGAAAAACTTAGCTCACAAATATATGTAGCCTTGATCCAAAGATAGAGAACATTTTCCCATAGCAAATTGTTTCACACATTGGAATTTTACGCAGACAAAGACTTATAAATGTCAACTAGGTTCACAGTATTAAACATTTCTTTCTCTGTGCTGCAAAGACAAAACTGAAATAAAACTGTCCGGCCGGAAAAGTGCGTATTTACACCTGCGCACGCGCTCGGACGTAGCTGCTCTAATGGGAAACACGAGACGAACTTTCGGTCACGGACATGAAGCACATCTCAGTTCAAGGCGGGTTTTCTGAATGTCTTGGTGGGCAAAAAACCCTCTTTATGGCCGCATGTGGCCCGCGAGCCGCACTTCGCCTACCTCTGGTTTTGGTGCTGCTGGCTTGAATGCTAGAGATCCTTGTGTCAAAACAACATAGATAACCTAATGTGACATTCTTGAAGCTCAATGAACCCATAAGAATGCATGACATGATGGAAGGCTTGGAAAATGAGATGTATGAATCTGTTTAGAAATATCGCGCAGCGTTGATAGAACGTGTCATAAATCACGTGATGAATTCTTTGATGTATCACTCAGTGGCCTGGATATTTTATATTTGAATCAAGGGCTCCAAAAATCTTGGATACCACCTTTCTAAGGAAGATTTAATAAAACAACCACACCTAGGACTGTTTATCATATAAGTTAAATAAAAAAAGCTTAAATTTATTGTTTCATTACACAATTTGTTTGTGTATTTTGTATTTTACAGGGCTGTTTCCATCTGTATGTTTTAATTGTGCTTAACTTTCTTGACTGTCTTGTGTCAAACAGAAACGTCGCCACTCCGCAGCTTTGTACATCATGGCATTTTATAGTCTCAAAGAGAATGGAATGAATCAAAAATAAATTTAATAAAGATTTGTTTCGACTATGAATGGGAATGGAGTCCTTGATGCAGAATTGTTGAGAACCAACGTTATCAAGTCATTTGACGTTTTTACTTGCACGTTGCAGCTAAACAGCATGAGAAATTTATCATCAAGCAAGGTCCCGGAGGTGGTGAATCTTATCCGTTATTTGTGTCAGTATTTTCGGTTTACAAAAAAACACAGATCACATCGACTAAAAAAATCGTTAAAAAAAACTTATATCCTCTTCTGCGGCGTCGAAAATTGCTTTCGCTAAATAAATAAATTATTAGCCTTCGGCAGTTTGTCATCACATTTTCTGTGGATGCATCCGTATCAATAGAAACTGTGCTCAATTTCGGAAAGGCCCTTCCGCCAAATACATCAATAATAATTGAATAAATGAGTCTACCTAGGTTGTAGCCTATTTTTAGCGGACTTTCGGATAGAGATTCCTGTTTTCGATAATTTCTTTTGATAAGAAATGAAAAATTACTGAAAATTACTGCATTTCTGCATCTGAAAAAGCGACATAAGATTTCCTTACTTTCCTTACTTATGTAGCTTTGATTATAATTGACGAGAAAAAGGCAGGAGTGTCATAAAATGTATTTGATTATTTTCGCTCTTTTATCACTACATACAGCTGAGGGCCATTTTTGGAGACTTACTGAAACTCAATTAAGTTCTTAAGTTTTAACGATTTTAAAGTTTACAGACGTACATTTTAGTATAAGAACTGTTCCAATTTTTCAAACTCTTTTTGCTGTCTAAATGGGTTCGGATGAAATTGATGCAAGTTATGCAAGGTATTTGCTAGACGGGAACTGACAATGACCTCTTGAAAACTTTAACGTCTTCTATGTCATCATTGTCCCGCCTGGTTTTAATAAACCGTCTCTGTCTGTAAATAACTGTAGTCAAATCATTAATTGCATTAAGAGCGCAGGCTGAACTAATAGGTGAGCAGAAAAGTAAATAAAAAGGCCCTGCATGATCTAAAGCTGCCATCGTTTTTTAAAATAGAAAATTCGCGCTTAATATTTTTTTAATGAATTTTTAACTCACCAAATGTATGCATGTATGGCAACCGACCGTCCTCATGGGACGATGGCGTGTACTCCTACTCCTCTGCCCCCTCCCCTTTCTCCTGGCCCTTCTCTCTTCACTCAAATCTATGAGGGATGCTTCTGCGACATGAATGCCCTCACGCACTTTTGCCCGCCAGGAGGTGCGCACCTCGGCAATGGTCTCCCACGTTTTATGGTCTATCTGTGCCAGTGACAGGTCTTTCTTGCAGACGTCCTTGAAGCGCAAGCAAGGGCGACCTCTTTTCTCATACCATATGCCAGCTCACCGTAAAGCAAAGCTCTTGAAATGCGCTCTGAGCTCATCCTGCGGACATGACCCAACCATCGCAGGCGCCTCTCACTCAGAATTGAGTGCATACTCACCAAATGTATGCGTAACACATTTAATTTTAATGGAGGGATAATTTTTTATAGTTGAAGTTTAAAGACCGGAGTAGATAACCAAGTCGGGTTTTATATGTCTGGCTACTGCTTAATAAGTATAAACCCTTAACTAGCTGTCAAAAAGAGTAACTCGTGTCAGAGGCGTCACTATGGTTGGTGTCACCCAGTGTGGTAGCTTATGATGCTTGCCCTCACGACTTACCTCATAGACCTCATTCGAATCTGCCAGGAATATACAGAATGTTTACATATTTGTGTCACCCCTGGTAATGGTGTCACCTGTGCGGTACGCACCCCGCACCCCGTAGTGACGCCTCTAACTCGGTTCAATCGTCCTTGCCACAAAAAGGACTCTAGCTTTGAGTCTTTATAAAGAAAAAAAACGTGTTAAAAGAGGCTGGTTAAAGACAAGTTAGAATTTGACAAGACATGAAATACAACAGATCAATATAGAACTGACTGGCATCTCGCTGTCACATAGGCGTCGAAAGAATGGAGCTAGCTCAACACAATTTTTCTTTAACACTTTACTGAAATCAAAGCTAAGACTAGATTAACAAGCGCCCGGGAAAATAATAGAAAAATAGAATAACAAACAAAAGCGATTGTTTTATTATTTCATTCGTGTTACATAGTATGACGTGGGACTTAACCAATGTGATTATAAAATAACTAAGTTTTAATGTATATTGACTGTGTTTATTTATAGCGTCTTTAAGAAAAGATTCATGAATGTGAATTAAAGTAATTCAATCGTGGTTGTCACAATATAAATCATATACGTTTTATTAACTCGCTTTCGTTCCTGTGGATTTGTTTGTCTGTCCACAATTTTTCAAATCTGCCAACGTAAAATTAAACCACTTCTGATGGTCCTAGACATCTCAAAATTTTACCACAGATAGATCTTGGATGATAATGCATTGTATCACAATTTCAGATCGAATGTACCGTTATTAAATTATTGAACGTTTTAGTTTATCTATATATAAGCATATATGTGAATGATTGTTTAGCTCGGCTGGTTATATTGTTAATAAGACCCGCCCATCACTTAAACCAAATAATGACAATACACTTGTCTGTTTGCGTTGTTGGTTAAAAGATGTCATATAAAGAAGACATTCCAGTGTTATTTCGATTTTCGACTAGTACGTTTAATAAATTTTACTTGTAACACCGTAAATTTTAAGTTTTGGATTTAATCGAAATTAACGATTAATTAATCGTTAATTTTTCAAAAGTTAACGATTAAATTTAAATTAATCGTTAACAGCCCTAATATATATATATATACATATATATAAATTCAAAGAATAGAATAAAATTAAAGATGAAATGGTACTTATACAATGAGATGTTTGATTTATCAAAAACAATGGAAGTAATCTACATCATCCACACCCCCAAGAAACCCACTAGCCCCAAAATAAATGAAATGAATAAGATAAATTATTTAATTCTCTTCTTAGAATTCTTGTCAGTTCTTTCAAAAATTGTGTTAATGAAATGGGCTAAAAAAAACAAACAAAAAAACAAAAAAAAACATACAGATTGATTGGGGAAATAAACAAATCTTATCACAATCAACAGTTTCAAGAATTAGCATGTTTCTAGTTGTTTTTCTCTAACATCCTAATCGTCATGAATCTTACAATGCTGGCATCATTTTTATGTTATTTTTAGATTCAATCGAATTGTTGAAAGATGTAATTTGTTCCGGCTGCACCAAAATGAGGACGCATATTATGAAATGCGTCTTCGTTCGATTTTAATTTTACATTTATATTGATCATTAAAGTGGTCCTAATTCTCTTATCGAATGTTTCCAGAAACCAATCAATCAATTTAAATCCCATGAACCATTTCTCTCGGTGCTAACAAAATCTATCGCCTTAGATCTTACCCCTAAAAAGTATTGTTCACAATGCATTCCAAAAAATGCAATGCACCCTGCACAAAATGGAATATTTTTTTTTAGTGACATGAAACCGTAATGTAGCACTGTTTAAAAGGGAACAATATTGTAAGGTAATTCCCGAGTGGATCTTGTTGGTGCTTTTATGATGCGCTCTTGTTCACTGCTTCCCACCGAGTGGATCTTGTTGGTGCTTTTATGATGCGCTCTTGTTCACTGCTTCCCACAGAGTGGATCTTGTTGGTGCTTTTATTTTATGATGCGCTCTTGTTCACTGCTTCCCACCGAGTGGATCTTGTTGGTGCTTTTGTGATGCGCTCTTGTTCACTGTTTCCCACCGCTGCGCGATGGATGACGTATGGTTCCAAATCCTGCTACACACAAGGGAAGGGAAGAACTAATTTATAAACTTTCATGCATTGAGCGATTGGTTATTTTAGGACCCTGGCAGTAATATCATTGGAACCCCATACAGAAACCGGCGGTCGTTGCCACGCGCTTTGTGGTCGCTTTGACCCAGCTCGATATAGAATAATACCCTGTAGCTTGACCCTTGCAACATAATACTAATAATACATGAGCGACGAGCTTTGCTCTCTCTGATCACGGAAGGAAGCTAGAAAATGGTGCATATCTTGAAATACTCCGTAACCTGAACTATTTTGTTGCCTCTTACTTCATCATGAGCTATTTTATCAGTAAGTGATGAGGAGCTAACGTTTCCAGGGCAGGAGGTGTATTTGTATGAAATATAAGATGTTGCTCCTTTCAGAAATGAATTTGCTTTTATTTGTCACTTGGTGGCTAGCTTAAGACGAGAGAAAATAAATAGGCTTTGTTGCCCGTCGAAATATGAGCATTATAAAACGCAACCACCCATGTAAAACATTAATTAAAGTATAGTAATTATTTGAATGATGTTTATTTCAGGGATTTTAAACTTTTATTTTAAGCCATTAGACACCGTGAAAACTCAGTCGTATGAATTAAAGTAAAAAAAAACATACCGTCTGTTTCCGCGTGGAACAACGTCCATGCAAATGCAATGTATTCTTCTTTGGTTTTAAGATGGGATTGTCAACCACAGCTAATATCAAATTACGTCAAAATATTATATTTTTTAAATGCTTTGAATGTTTTAGAAACATATATCAACTTATATATACACGACAGGAATAAATATGTAAATATAATATTTACGTATACATGTTCTATGACTTGTGATATGTATGCAGACTTCCAGCGACACAAGTTAGGAATCCGTTGTTTAAAGTAGACAGTCTGTCCTATTAAACATGTTTCATGAGCTCGTGTGGACTGGTTTATCTATAAGGAATTTCCTAACATGGAACACATCATCAGCTCCCGCTCTTCCCTACTGTATATTAAAGTAGCAAACGAAAACTTGGCCGTCTGAACTTTGGGCTTTTAATATTTAGCCCTCGTTTCGCCCTCGTGTCGGTGGAATAAGTAAATCAGTAAGCTGGATTAGGTCAGCTCATCAGTTTGTGCGAGCTCTGTAATTTAGGGCGCATCCGCCAGAATAAAAGGATATCTCTTAGGGTTGAAAACATGAAAACAATAATTGCTTATTTGGCGTGGATTTCCCGGACATTGCCAGGCGAGCTTCTTCATTATGCCAGCATTTGGAGAGAAAATACGCTGGGATTTCAGAGGTGGGGAGATACCCATTAAAAGTGAAATCTGGAAGGAAAAAAATTATCATATGTCCTTGTAGACTCATCCTATGGTTCCTGTCTCAGTGTGTGTTAAGTTTTATTTGCACAGGACGAGAGTTGATTTTCAAGAAATTAAACTTAGAACATGTTAAGTTCACTACCAATTACTTTGCAACGTAGCCTAAATTTCTGCAATGTGGTTAAAGCTTTCTTAAAGGGTGTGAAAAATGCAGACTACTGTTTGAGGTTAATTTCGTATGAAGGTGTAGTGTAGAACATGGAATCAAGCATTCCGAAAATGGTGTGGGGAGGGAGGGGTGGCGTGATTTTTAACAAGTGTATTGACATGTATAGATGTTGAGCCACCTTCTCATTATAAAATGAATTTTTTTGTTGTGTAACGAAGATAAATTATGTTGGCAAGACTGTTAAGTAAATTGCTTTCTTCTCTTCCTTCCCAACCCTTGTCTAAAAAAAAAGAGTATATGGCGACTGTGTCAAGATGTGGCCAAAAAGAAACCCCAAACTTCACGCGTGGACGCAACCACTCCTGAGGTAAGCTAGCTCTTTTTATTGTATTACTAATCTACGTTGGTATTGTTCAAATTTTAACAGGGCCTGCAGAAGATTTAAAACACACTAGACGCCCCGCGGCGTAGCATACGCCTCAGACTTGCTCATGGAGAGTTCAAAGAAAGTGGAGAAAGAACGGACACAAACTACAGCACGAAGAAATCAAAACAACGCCGGTGAATGTCGGTTTGGGGGGGGGGTAACTGCCAACTCATTGTTGGTTTCGAGACATTTGCAGGCGAAATTCGGTACACCCCTAACTTCTATGAAATCAGCTATAAAACGATAATCGGTTTAAAATCGGAGTTACATAATCGATAATCGGTTTTCAAAACAACAACACGCAATTAACAACGCTAAATATGAGTAACTCTCGCTAAGGTAGGCCATTCACAGTTTATGTTTAAGGGATGGTAGTATTAAATGGGGGCGGATAACAACAACCTCAGTGTGCATGTCTTCATGTTTACTCGCTATTTTTTATGTACTAGGGTGTTCGCGAATGGGTCTGATGGCAACCTGTAACTTCCAGGAGAGTAAAGGGGCATAAATAAGTCTTGATGACAAATTTATGAAGCTGAAATAAGTTACATAAGATTTTTGTTTTTTTTTATAAATAAGGGCTTGATGTTTGTGGTACTAGAGATTTGTGCATCGAAGCAGATACAAAAGTAAAAGTGAAATATCAAGTCATATTCTTTTGTGATCACGCCTTGTCTCCCCTTCCTGAATTGTTGTAACATTGAGATTTTACTTGATTGATCAGCTAAGAAGATGTTCTTTCCAATCGCTAATGATGCGTCTTGTGTAAAACACGTTGATATTTCAACGTACTCAGCTCACCTCGCTCAAAATATTGTAGATGCGGAGGGAGGGTTTTTGGAAGAGATTATTATTATTATTTTTTAAAGTTATTTTATGTAATAAAAACCATCGCAATAATGATATTAATCTATGAATCATTTTAATAACAATTTTAAAGTTTAAATTTACTTTTTTGTTTTTATTTATTTATTATTATTATTATTATTTTAAATTGCTTTTTTTACGCAAAGTAAATTGAAACATAATAAGAGAAACGTATAATTGAAAAGACAAAGGACAAAATCCGGATAATAGCGTTTGCTGTTGTAAGAAAAGAGTCTGATAAAATAAATATATACGTATGTAATTTTGCTACTGATGAATAGTGTTCAAAGTCTATTTCTAAATAGCTTTTCAACGAATGAAACGATCCAACACAATACGTTTCGGTATTTGCATCACAATTTTGAGGAAGAGGCGGGGTTGTTGAAGTCAAGTTATTTATTTAGACTGATCTTAGGGTAAAAAAATAGATGAAATAATTATTTTAAAAAAAGATCTGACCAACTAAAGGTTGTTACACTCACCAGAAGCAGCTAAGAACGACAGATCGACCGGAGATGTAAAGGGAAAATATTTTTTAAAAATTCTTCTACAATGTACAAATCCGGGTAAAAATGTGGCCTAGCTCAGGAAGTCTTCCATTAGTCTTATCGGATTGTGTGGGAGTTAATCTTTTAAGTCTGTACTTTAAAAATATCCTTTCTTTTACAGAACATCATTGCCCTCAATGACATCCTTATTAAGAGCAATGATAATTGTAGTACGGAAAGTCTAGTTTCAACCTCAGAAGCCGTGGGTTGTTGTGTACTATGGTCGCTGTTCGTTTAACACAAATAAAATTAAAGTAACAGCATAAATAGATGCAAGAACAAAATAAAATATCTTTATGTTTACTCTGACAGAAGCGGAGCACCAGATGTCCCAATTGCATGTCGCATTCCGTTATCATCATTTTTGTAATACAGTGTGAAAACTGCAAATTTTAACACACGAAATTGGAGCTTACCAGAAACTTTTGGTTTCCTATCTGATCATTGCAGTGAAGATTACCGTAATGATCAACATTGGGTTCATGGAAGTTGCTCTCGTCTCTTCTCAACCAAAACAGCAAGTAGTGTAGGTTGTCAATGCCCGATTCAAACCAAGTACAGAAACCAAGTGCTCGCTAACTATGCTGTAATCCATCTTTACACAATTACATATTAAAACCTCTGATATAAGCCACACCAAGGAGATAAAAAAAGTTGTTTAGCATTTTTCTTAATTTTTTATCCATAACCTCTTTCCTGACATCTCTTATTTTCACGCACTGACTGATTTAATTCAAAGACCCATGCGTAAAAAGAAAAAAAAACAAACTTACTTACTTACTTTGTATGATTTCTAATTGTTTTTGTAAACAGAAAACCCTAAAGAGAAATAACGGGGTCGTGAACCTCTCTTGTCTCGGCAATGTCCTCAGATTTTGTCGGTGCTCGTCTGGTTTTTGCCGTGTCTGTCACTGATTCATGTTCCTTGGGCTCGTTGTTGAATTGTCTTTGATAATGTTCTCTACCCCTGAGCCCAATATCCGTAGTTCACAGCCTGAGGAAATTGACCCAGCGGTGGGAAGTAAAACATGGGATTTCTTAATGTTAGTCGGCCATTCCGTGACTGGTGGAAAATAAGAGGCAATGACATCTGGAACAAGCAGATGGGAAAATCAATTATGGTTGAGCTGAACTCACGTGACAAAGATCTGACCATTCACTTTTATCTCGCTCAATTATGGCGCCTGCCAGCCAAAATCAAGGAAAAGGTATAAAACAGCCAGCTACTTAAAGATAATAACTACCAAACGACAAAATCAAACGCACCAAAGAGTAGAAAATAATTAAAAATTTCTCGTGTCACAGTCACACGTCAAGACAGTCTGTGGGGAAGTGTAGATAAGCACTCGAAGGCTTTCAACATGTAGTGTAGACGCAATTTATATATTGGTATTTCTATATTAATCTTTGAAAATAATTGATTTAAAGAGCTTTTATCACAAACATTATGTTTAGTTCATTTTTTTTTGAATTGAAAGAAATTCTTATTTAACAAGACTCTTTTAAAGATATTTTATTTTCCACTTGAAAAAAATATACTCTGTAAATTATTAAAATAACTTTTATTTATAGCAACAGTAAAAATGCCGATGCCCTAACCCCAACCTGTTCTGCCCCTCAGTTTTCAAGTTACTTGTAATTCATTATCAATATATTTAGATTTTTGTAAACTTTTTAATGCCTTTAACTCTGCTTTAAAATATGTTATTTTATATAATGTTTTTTTGTATATACATATTATTCGTTACTCTTGTCACTATTATACATGATTTATACTGACATAAAATTTATCTCAAAGCTTCATTCAACAATAATATCTTTACATTTCAGTAAAGACTTTGGGTTACTTTAAATATTTTTTTGTCATTTATACATATCACAGGATATCTGTTTATTCTCACCCCAGTCAATAACTTATGCCAACATTGATCTACAAATAAGCCATATATCGTCTGGCACCTGTTTGTCACTTCAGTAATTGCTATGGATCATTTTAATAGAATCCAGAATGTCACATTCCCTGAGCCCAATGTATCTGACAGAAGGCGACACATTTTTAGAAGAGAGCTCGGTAGTTCCTTTAGTAATAGAGAAGTTGATTACATGGCCATATTCCCTTGCGTCTTATTTTTTTTTACACATAGCAGTAAATGTTATGGGACGTGTTACTTAAATTACCACTAATAAAATTGACAAGTCTAATTGTGCTGAATGAGTTTGTGTACACTTGATGCTGGTCTAAACAAGGGTAAGTAGCTCGTTAAATGTGTGTTGGATTTGTGCACACTACTGGCGTGTTTAGATTTTGGGGGATGGTTTATTTTTAAGTGGTTTAGATAAGTTAAGCGTTTCGTCGTTTATTTAAACACTTGATTAAACACTCGATTAAAAATGTTATATGATGAATTTGCGGCGTTACTTTTTTTTAATACTAAACAGAAAAAGGTAAAGAAATAAAATAACGCGCACAGTGCACTTAAGAAATTTGCATCTTCTGTAAGGGACCAATCCACCAAAGAAAGCATTGATAAACTAGAACAAATTAAAAAAAGAGCTGCCAGATTCATTACTGGAGAATATTCAAAACTGACAAGAATAACACCATTAGTTAAATCATTAAACCTTGAAACACTAGAGGATAGAAGAACCAAGAGCAAAGTAGTAATCATACATAAAGCAATTAAATTCTAATTTAGAAATACAACACAAAGATAACTTAATACAACCCTCAGATAGACATAAGGATTAAAACACCTTTCTTATTCCGTATGCAAGAACAAACACATACAAATTTTCTTTCTTCCCGTTCGGAATTCGGGCGTGGAATGGGTTGCCTGAAGAATCCAGGAAAACCAACACTTTATCAACATTTAAATCTCTAATAAAAATGCAGGACTAAACACAAACCATAGATAAGCGTAGGACGCAATAATCTTCTGTATAGAAGGAGAGTCTGTAAACAGATAAGATAAGAAGATAAGATAAATGACACCATCTTTGCAAACACCCTAAAGAATAGCTTTAGGGAGTTCCAAACATGGTGAAATAGAAAAAAGAAAATGGAATGAGGCAGCACACACACAAATTACAGAAGCAACTGGAAAGGAAAGCACATGATTAACATTAATGGAATATTTTTTTGTGTAATGCCCCTGGCGGGGGTATATGCGAATAATAATTTGATGTTTTATTAATTTAAAATACTTTTAAAAATCATTTATGATTTTACAAATAAACAATAAATAATAAGGTGATGTGAATTGTCAAAGTGTTTACTTACATGACATTAAGTCATGGCTGAGGGGCAACATCACTGTGGACAGAGGTTCTGTTGTATTTATATTATTATTAGTGATATTTTTAAAGCAAGGAGAGAATGGGCACAAGGACACAGTCTCTTGATGAATTCCGTAAGACGCAATTAATAAATTAATAAATACATATTTTGCTTGCACAGCTTAACAATCGGATAAAACTAAAATAAACTTCTAACCACCTGTTACTGGTTAAAGCGAATTATTTGCTGGATCTCATGTATCTCGTATCGTCTCTAACGTTTTTATAATATCTATCAAGTCGACCATTTCTTGCTCTGTTGAAGAGCGTCGTTTCTGCTGATTACACACTCCTCGTTAATAACATCTGTTGATGTTATTAGTGTAGAAGAATTACCCCCCCCCCACACACACACACAACTGCTTGTATGTCATTGCAAGGCCCCCATCGTCTTTGAGCTGACCTTTTTTGAGTGCATGGAACAAACGTCCCCCATTCGGGACTCACACAAGCGGCCAGGAAAAAAAAATGGTCATCGAAAGCAGTCAGGTTGGAGTTCTCTGCTCTCTCGCTATGCATACAATAATGCTGCAATGAGTCAGTGGAAGTGAATCCTTTAAACTTCGCACTCGTGCACAATAACGAAAGGTTTCTAATCGCCAGGATTCAAGGTCAAAAACTGGGTTTGGACGTGCACATTGCTTTGCTGAGGACGTAGTTCATAGGTCAAGTTTATCAATAACCCAAGCAGAGGCGTTGCTGTCGATTCTATAGACTTGCACTGGTGCACCACATCGTAAAGCTCATTTCAAGAAAAAAAAATGTTTAGACTTTTAAGTTCCAGCAATTCATAGTCTTTTTAATTTTACCATTATATTTAGTGCTAACATATAAAATAATTTTAAAAATTTGTTTTTGGCTTTGTGTTGCATACGTTTTTACAAAGATGCATGGATCTCGACCGAACTTGGCACATATATCCATCATCATTCAGATTGAAATCTAGAGGGGTTTTAAAACTTTACACCATGTACCGTTTGAGGCCAGGGGTCCATTTTGTAATATTTTTTTTCTAATGTAGCACATATAAGGAAAATAATATATAGTTTAAAACTTGGCTACCGTTTGGATGGATGGATCTAAAACAAATCTGTAGCACAAAAATCATTGCCCGTACTAAACTACTTACTATATGGAATTAACTCGCAATGCCCACAATACCCACTCCTACCAAAAGCTTTGGATCAAATTGGGGGAAAGGGATGCGACCAGGAACAAGATCCCATAAAGCAACGGGAACATACTGTGGGTATCTGATCCCATCAGGGAACATATCTAGGAAAGGGATTGAATCCACAATGTGACCCCATTATGTAATGGTATCATAATGATAATGGGGTATGTATTTTAACGAACAAAATATGGGTGAGACTTCAATCAGGCTTATAGATAAATAAACATGTTATTAAACAGGTTATGTATAGGGATAGGCCTGATCTGACGTCACAGAACAACGAACGTTTCGGCCAAAAGCCTTACTCAACGAATAAATAGACAATAAAATATTAAAAAAATCTTTTTTTAAAAGGACACGCTTTTATTTACATATAGAAATTAAGCCAAAAAGAAGAAAATAACATTTTTCAATCCGTGAACCTATCGACTGCACATAAAAGCGTGGGGCGCCCATCACAACTCATTTCTTATTGCAACTACTCTTTTGCATATAGATAAATGTTTCTAATTAATATGATAGTAGCATGTATATGATCAAAGTTGTGAAACTTTAAATGTTTATTAATATTCATATAAATTTGTATTTATGTTTCGCAGCTTTGTACATGATTGCGAGTTGTGATGAGGGCCCCACGCTTTTATGTGCAGTCGGTAGGTTCACGGATTGAAAATTTTTATTTTCTTCTTTTTAGTGCACTTTCTATATGTAAATAAAAGCGTGTCCTTTTAAAAATAGATTTTTTAAATATTTTATTTTCTACTTTTTAGTAACACAATTTTTTAATCAATTTTTTGACATAATCAACTCAATTTAAACTTCGTTGTCTATAACTTAAATGTGATAGTGGTAAAAAGATAGATTATTAATTACAAATTTATGTATTTAAAAAATAACTGTTTCCCCAACTGAAAATTGAACCTCCAGGTCGAAAATCCATTAAGCTAACAATTAGGCCAACTAGGCTACACAAATACCAGTTGTTCCTCTTGTATTATCATGTCAATTTAGATTTAGTTTCGAATTACTGAGCTGTTTAACACCTGGAATGTCGTCATCCATGGCTGGTTGTGAACTCCGGTGACATTCACGTGAAAGTCAAGAATAGCACGGATACAGATTATATATAAAGATAAACGTAAAAATGCATTTATTTAATTACGGTACATTCGATCGATCTGAAATTTTGATACAATGTATTGTCATCCAAGATCTATCTGTGGTAAAATTTTGAGATGTCTAGGACCATCAGAAGTGGTTTAATTTTACGTTACAAGATTTGACGGATACAACATACAAACAGTGTGAGTTAAATAAAAGCTTGTAAAAAACAACAACAATAAAACTAATAAAATCAAAGGGATTGGACCAAGAACGGAAATTCATTTTGCAACAGATCTTAGACATAGTGGTTTTGGGGTACAATCCACAATGCGGACCTGGGTACGCAGGGTCTAGTAGCTAGTAAATTAAATAGAAATTACATTTGTACATGTATTTTGAATAATCTTTGTCTATTAAGTTTGATTTTAAAAAAATACGTCATTTAAATAATCTATAATTGTTCAATCTTTTTAGATTTCTATATTGCCCCCCCCCACTCCTCACTCCTCAGTAATTACATATGTGTCAAACAACCTTGTCTCTTTAAATATTTTTTAAAGTCCCTGTAATAATTAGTTAATTGTGTATTTATTACCTATTGAAGTACGTTTAATCTAGCCCTGAGCCAAAATTTGAGTTTATAATGCCCTCAAGTTATGTTAGAAATTTATTTATAGTGGAAGAACTGAGTGAGTTTATCCCGATTACAAGCAATTCGAATGGGTATATACATCCCTCAGTTATTAATATTTCGTTGATCATATCAAAACATATTTATACCTTGCTTCCTTACGTCACAACACGAGCGTTACGTTATACATTCAAATGAATTTATTGTGATTTGTCGTCTGGCTGGATAAGCCCATGAACAAACTTAGAGTGTACTTTACCATCCTCATTCAATAGCTGATATCTTTATAGTTTTGGACAAAAGGGCAACAAAAACATTGCTCTGGACAGACCCCCTACTGGGGCTCCCATAAAGCTTTCGGATTCCATTGTTACCACGAAAATGGCGCCCGCTAGATGGCACTGTCAACGTTAGGGTTATGAAACGAGATTGTTGTCATTCAAATCCGACCCATTATCCTTGTTCTATATTTTTGTACTTCCTTTTCTTAGGGCCGGTATTTGATGACTATTTTAGCCCTGGCGACAACAGAATAATGCTACGAACTTTTTCTTAGAGTAAAAAAAGTTAACATTGTATCGTAATTTTTTACAATATAGCTTGTAAAGAATTTGTTCGGATAACAGTATTTCCCCCCAATTCTTACAGCGGAAGTGTTTTATCTCCTTGCACCAAGAAAAAACATTTTAAAATGCCCATTTACTTTCATATTAAACTTAAAAGCCCAAATTTGAAATCACATACATGAAGTTTGCTATAGTCGCTTGAATCTCAGTCCATCCTCTACACTCCACTTCACGCTAGCCTGTATAATTTTGCATCTTTAGCTTTTTATTAAATCCGTTATATTAACTTCACCGCAGTCTCTCTCTGTCGCTCTGTCTTGGGCTCGCGATCGGTCGGTCGGGAGGGCGGAAAAACAAAAGTAAAAAATGACCCACTTCGCGTGATGCCATCGGGCTGAAATTTGGCACATAGACTCGTGTTACCTAACAATGCATCGTATCAAAATTTTAGATCGATTGAACGTACCGTAATTAAATGAATGCATTTTTAGTTTATCTCCATGTAACATATCTAATTCAAATTCACGGTTTGTTATTGTTTTTCTTCCACGTGCCAGTTGAGTTCACGCGTTGACGCCACCCATCCATGTCCACACCCCTCCCGTCCCTTCCCCCCGGTTTAAAAGCCAGGGGATATCACTCGGTGTCTTTAAATGTTTGTCGCGTTTGAACATAATCAATACTTTTAGTTAAATCTCATATATAAGGAATTTATAGTCAAAAACTTTGTTTTTACGGGGTTGTTTAATTTACTTATAAGCTTCATGCGATATCAGTAATTATTGCACTGACTCAAATTTCAATATTCTTCTCGGGTAAAAAGGTGGTCTCTTGAGACTACCAAAGTTCTTGATCCCAGCCCCTTCTTTTATTGAATATTATTTACTATGTTTGGAAACGAAATGCTCTGTAAACAAGTTTTCCCAATCCACTAACTGTAGGCTTGTTGATATCATATTGGTGGGAACTCATGCTTATTTCGTTTCTTCTCACAATTAGTGAAGGTAATACTAATACACTGTAGTTAAAATTTAGGACACGCGGGGCCATACCAGACCAAGCCTTCATGGTTATACGGAATACTCATTAAAATTCAGCTATAATTAAATGCTGATAGTGGACAGAAACAAAGCCCTAAATCAGTGGTTCCCAAAGTGGTCCGTACGGACCCCCAGGGGTCCGCGGGACCTTTCAGGGGGTCCGTGGAAAATAAAAATTGATTTGGGGGTCCCTGAACAACGTCAGGGGGTCCGCGCAAGGTTTCAAAATCAAATAATAAAACTCAATAATTTTTTTATTATTATTAAAATAAATAATAATAAATAAAATAGTATGTGAATGCCGTTTCTACTAATTAAATACCATTTTAGGTGCTATCCTTCATGGATACAATGTTGTTTTACGTAAAAAAAAGTATTAGAACTACTGTAATTCCCATATCTATAACCAATCAAAATACTAGGTTTGTTGAAATGTCAAGCTTGATGCAGATGAAATGCCGAATTCCCTATAACTATAAGTAGAAATATACAAGTTTTTAACTTGAATCTACGAGGGTTGCAAGGTTGTGTATTATTCGATGTGTCAGGAAGTTATATTTATCTACATTGTATCCTATCATCAAATGTTTTCAATAGGGCTTTACTGTAGCATTCCATTGAAAATAATTCTTAACAGTGGTCTGTTACAACAGATAAAAGAATGAGTGAGCCCAAGGCTGGATTAAGACTTGATGGGGCCCTAAGCTATTTAAGGACCTTTTGAGGTCTAGATAATCTATAGCAGTGACAAATATGAAAACAAACTTCCGGGGGCCCCCAAGAAGGCAGGGGCCCTAAGTTATAATTTGTTTAGCAAATAGGTAAATCCAGCACTGAGTGAGCCGAAGAAACAATGCCGACAATATGGTGTTAATGGATATTTGAAGTATGCCTAAATGTTTTGGAAACAGATACGATAACTTGAAACGTTATTTACTGAATTTTAAAAAAATGTTTGAAGTTAAAGCATTACACTTGAATTTCTGGCATATTTAAAACATGCTGTACCAAATGTATTTTCAGTAAATTGAGTCATTCATCAACATCAAATATTTTTAAAAAAATCATATTGAAAGTTTGCATGGATCACTACATTATGTCATTAGAGCAGTTAATAAAATTAAAAGGAATGCCTTCGATGAGAGATTATTTGCTCACCACGGTTTGGAAAATGCAGAAGAAGACTATAATGGATTATTTATTCACACAGAAGTACGCTGGTTATCATCACGTACATATTTAAATCGATTTTATACTCTGTTTGATTCATTGTCCAAATTCCTTCGAAAACAAAGACAATCAGCATCACAATTAACTAAAAAAATGACATATCCTTTATGAATGATTTATTTACCCAACTTTAACAAAACTAATTTGAAACTACAACTACCACAAGGTAACAAATTAAATTTAATCAAAACTAAAAGCGTTATATCTGAGTTTGTTGCAAATCTTTTTCTTTGCAAACAAAACTTAAGAACAGGAGAATGTTCTCAGTTTTCAAATCTATTGAAATTGCCACATAGTTAAAGATTTGCTTGCTTACTGTCAAAACTTAACGGCTCTTCATGCGAACATTTTGTAGGCATAATTTGTCACTATAGGATATTTCCGAATGGCAGTTGAGCTCTTTAGCGCATGGACAAACTCAGATCCCACTCACAGATGAATACATACTAATACAGACGCAGCTTATTGAAATATCCACAAATGAGGAACTTATACCACTGTTTGAACTAGGATACCACAAATTCTGGTAACAAAGTCAGATCCAAATTTTATATCATGCATTTGAAGTTATTGTACATAATTTTTTTGCAGTTTTCCTGTCTTTCTATTTGATAGAACAAAGATTCAGTGGCGTTATGAACCTCATAAAAAAAAACAACAACAAAAATAAAAAATAAACGACTAGAAATTGGTGCTCGTGAGGATTTGCGGTTCCTACACACAAACATTGAGTAAGGCATAAATACACTCATACAATCTCATCACGTTAATCCAATTTTTTTTTCTCCAATTTTATGTTAAACAAAAGTGATAATTTTCATAAATACCGTACTTTTCATCAACTTGTTGCTTTTGTAATTTTTGTACTATGCATTTAAAAAGTTGTTGTTTTTTTTACTAGGGGGTCCGTGGGGGAAATTTTGAGTATAGAAGGGGTCCGTGGGTCAAAAAAGTTTGGGAACCACTGCCCTAAATGAAGTCCTGCCTGGTGTCTAACTGCCCTTCCTCACGCCTCATACTTGCTGCGGATATTTGTCAAAAGTGGTTTTAAATTCACGCCATCCATCATTTCAAAATCATTTGCCAATAGCAGAGGGATTCATTTTCTTGCTACCATATTTATTCTGAGCTGCCCTGCGTGTTTATCAATCTATAATTATAATGGGAATCAAGTAATTACGTTGTATGTCCTATTAGTTTCATCTATCAATCCCTGCTCTCAAGTTTTAGAAAAGGGTCCGGCTCAATGTTCCCTTTAAGCTGTGCGGCCGCGCAGATGTCTGACCGACAAGGCGTAGCAGTTTAGAATTACCGCGCAGCAAATTTTGTAAAATTTTAACAAAAAAGGGATGCTGTGCAACTTTGCACTCGAGTTTTTTTTACTTAAGACACGGACCAACGAACCTTAGAGGGAGATTGGTCCTGCTTTAGCCTTTAAAATAGTTGAAATAAATACAATCAATACAAACTGTCAAAAACCAACAAAACAAAAACAACAAACGCACATTTTTAACAAATTAGAAGCCAAACAAGCCAAGAAACTTTCAAACACATTGTGTTAACGGTTTAACATGTTAACCACACCCTCTTCCCAAACTCATTCTAACGTCGGCTAGTGTGATCATGATGATGTCATCCTTTATGGAGCCTCGAATCTCAATTATCTTTCACTTTCTAGAAAGCTGAACATTGTTCCTAATTAAAGTGGTCACACTTGAGTGTCAATAAGTTAATATATTCAATAGGCTTTTTCTATTGACAGAACATCCAGGTATTCAGAAGGAAAAATTTCATTAAGATATTAATCAAGTATCCTTGTTTTCTGTTTGAGCTTATCTCAACTGATCTTTGTTAATTTGCGTATATTTCAGTCATCTGATCTGACTTAATCGAGAGAAAAAAACAACACATGGCCTACAACTTTATTAGAATATTTTTGGGGCAAACGTATTTTTACTTCTATATTAATGCTGAAAAATATGTGTATTTCGAAAACTTTGTCTAAAAATAACATTACTTAATGAGATCATTATGACGTTTTCTGATCTGAGAAATGACAAAACCTATGCTTCGATAATATTTTTATGCCTCTGAAAATAAGGAAATAACAACAAAAAACTTGTTTTGTTTAAACTTAGATAATTTGCTAAGTTAATTTCTTAAAAAATTCTTATTTCATTATTTTTTGGGTGTGCATCATTCGCAAAAATAAATCACTGATACACATATTAAAAAAATGTAAACAGGCCATCAAAACACAAAGAACAAAATACCCCAAAGGAAACAAGGCAATGCTTCTATTTATTACTAGGGGTTTTCAAAAGACCAAGTAACTTATCCTTGTTTGATAAATACGAAATATTAAACTTCCTGAAATGTACACAAATATTTTATAACTAGTGTATAACCCGTCAAAAATGATGGAAGTTTTAAAAATAAATACACATCATATTAAAAAAAAATAACGTAATACAGAACTTTCATTTATTTTATTTATTTTTATTATATTCATTTATTTCCCTATTGAACAATTTTATGCGGCCGTTCCAAAAGAGTTCTTTTTTGGTGCAGTAATTTGGTGCGCCGCATTCTAAAATTAGTATCGTCACGGACATACATGACAGACAGACGTGACAGAGATTGCAAATTATGTATATTGATTATTTGGGTATTTGACGTCATATAATATTTTACGTCGAGAAACACCACACGCTCTGTTAATCTCGAAACCAAAATGATTATGATTTTGCGTCTATATTTTCAATTAAAAAGATATGCTTACTGCTATGGACTGTTGTACTATGTCCCTCAGCGTTACGGAGACAGACAGTGAGTGACTTGGGCTTTTATAATTTATTACCACGTTTTTATTAACTTACTTTCGTTCCTGTTTGTTTGTCGGTCCACAATTTTTCAAATTTGCCAACGCAAAATTAAACCACTTCTGATGGACCTAGAGAGCTCAAAATTCGACCACAGATAGATCTGGGACGACAATGCATTGTATCAAAATTTCAGATCGATTGAATGTACCGTAATTAAATTATTGCATTTTTTAGTTTATCTCTATAGAAGCATCTCTAATCCCTCTGCTATTTTTTTTTCACGTGCCATTTCAGTTAACCCCGTGACCTCATCGCCGAGGAATTAAAATGTTGAGCGGCCCTTATGAGGGTTCTGGTAAAATAAATAGAGGTTAAAAAAAAGATTTTTTAAAAGGGAGTTACATCATTGAAGAAAATTGAATAACAAAGCAGTCTTAATATGAATTAGTGTAGTGTTTTCAATTAATAAGCGTTGGTGTTTGTCCATATGTTTTTGTTTGTTTGTGTTGGGTCTTAAATGCCTCACCTCCACGCGGTTAGACCTGACAATCATCATAACACATGGAAACCAAGTAGGCAATTTTGTATTTAATGAATTTTCTTATGTACAATAAAAGTTATATATACTCTATGATTTTACACTTAGACTAAAAAGAGTAAAACAAATAAAGGTAAAAAAGGATTTTTAAAAACCACGTTTTTATAAGTGGACTAAAGAGAAGAAAATAATTTAAAACTTATAAGTTCAAGTACTTTAATTTAATATGACTAATAACGTGGGGCGGGTGTTTGGTATAAAAATTAAAGATGTATAATTTATCTTATCTTATCTGTTTACAGACGCCCCTTCTATACAGAAGATTATTGCGTCCTACGCTTATCTATGGTTTGTGTTTAGTCCTGCATTTTTATTAGAGATTTAAATGTTGATAAAGTGTTGGTTTTCCTGGATTCTTCAGGCAACCCATTCCACGCTCGAATTCCGGACGGGAAGAAGGAAAACTTGTATGTGTTTGTTCTTGCATACGGAATAAGAAAGGTGTTTTTATCCTTATGTCTATCTGAGGTTTGTATTAAGTTATCTTTGTGTTGTATTTCTAAATTAGAATTAATTGCTTTATGTATGATTACTACTTTGCTCTTGGTTCTTCTAATTTAGAAAGTACAAGAGAGATCTATAAGTGAGAGAATGAATGAACTGCATATGTTAAACCTCATAAGCGCCCGCCCCACGTTTTTAGTCATATTAAATTAAAGTACTTGAACTTATAAGTTTTAAATTATTTTCTTCTTTTTAGTCCACTTATAAAAACGTGGTTTTCAAAAATCCTTTTTTACCTTTATTTATTTTTTACATTTAATAAGGGTATAATCATGAACGATTTAAACTAACTTTTTAAGGCTTGTTGCTCTTGGCGTCTCGTTATTATTTAGTGTGAGAACTATTTGGCATAAATTTGAAAAAAGATACAAAGTTGTTCTAAAACATCTAAGTTTAGAAACATGTCTGTCTTCTACTTCTATGTATATTGAAAGGTTGCGATGTCTCTTTGTAGAAGAATTTGCGCAATGGCTCTTCTTCTTGAGCGTTTAAGGTACTGGAGTTTGGAGGATAGGATGAAACATATAAATTGTGTTAAATGTGTCGCATCAACTGTTCCTGTTGGAAGACTTGTTCCAGTCAATGATTTTCAACGGCAGGAACCAGCTTCTCCTGTATCGTATTGTTGTTAGAGGCCGAAACTGTCATATCCCTGTCGTTAAACAGACAGGAGAAGGTCGAGTTTTTTTTATGGTGAAGCAGTGGAATAGATACGTTTTTATCTTGAATAAAATGGTTAGTCTGGATAATCTTCACAGTGATGACCAGTCCAGTGTTTAAAGCAAGTTGCCTACACTTGAGGTATTCTTGTACAGGTTCAGGTGAAAGAGAGCTTCTCGCCCCCGACCCGTTGATATTCTGTGTAACTGGGTCCCAGATTTTTGCCCAATTAATGTAAACAGATAAACCCGTTCACTTTTCAAAGTAAACATTCAAAATTATAAGCCGGAAAACACACATTATACAAATCATAAACCCCCCTTTTTCTTTTGGACATTAGGCGACACCAAAGATAATTGTTTGTTTCAAATTTATCAGTACACATAGATAAGGTGCCGTCCATAAAGTACGTCACGCTCTAGAGGGGGGAGGGGGTGTAAGAAAGTGTGACAGTTTGTGACAGGGGGGGTGTCCGGCCATGTGTGACGTCACGGTGTTTTATATTAAATTTTAATTATTTTGTTAATAAAGAACAACATTTTTGTTCGAAAGTGTGACGTACTTTATGGGGGTGGGGTCCCGAGATTCGTGACAGTTTGTGACAGGGGGAGGGGGGGGAGTTAAAAATGGTAAAAAATAGCGTGACGTACTTTATGGACGGCCCCTAACGAATTTGTCAACAGAAAAATTAAAACTAACTAAAGTTCTCGTAGTCAGCCAGTGAGTTGTATTAGGTTTATGTATAGTGTATATTTACATTCATAAACAGATAGATACCTATAAAGTATAGAAATAGAAGATAACAATACATTCGCATACAGCAGAGCCACATACATATTCTATTGGTGGAGAGTTCATAGCGGTTAGGACAACGACGGCTATTTAACCATTGGGATAAAATATTGCTACTGACGTGCGTTTGTAGAACAATTATAGCGTTGTATTGAAAAGATATAACAGTTGTAAAGATGTAAGAAATATTTTAAAAAAATCAATTTTATTTGGTACACGTAGTTAGCTTAATTTCACTTTGAGTGACATAAACATCCCCACCCCAATTCGGGAATCAGGGATCGAGCCGATGTAGCAATGTTTATGGCGAGGAGACAATTTGTTCTTGCTTGCCACGTAATGCATCAAGAAACTCATTGTACAGAAAATTTGATTTGGGGTTGAATTTTACTTGATGCCACCCTCCCAGGACCCCGTAGATGTTATTTGCTTTAATTATGTGTGCAATTCCCCCCCCCCTGTTTATGGACTTGAGTTTTTGTGTTATTTGGCTGGTTTCGTTCACTGCTCGAACTGTCGGTCTAGACGTGGATATTAGCTTCTGCATGATTTCTCATTTGTTCACGGATTGAATGCAATATGGGGTTTAATTTTCGGCCCCGAAACGTAATTATTTTTCAATTATGGCAAGCAGGAGCTCATCGTAGTTTTATGAAAACATGCCCCCCCCCCTTTTCCCCTTTATATTTTCCATACTGAAACATGTGTTGCTGTTAAGATTGCTTCACCTGGGGTAAAAAAACGTAATTTTTGTCTTTGCTGGCAGCTTATTGAGAAATTAATCAGTCAATCTTTTACAAATATTAAAAGTGTTGCTGTTGAAACGGAAACGCTTTTCTTTTCATTGCCACTACTTGAGCCGTTGTAAAGATACCATTTTCTATATGGCTTGTTAGAAATGTGTTTTTGCGCTGATAAACCAAACTGTAAGTCGATTATATATACCTAGTTATGATTGGAAAAAAATTCTTGCTTATTCACCACTCTGGAAACTAATGAACAAGAAGTCGTGACCAGTGCAGTAAGGTAAGATTGTAAGGAGGAGGAAACTCTAAGGGTAAATAAAATATTAAAAAAAACTATTTTTTTAAAAAAGGACATGCTTTTATTTACATATAGAAAGTGCACTAAAAAGAAGAAAATACAAACTTTCTATGATAACAGGTGAAATCCGTGAACCTATCCACTACACATAAAATCGTGGGGCGCCCATCACAACTCATTTCTCTTTGCAACTATTCTTTTGCATATAGTTAAATATATCTAATTAATATGAAAGTAGCATGTATATGATCAAAGTTGTGAAACTTCTAATGTTAATTAATATTTATACAAATTTGTATTTATGTTTCACAGCCTTGTTCATGATGGCGAGTTGTGATGAGGGACCCACGCTTTTATGTGTAGTGGATAGCTTCATGGATTTCACCTGTTACTGTTACCATAGAAAGTTTTTATTTTCTTCTTTTTAGTGCACTTTCTATATGTTAATAAAAGCGTGTTCTTTTTAAAAAACGATTTTTTAAAATATTTTATTTTCTACTTTTTAGTATCAACATTTTTAAAATTGATTTTTCGACCTTATCAATTCAATTTAATTAGTTAAACTTCATTGTCAATAACTTAAATGTGATTAAAAAGATAGATTATTATTTACAAATTTATGTATAAAAAAACAAACAGATCCCCCAACCGAAAATTGAAACACGTACCTCCAGGTAAGCTCCATCACACTAACAATTCGGCCAAGGAGGCCTGACAGAATACGTTCTTTTTAAACTTATAATAAAAACTCTTTACAATTTACGCCTGACGTCAACACATCTTTTTTTACCTCTATTTATTTTTGTATACCAAAAACCTCATAAGCGCCCGCCCAACGTTTTAATACCACGGTGATGTGGTCAGTTGGTGAACTCATGGATGTCAACAAAAGCAGATGGGTACAGATGCTTATATAAAGATAAACTAAAAATGCAATAATTTAATTACGGCACATTCGATCGATCTGACATTTTGACACAATGCATTGTCACCCAAGATCTATCTGTTGTAAAATTGTGAGATCTCTAGGACCATCAGAAGTTGTTTAATTTTACGTTGCAAGATTTGACGGAAGGATGGATGGATGGACGGATACAACATACAAACAATGTGACTTAAATAAAAGCGTGTAAAAAACATAATAACCTCAACCAGAAGCTGATCAGGAATTAAACAACCACGTTAAAACAAAGTTTTTGACTATAAATCCCTTATATATGAGACACAACTAAAAGTATTGATTATGTTCAAACGCGACAAACATTTACAGACTGAAACCGTCTGATCTCCCCTGGCTTTAAAACCGGGGGAAAGGGGGGGAGGGGGTGTGGACATCGACGGGTGGCGTCAACGCGTTAACTCAACTGGAACGTGGAAGAAAAACAATAACAAACTGTGAAATTGAGCTACATACGTTGTATTGAGATAAAATAAAAATGCATTAATTTAATTAAGGTACGTTCGATCGATCTGAAATTTTGATACGATGCATTGTTAGGTGACACGCCCTCCCGAACGACCTACCGCGAGCCCAAGACAGAGAGAGAGAGAGAGAGAGAGAGAGAGAGAGAGAGAGACGGCGGTGAAGTTAAATTAAGGGATTTACAAAAAAAGTGGTTAAGAAATCAGTGGACCACGCTAACATTGCTAAAAAT
This sequence comes from Ampullaceana balthica, assembly GCA_944989445.1. Classification (NCBI taxonomy): domain Eukaryota; kingdom Metazoa; phylum Mollusca; class Gastropoda; family Lymnaeidae; genus Ampullaceana; species Ampullaceana balthica. Next base: position 249,142 of record CALYLW010000309.1, on the reverse strand, counting down.
ATATTTCTATTATGTAGCAGATTAGACGAAATTTTTCCCCAAAAAAGTAAAATAAATAAGACGACATAATTTGTATCGTGTTATCTTTGTCAAAAATTCACTTAATGTTGTAATGTGATTAGGGCTGATCACTCATATTTTGAGTGTACATTGATCTCTCTATATTCTAGTACAAAGAAAATCTGAAACATATAGAAAGAAAATCAATTTCTAGTCTAACCCACTTTATGGAGATGGGCGGGCAAAGTCTTAAGACAAGATCCGTAAAACCCTTGGCGTTCTGAACCTCAAGAATCAGCTGGAGTCACAGATTCTCATTTTTTTTACATCTCTATAAAGTTTTTTCTTAGTATGCTCGGCTGTCGGGACTTAATTGTTTGGATATCATATTGGCATCTCTGTCCAATTTGATATAATCCTGTTATTGAATTTTGGGATTTCATTAAGTAAAGTTCGCAGCCAAGTTGACAAGAGAGATTAATCAAATACGTAACTGACAAGGATATACTTTTATATAACTATTAATATAACACTCAGTAGAAAAAATAAAAAAACGAACTTTGAGTTTGAGTCATGCAGTGATATATGTAAAAGTAAAGTGTTTATGTGTAAAGGAATGGAAGGTCATCGTCTAGATTCTAGATGTTTTTGAAGTCACCTTGATATATGATTAATGCTAGTTATATTTGTATTATTTTTGGTGTGTGATGGGAAAACTTTGTTGCAATGAAGATGCCTTGAGTTTAATTTTCTTCAGACACTGGCGAAATACCGGTCTTAGATCTTATAACTGACCGCTTCAGATGAAAATAAACCCATGACCTAGAGATTCAACTCTAAAATGGCAGCACTCTGTTCTAATTGTTACAACAACGAAAAAAAAACAAAAAAAAATTGAATACTAGAGCTGGTAAAACTTCCTAACATAGTTATGTTTCTATTCTTGCTGACACGCCTTAATACGTACACGTACACAACTTTCTCAACTAGCATGAAATAAAAGAGTCATTCATATAGTGCTCTGAAAGGTGATGTATTGGCGACATCCCAAAATACAGGTCTCTTTTGGGGAGGGGGGACTGTCTTGTAGACTATATTACATATTACATGAGTTGATAGCTTATTTAGTTTTAATTTGTGTTTAAGTTGGTCCAACTAAAAGAACATTGACCTTTTTGTGTTCTATTCTATATCTATTCTATACCATACGGATGAGCGAGCGCCTAGAATGGCCTACATGATAACGAATTAAAGTAAAGTAACTTTAACTAGCCACATACTTCTGAGTCAATCTGGACTGCAATAAGCTTCCACCTAACTTGGCCTGTCTGCTGCTATTAAGTGTTGCACACTTATCGTTTTTGGACGATTTTACATTGGAGATTTGAACCTAATAAAAATATTAAGCCTTTGGCCTTACATTTGCTGCGGTAGAGAGATTCTTCGTTCAAATGTTCAAAGCGACAACCGCAAAGTTTATTTTAGGATCTGTTTTGTATGAATTCGTATTTATTAAGAGACAATTAATCGACATTCTACATTGACGCTAAAATAGCACTAATGTTATTATTCAACATACAATATCTGAAGTATTTGTTTAAGATACTTTCTTTAAGGTGTTTGAATAAATAAGTATTCGAGTATTCAACACAAATTTCTACAATGGTTTAATGACTGGTTGCCACGTCTTTCCATAGGATGTGTTATGTAATAACCTTCCGGAAGAAGAAAAACCTAATTGGTCGTTAGCTATTCGTTTTCAGGAAAAGTCCAACTTTTAAAATGTTTTTTCGGTCTTGTCTTCCAGTACTTAACCGCTAGACCTTCTTTTTTTAAAAAACAGGCCGCGTATTAATCCTACATAGCCAGACCGTATAATAACCATAGTTTGTCGTATCTGACAATCATCATATCGCGCCGTTTTAAAGATTTCAACCTCCCTGTATCTATTTAGACACGTCTCAGATGTTTTTCAATGTGTTTTAATTGTTTGCTCTCTGTGTGGATGTCCCTGTTTGTCGACCACCAAAAGACGCGCGGAGATCCAGGGCCACGTATTATCTGTGTGCCAAATCTGCTCCCTAGTTTTGTGTAGACTGGGCAATCAAAGCTATAGATTTTTCTTGTCCAATTCTCCCTGTCATCCCGGACTGGACGGGTAAAGGGAGTAAAAAGAAGTTGAGAGATGACGACTAGGAAACGGGAGATGGATTTCTATCGCTAAGTAGGACTGAAACTGAAATGGAAAACATCTTCAGCTAGCTGCTAATGCATTACTATTAAAGAGATCTTGTATTCCATATTCGCACAGCGTCTCAAACTGCTTAGTCCAAATTTTACTTAATAATGCTTTTTTCTTTCTTACAGTCAAATAGATGTAACTAGTTGCGACCAACGGCGTAGCATACACCGCAGACTACTCATAGATAGTGCAAAGAAATGGAGGGGGGGGGTAGAACGGGCACAAACTACATCACGAAGAAATCAGGACAACGCGAGTGAACCTCGGGGCGGGGGAACCACCGACGCATCGTCGGTCTCGAAACAAGCGCACTGCGGTTAGCTACCGCAGCTACCCTGTACCACCATAGCTTGCCAACCATAAACTGCGATTGGCCGACCCTGGCGAGGGTTATTCGTCAAGCTTATTGGCACTCGTCTTGTGCTTGTTCTGGTAAATTATATATATAGATGGTGGATTGGCATTTTTCTGCGGAATCCATTCGTTCATTAGTGTGTTTTGAAATGCGGCTGTACTATACATGTTTATTAGGATAGTGGAAAGGTGACGTCATATCAGTGTGATAAGTCGGCTGTGAAATTTGTGTGAACATACCGACGTTGTCAATAGATGTCATCAGAAAGTCATCACGTGTGAGAGGCAATAAAACTTCGTAATGGCCATGATCGGAAGGGCCGCTAAAGAGCAGGTATATAGACAAATGTTGACCGGGATTGTAAACTGAGGAGAGGTATGATGACGTTGCCGGAAGTACATGATGATACTGGCGGGAAGTATTTTGAACATGGCGATAATTTCTGCCTCGCCACCATATATTCCTAAAGTATTTATTTACTGAACGTATTATTGAAGAGAGTGTATGACTACCTGAGCACGTCACCGAAGTTGTCCAATGTTGAGAAACAAAGCTACAACCATGTTGCGAAGCCATGTTTGAAATGAAAGGGGGAAAAGAAAGGACACAAACATAAACATTTTTAAAAATTCAAAAAAAAATGTCTCAGCTGGGGCTCTAACCAATGTTCCCTTCAAGCTGCACGGTCGCGCAGACATCTGACCAACGCCGAGCAGCAGTTTAGAATAATCGCGCAGCAAATTTTGTAAAATAATTAACTAAAATTTGATGCTGTGCAACTTTGAGCACGATTTTTTTTAAATTTGCACACGGACCAACGAACCTTAGATGGAACATTGGCTCTAACCTAAGGACCTTTCGCGTGTAAGCGGATGTAATAACCACCACACGACGAAATGCATGTGAAGGAACAACGAAAGTGAGCTCAAGAAGCATTGTTGGTCTCGATGACCTCCCCCCCGCCCTCTCCATCACCTTTTCTTGCCAACAATAAACTGATTGGTCGACCCCAGCGAGGGTCATTCGTCATGCTTAGTTGTACATACTCGCTCTTGATTTGGTGAATTCTACATATATATACACATATACCTTATAGACAACCTAATAAATGTTACTTCTACTTCTAAATAAAAACTTATAAATGGAGTTTCTATAATACACCCTTATGAATGTAAATCCTAAAATCCATTTTACAAATGTGATTCAAACACGATCCTCTTAAATGTAATTCATAATACGTTCTCATAAATGCAAATCTTTAAGACACCTCCATAAATAAAATATAACTCCCTAAAACAATTGTATAAATATAATTCCTAAATATACGTTTACAAATGCAATCGCTTAGTAAATACCACTAAATAAAAATGCAAAATGAAACCTCTCAAATAAATATAATTTTAAAAAGAAGGCAACCTTCGATGCAGAATGATATTCGAAAACCTATGTAAAGTCAATGTAATTTAAAAAAAAACATGATTGAGTTTTTTTTTATAATTTACTTAGTACAGCTTACACAGACCCTCATTTCGGACTTCAAAAATAAAGCGATTGTCATAGTCATATATGAAATTATATATTTTTTCCTCAGATGACCTAATTTGTAAATTATGATTTTTAATTTAGTTGTTATTAGAATTTAAAAGTAAGCTTTACATTCTTACAATGTCCGTCAATAAACGAAAAGTTTGTTACGTCTTACATTGTAGGTAGTAGAGATACGACAGAACGTAACCGCCTTTTATGGTATTAGCAATGTGGTAATAATTGACATTGACATGATCGTGAGGGAAAGTTTTAATGACATGTTCGATCGCATCCGCCGACGAAATTTATCATTTAGAAAGACAAGCTTTCACAGTTTGACTATAATAATTTAGTATGCCTCATAGTTCATAGTAAGTGTAATTCATATTAAGGATAACGCGTTGTACGTGAGCTGTAATTTCGATACGAAGCCTGTTTGAAGTATAATTAATAATTTTTATTCTGAATGTAATCCTGCTGACGGTTAGTTTGAAATGCCAAAACCAATACGAGCGTCTCTGCACCGATTGCCAGGGTATGTGAGGCTAGAAACTCACTCGCTCCGAATGCATTGACTACATCAACATTTTCCGCGATTCGAGATTAGGAACCAATGACGTCATCTGATCTATATTTATCCCAACAAAAGGTAGTCTGAAATTGGTGGAAGTGTTTTCGGTTCATTCAAGGGATTCCCTGGGGGGAAACTGTACCGGCCGTGTGTGGGTTAGAAAGTGTGTGGGTGAGAGGGGAAAATACAAATAAATAAAGATAAATTAGTGAAGGCAAAGTCCGCCCTTTATTGGAGCCATGGGGATGCTGCCGGGCATCCGAACATAATAATTAGCAGCAGTAGGTCCACGAGGCGGGACGGTGGGCTGTACAACTTATGGGATAATTGCTACAACGTGTCATGTAATATTAACCTTGTTTTAGGGTCTGGAATAGTTAAGTCGAACACAAGTGCGGAGACATTTACACAACTTCCTATTTAATGATCTAGCGATGGCCTTGAGGAATTATGGATTCAAATGGTCAAGCAACTGAAGAAACCTGGTTGCCTTTTATACTTTGGTTTCATTTGTTAATATTCTGGTTATAATGTTTAAAAAATCTCTTGGTTTTATTTGAACTTGAAACTTCATTTAAATTTAAAATTATTACGTTGACATACATTTTAAAAAAGTTAATTGTACCCGTTTACTTACTCACTACACATTTTCTGTTTGATCGAACATATGCTACAAGTTTAACTCTTGACTTTTATCAAATCAATTGCTCGAAAAGATCTACTCTGCTGGATTCTGGATTATTTATTCACTTTTCCGCAAACATATACATTGTGACAAATTAATTTTGGGGGTGAAGGAGATAACAGTAATTATTAAATACATAATAGAAATTAGAAAACAAAATAAAAAAACTCCAAATTCAACATTGCAATTTTTTTACTTAAAAAATTAACGAGAAAATGTCGCCCCGATGATTAAGATCTGCTGCTGTAGACTTAGATAACATATCCACCCAACAAAATTTGTTTTTGCCCGTGTTATTTATGTTGTTCTTATTAGGTTTATGTTGATGACTTTAATTACTGTATGCGAGACAAGCTTGTTTCTGCAGCCAATCTTAAAATAACGATATAAACTCACACTTATTATCATCATTAATGATTCATAGCATTAAAAAAAATTGCGCCCCAAATGTTGTTTTATTTTACTCCACACACATTTTTTCCCTTAGATCCCTGAGTTGACCCTCATCCTTGAATGTCTCTGCTCAGAGCAGGCCCTAGTGGCCGAGTTGGCAGGCCAGGCCATTCGTCAGCTTGTTGAGAATGATGTAGTGGACTTAACCTTTGCCCTCAATTCCACCCTCAACTTAGTGCCGTCAGCTAAGTAAGTCAAATCCTAAGTTTTATAACTTCATTTATTTTCCCAATATCTTAGATGTAAAATGTTTATTTATTTTATTTTTCAATGCAGGTATACTAAACTAGTGTTCTTTGAACCACAATTAATTTTTAAAAAAAATAGTCATTGTTTCCTGGCTTCTATTGACTCAAAGGAGTATAGTTTGGAAAAATGTAGAATACCATTACAGTCGAATGGGTGCAGTTTAAACTGCTCATATTTAAACACATCTCACATGAGGCATTATGAGGCATCATAGAAAACCAAGTGCACGGCATTTATGACTCTGAACGTTTGTGTGTATTAAATCAGAATTTATGAGCTTTCTCCTTCAAACTATGAATACTGAACAATTTACATACGAAACATCTATTGAATGTATTGAGTGTTTAATTTTGTTTTGTTTTGAGGGAATTTGAAAGGTTTACACATAAGTTCGAGAGGATAGCAAGAGTCAAATGAACGCAACAGATATAAGAATTTATGTCGAAAAAGTTCAATACATTAATAAATGTCAACCATTTTGAGATATTCTTTGAGGTTCACTTCTTTAAATAAAAGTTTTAGCGGATTGAAAATATGACATGCCTGTAGATCTGCTTGGATTAATGAAGACTTCACCAAAACTTTGTGAAATTAAATTTTTCAATAGATTCCAAATTCAACTCATGGATTAATGAAGAACTCACCAAAACGTTGTGAAATAAGATTTTTTAATATATTCCAAATTCAACTCATGGAAGAACTAAAAAAAAACGTGAAATAAATTTTCCAATAGATTCCAAATTCAACTCATGAATTAATGAAGAACTCACCAAAGGTTGTGAAATAAATTTTCCAATATATTCCAAATTCAATTCATGGATTAATGAAGAACTCACCAAAATGTTGTGAAATAAATTTTCCAAAAGATAACAAATTCAACTCATGAATAAATGAAGAACTCACCAAAATGTGTGAAATAAATGTTCCAATAGATAACAAATTCAACTTTTAAAAGAGGGTGGGATGGGTGTGAACTGCTTTTTATTAGTAGATTGAAGGATGTTTAAACAAAAACACGTTCTACTTAAAATAATCGAAAAGTTGTTAAACAATTTTTATTTACATTTCTGGTGCATATTTTGCCTGCGTTTAATGAGTAACGTCTTCCAACTCCTGATAGCCAAGATTTACTTTTTTCTCTTTAATATAGTGTCCGGTATTTGCTAAACGTTTAGTTACAATAAAAGTAAAGTTGGTGCTAAGTTATTCAATGTTATCCCAAAATATCTGATCATTAATTTTTTATGCATCAGAAAAATCTGAGTACATGTCATCATGTGACTTATTTAGAAGGCATTTTTACATTTAAAAAAACACACAAAAATTAAAAAATAAAAAAAAATAAAAAAATTGCTAACACTTAAGTGGAATGAATCTCTTAGCAACACATCAATTTGTGAAACAATTATTTTAATGTCTATTATCCGACTACAAATGCTATTTTCTGACGCGCCATGGTTTTTGGCCGTTGTTGAGTTTTTGTACAATCTCATGAATTAACTCTTACCTGTCAACTGCCCGGATGTTACACTTGAAAATAATGTAGCGATGAGACAGACTTGTCAGTGATATCCTTACGCTCAGCTCTGTAATCAAAACCTGTAATTACAAAGAGAATTTCGGGTTACATTGCATAACTGTCAACAGGGTCCATTTATTATCGTCCCCTTTAGCGGCAATTATGGACATGAACAATTGGTGAATGAGTGTGTGTGCGTACGTGCGTGTTTATGTGTTTGAGAGAGAGAGAGAGAGAGAGAGAGGAGGAGAGAGGGAGAATGAAATTTTTTAAACACTTTATAACTAACAGAAATACCCTTGCGGGCGGATGACAATAAGTTATCAGCAATGATAAAAGAGATAGTATTGAACAGGAATTTTATGTAGCTTTAAACAATTTTCACTAACCCTACTCAGCGATAAACATACAAGGTGATTAAATCATAAAATATGTAGAAATTCTCTATGAATGATAAATGGCCGTCACTATCATTAAGGTTCAGTAACCAACAGAATCAATTTGGGATAACTGCGCTAAGTGAAGATCTAAAAATATCGCAGTGCATTTTGCGGTCGCTATTTTCTTTTGTTTTACTGAAATAGTCATAAAACAGTTATGATGAAATAAAAATGCAATTTTTCCGCGTTTCAGTTCTTTTTTAATAACATATATCGTACAATACTTTAGAAAATAAGACAATTTTTAGATGCACTCCTGTACCAAATTTACATCCCATTTAAGATCGATCCACATGGTTTTTTGCGTTACAGTGTATACACTGGCTGAAAAACAAATCTTGTTTACTTTCAATATGTCCAATAAAAACGGACACCTTAAAAACCTAACATCTCTTGACTCATCGTAGTTTGTGTTTTGATGAATACAAAAAAAAATGGTAACGAAATCAAGCAAATTTAAAAAAAAACAAACAACAACATTTGGAAACATTATGTTTTTGAAAAGTAACGAAGGATTAGAAGAGAAGGAAAACGGGGAGAAAATTTAAACTTAATGCGCAAGTTAGTTGCTATTTCTAGAAATCATGAACGTTACTATTTGTTTTTGTTATTGTACCATGTTCGGAGAGCTCAAAGCCTTGCATATGTTCAGACCGTCATAGAATGTTATTAGAAAAATTTATCATTGAACCTACATTGAGATATCACAACTTTCGAACATTGCTTAAAAGAATTCACAAATGTACGCATGCTGCAACAAATTCTTCTTTCACTAGCTTTAATCTTTCATTTCCCGCAAAATCTGTTAGCCTTTTCCGAGCAGTTCAAAGAATTTTTGATGACTGATTACTTATGACACTATAATATCCCCACTGCTAAGAAGAAAGCACGGCACGCTAAGGAAATTATACTACAAATGAATGGAATCAAGTTAATCGATTATATTTCGATCCAGGTCCAACTCAAGTTTCTTCTTGCTTTAGGTAAAATCTATTTAGCTACGTAAGGACAAACCCACATTATTTGAGCTTTTGCAAAGACATGAATTACAACAAGTTTATTAGGTTGCCGCATTGGAAACATTCTGCCAGTTTCATATGTTGACACCAGTAAATTGAAGGAAGGACCTGATTCAAAATGAAGCAACATTGCTGACTTGCAAATGTTTTTTTGAAATGAGCCCGTGCTTCCTGGTGATGTGACATCGTTATGCTTTCGTGCGGCTATTTAAGACTAACGACAAAGGTAACGTTGAAAAAATTATCTACTGTGTCGTCAGCTGAAACACGAAAATTTAACCATGAACAGTTCAGACGAGTTTATTTAAATTGGATTACAAATGGTGTTAAAGGTTGGTCCACACCTCTCAAATGCTCGCGAGCATTTGATCATACATCACACGAACGCACTATAAAATACGCCAATTTTGGAGTATTTTATAGTGCGTTCGTGTGATGTTTGATCAAATGCTCGCGAGCATTTGAGAGGTGTGGACTAAACTATACGCGTAGGGGATTGTACATTGACTAATGATGTTGATATTTTGGGGCCAGTATTTTGTGAACTTAGGGGATGGTACATTGACTAATGATGTTGATATTTTGGGGCCAGTATTTTGTGAACTTAGGGGATGGTACATTGACTAATGATGTTGATATTTTGGGGCCAGTATTTTGTGAAATTCCTGGCAAAAGTAAGAGAACGAATATCCTGTTGTCAATTTATATTTGAAAAATTAACACATCCAGGCAAAATTGCTGAAAATACGAATAATGTCAATCATGCCGAAAGTTATAGTCACAGATCAAAGGGTGACTATTTTACCCCCAAGTTCACTTACACAGTTATTTCCCATGACTGAAAATGATGCAATAGATTTTCAAATTGAGCACAAGAAATGCCTCTCTGCAGTTTTTTTAAAGCCTTAATTTGTGGCATTCCATATACATATTACAACGGAATGAAACTCGGACTATCGAGACGGAAGACGCAACGCAAATGATAGTGATAAGTCTGCATCGAAAATTTATCCCCGCTGACATTATCACGTAAAGCAATGAAGACTTCGAAGCGGAAATACCTCGAATCGACGCGACCAAGTGGATGCAGTTTGGCATCAAGCGTAAAAGACAGCGATTCTCAGTTATTATGACATTGAGGACCAATAAAGAGCAATGATCTGAAACTGCTTTGGTCATGGCCATCTGTATGTTGCTAAATCGCGAACGAAATAAGAAAAAGGTAAAGCCTCAGGCCAAGAAAACACTTTAAAAATGTTCTTTTGTCGACAAAACTCTTATATTTACAAAATATATTTAAAGACAAATAATTAAACGGTTCGGTTTATGAAATAATGTAGATAAAATTTACTAACATATCGTACTAATGTACTTGAATATAAAAATAGATGTATAGAAATGAAATATGTGCTTGATTTTAACACAACTAGGACAAACAATTTATGTGAACTTGAAACTCAAGCTAGTCCACCTCGCGCTTATAGCGCACCGGGACTTTCTCTCTGTCGCTTTTTCACACGTACTCACCAAATGCACCCACAAGAACACATTCGATAACCACTGCTCATTAAAAACTACCTAAAGATCTTTACATAAAAGTTTTAAAGATCTTTTTTCATTTTGTGAGTGACCAGGATTAAAAATATGTTTGTAGTATCTACCGGCTGCTGCTCTATTATCGTTGTTTTTAAGTATTTACTGCTTTATTTTGCAGGCTCAGGTCGCTCATGCATGAAGAATACTGCCTTTTCCGCCCGCTACATTTTCCACGGTTGCATGAAGACTTGGACATGTAACAGGCTTTAACTTATTTTGAAATATCCTCGCGTGGTTTTTAATTAAAAATATTACTTTCTTATTGAAAAAATAGTTTTGTAATAACTCATGTACTATTTATCGGGTTATGAGTTATGAGTCACACGATCACTTCTTAGGGTGCCGTAATGATATAGAAGAAATCAATAGAAATGTAGCTCCTACGTCATCTTAAACCCTTTTCAAGACGTCCTGGGTCGTTGCACTCTTAATTTTGGTACGTGGGTGGTCGTTCGATTAAAGACGTCATACGTCGGAGTGGTTTGACATGAATCAATGTGTGTCATAGCATTCGTGTCTAATCATGGCTTGTCCCTTAGCCTGGTTTGGTTTGTGGAGAAAATTGGTATTTTTACTTTTTTTGACAGCATCTCAGGGAAGGGAGGTGCGGAAGATTTCGGAGTGTTCAATGTCGCAGCTTCTGCCTGCAACAGGCAATAATTAGTCTAAATTCTAGTAGGAGACCTTGGACTAAACATTAACTAAAAGTTTTAGATTCGAGGCTCTGCAATCATGGACAATATTGAGAAACAAATAGGTTATATTTATGTATTGTTTTAAATAAAGAATGGAAAAAGTGAAGTTTGTAATTTTGACATTAGGCTTCACTCTTTTACAACTTAAGGGTTGTAACTATGTGATTCTGAAATCTTTTACTATCTTCGAGCGCGTGCAAATAAGTTGGCGGCTATTTGTTCCGATCAAGAACTAATGTGTTCCCCTGCAATAGAAATGTTCTTAAAAGTTATATTTTATTAGAGGAATATTGGCTCTATCCCGGACATGCTGCTGATTACATCAGCATTTCCCCAACCACGAAGGTGTAAATTAATTTGTTTTTTTATCACGATTTGAAAATAGTATACTCATAGTTTTCAGAGGAATTCTGGATAAGTGTGACAGATTATACATATATAGAATTTCTGTTTTGATAGGGCTGAATCATAATGACTTTTGTTAGTAATGAATATTACAAAAAAAAATAAAAAATTAAAAAAATATGCAAGATTTATAAATAAAATAAAAAAAGTAAAGTTCCATTTTTAGACCATGCTGGCCTATGGGGCAAGTGACGCAGCGTTCACGGCCACGGCATGCGAAGGGATTGTGTGGCTAGCACAATGCCCAGCTGCCTTTACTTCCCCAACTCATGTCGGGTACCCATTCGCACCTGGGTGGACTCAGGGACGCCCTTAGCCATGGGAACATGGACCTTCCTTCCCCTAGACTCGAATCCGTGACTCTCGGTACACCAGCCGAGCGCGCTGCCACTCGACCACCGCTCCACCTATTTTAAAATAACAGGACCTAATATGCTTGTACATACGCCATTAATTATCACACTATTTGTTCCGATATTTAATTAGATAAGAGTTACAACCAATGTTCCCTCTAAGGTTTGTTGGTCCCTATGCAAGGTTAAATAACTCGTGTGCACAGCAACCATTTTTGTGTGCAATATTTTACAAAATTTGCTACGTGGTAATTCTACATTGCTGCGCGGCATCGGTCATATATCTGCGCGGCCGCACCTTAAAGGAAACATTTGGTTACAGTTATTCTTAAATTGACGATAGAATATAACAAAATATTTGACGTGGTTCACAATTTCATGGCTGGCGGTAACTGGGACTTTATACGAAATACATTTTATAAAAATACAATGTTTATTTTTTGAAAAGAAAATCTTTTCAACTATCCACCTTTTTCTAGATAGCACATTGTACAAAATGAAACTTTGGATAGCAAAATAAACATGAAAAATTCATTTAAATGAATTTCAGGATACAAATAAACGTTTTTGGAACACTGACAATATCTAAGTACATGTATTGTTAATCGACGGTGAAGCATTTAACTTTCAGTTGTGTATTTGTTGCTTATGCAAGTACTTTTGAAAGGAATAGATTATTAATGATTTCTTCAGATGGTCATAGAATGTGTGCAAAAGAAAAATTGTTGCCTTAAAGTATTTAGAGAAAAGGTAAGAGAATGAAAAGAAACTTTAAAATAAAAAACATTAATACAGTCAATATGCTCTTATACTATTTTCCCCAATAGTTCTCCAGGAATCGGAACCGGTCCGCGATCATTGTTTTGCCATTTCAGTATGACTATGCGTTGTCAAATTATAAAGATAAAAAAGACAATTGATCTTTCTAACAGTGGTTCATGTACTAGGAAAATCTGTTCTAATGTTTCTCACACAGAGCTACCCTGACTAAAATGGTGGATGTTGCGTGCATGTCTCGCGTAAGGGGGAGACTATTATAACGTTGAACTAGACGATTCATAGTAACAAAAATCGTTAAAAGCAATCTTTGGCCAATCAGTCTACGGTTACCTCAAATGCCTAGAGCATTCACCTTCTACTCACCGAAGCAGTCGAAATCGAGAGACCTGCATGGATGATAATACATAACGTTATACCGTTTAACTTTCAATGATTTAACCTAGGAAAGTGAATTCTCATATTACTATTACTCCGAAGGTTTGCTGCTTTCCTCTTTCTAATCGAAAGTTCTTGGTATTATTTGTAAACCTTCAGTTAAACGATTTCATTCACCTCAATACATGAAGATATGACGTAGTGACGTCACTGAACGAGGCCATTCACTTCTATCCACACGGCATTGACAACGGTCACCAGCCTTTCAAAAACTTTCTGCGGTCTTACTTTTTGGCTTTTTTGTGGGGTTTGTTGCTTGTAAAACAAAAATGTAGCCGACGTTTTGAAAATGCGGAATAAAAAGCTAAAAATATTGGTGATTGAATTACGGATTAATCAGGACGTTTGTATACATTTCATGATTAAAACACATCGACTAACTGTTCAAGATTCTGACCTAAGAATACATTAAAAATAGTAGGAGGATATTAGAATGGCCTGAAAGATTAGTCTTTAATTCAAATAGGCTGCTGCTACTTTTCGATGCCAGCATGATTACTTTTCAGAAAAGATGGAGTTAGTTTTCAATGTCAGAAGTAAAAGCCCTTTTATAGATATTTAAAAATTGAAATGGAAATTTGTAGCTTGTTTATTTCTTTTTTTTATATTTTAAGCAATAGTCGTTGAGAAAAATACAAATGAACTTGAGCCTACTGTTACATTTTAATTTTAAAAAAAAATGTTCATTTGTTAAAAGAGTTGCTGTGGTTTATTATAAGCTGAGATAGTTGAGGGACACTAAATACCATTATACTTAAATCACTTCCAAATTAATGAAAATCAAGTAACGAATTAATTGATACAGATTTTTGTCAGAAATAATTATTTCTCCTAGTTCAATGGTTTATCAATTTGATAAAAAATATCATTGGGATTATACAGCCTTAAAACAATAATAAAAATAGTTAATTAAATCCCTTATATTAACTTCGAAATCTTGTCGGTCGTCATCTCTGTCTGTCGTTCGCGGGCGGGCGGAAAAACAAAAGTAAAAAATAAACCACTTCCCGTGATGCGATCGAGCTGAAATATTGCACATAGACTCTTGTCATTGTATCAAAATTTCAGATCGATCAAACGTACCGTAATTAAAATAATGCATTTTTAGTTTATCTCTATCTAACTATATGTAGCGACATGCTTTTGTTTACATTTTACGTGTCACGCTGAGTTCAGTCCAGCGATCGGTGACAGACCTCCCCCTCCCCGTTTTTACAGCAAAGGGGAGCTAAGGCAGTTTCAGTCTGTAAATGTTTGTCGCGTTTGAGCATGATCAATACTTTAAGTTATGTCTCATATATAAGGGATTTATAGTAAAAAAACTTTGTTTTTACGGGGTTGTTTAAATTTTCTTCTAACTTTTAAAACTTGCTATATTATCAGTATACTCAACTTTATTTATTTTATATTTGAGGTACGATCTTAGCAAATGTCAATATTAGTTTAAAAAATGAAACCAAGTACAACGGATATCTCTTATCTTATCTTATCTATACAGACGCTCCTTCTATGCAGAAGATAGTTGCGTCCACAGACCATGACAGATGATCTGTTGGCAAGTGATGCAGCAATCACAGGCCACGGCTTTGTGGGTTCCACGCATTACCCAGCCGCCTAACTACATGTAGTGTTAGGTACCCATTCGGAGCGGGGTGACTCAGGGACGCCCTAGGCCCCGGGAACAAACCCTTGCCTTCACACGGATTCGAACCCGTGACCATCGGTACGACAGTCCAGTGCGCTGCCACTCGACCACCGCATTATACTATTAAACTTTTAAATACTCATGCGTTCTAGTAACAGTTACAAAATTCCAATTAAAGATTATACATATTTATCTATTATTAATACTTCGTTTACAACCCATAATATGCATAATACTAATATTAAAAAATGTCGAATAAACATTCCACTTATCAAAGGCCCATAATTGGTAAAAAATAATTTAAATGTCAAATTTAAAACTTTTCAAATTAAAAATGAAATTGTTGACTATATCAGTATGTCACTATCTAGATCGGTATTTAATTTTGTAGGTCTATGAAATGCTTATATATACAAAAATCTATATCTCATAAAATTAGTATTTATTAGTATTTATCTAGATCTCCTGTATTCATATGCAATTAATTACCTTCATCCCTTAAAAACATCAGTATTTAGTGATTGGAAAGATCTTTTCTTTTAATATTCTTTTTAATATTCATTTTTATTTTAATGTAGATTATCGCCATCAAAAGTATCGCCATAATACACAATATATAACCATAGATAGATGAACACACCTCGCTGATAACTGAACGTGTCTTAACTTAAATATAAGCAAATATGGCTGCCTGAAGAATCTTTTTAAGCAAGATTTTTTGCCCATGCTGTTTAAGAAATAATTTTAAAAAAAATAATTCCTATTTTAGTGAATCCCTGATAGAAAGTCTTGTCTCAAAGTTAAATATACCGGTACATTTAAATAGCCATCCCTACCCACGCATGACCTTTTCTTTTCTTTCTAACTCACACGTATTTCGCAATTGATGAGACCGTCACTCGTTCACGGAGCGCCTTGTGTAAAAGTGAATTGTCAACAATGAGTTGACTAACAAATCTAAGCACGAAAGCAACCTGAAAAAGAAATTATAAATTAAACAACCCGTAAAAACAAAGTTTTTTTTTACTATAAATCCCTTATATATGAGACATAACTAAATATCCTACACGTGGAAGAAAATCAGCAGCCCCGAGCATAGTGCTCTTCATGGGACTTCCCGGAAGACACCCTCAACCATCCTGCCCACAAGGGACTTAACAGCTGAGGACCCCCTGAAACGGTTGCTTCTGAAGCTGCCGCCTGGGCATCCAGGACATAAAGTAGGAAATGCCTCCCACTAAAAGGGACCTCACAAGGAGGGGTGGAATTTTCCCTACTTCGACTCGCTACCACTTCGGCGCCACCCGGCAAAGCACACGAGTCTCTATGATTAGGACTGTCGCAAGGCGGGGAATCATCAATGACCTACCTAGGGTGTTAACCCCACTGGATGGCGTCAGCTACGTTCTTAGCGGTACCTTTTGCTAATCCGTACTTGCGTTCCTGGTCTTAAAGCGGCACCGCTCAATGGCGTTGCTAATAAAATGAGGGGGACGAAACGTGATCCTATCGAGCTGAAATTTTACACATAGACTCGTGTCACCTAAAAATGCATTGTATAAAAATTTCAGATCGATCGAATGTACCGTAATTAAATTAATGTATTTTTAGTTTATCTCTATATATCTCAATGTAGCATGTGTAGTGTCTGCTATAGTTGACATCCACGGGTCACTGGAGTTTCACTCCAGCCCTCGAGATGTCACAGGGGTCTGTCGCGCGGTGCGTGGTATATTGAACATAATCAATACTTTTAGTTATGTCTCATATATAAGGGATTTATAGTCAAAAACTCTGTTTTTACGGGTTAATTGACTTTTGTTTTCCGCCCGCCCGCCCGACCGACCACTACAGACAGACAAGACGGTGAAGTTAATATAAAGGATTTAAAAACCCTCTTCATGACAAATTCGTCCGGCCAATGTCAAACACTTTTTAAAAATTCAATTTTACCAAGCTACGTCTGACACAGCCCACATAGTGTGAAATCTTCCAAATGGATCATTATATTCGTTTGTCAGTTTTGTCATCGCCCGGGTGCTTTACTTCTATTTCCTTCCACTGATGTCTTTATTTAGTTCTTTAAAAATTGTTTTGTTTTGTCATTTCCATGAATTCATTTGTGTTTCTACATAGAAGAAGATAAAATGGAATTGGAGGTATTTTTAAAGCTATTTTGCTATGATGAAAAGAAGAAATCCAGAAATGAGACCCCCCCCCCAAAAAAAAACAACACAACAACAACAGAATATATCACTAAGGAGCCTGATGATTCAAAGATCGAAATAGACCAACTGAATTTCAACAAATATTCTACTGTATAGAAAGAGCGTCTGTAATAGATAAGATATGACTCGTAAAGTCTATAACGGGTGTAGACAATTATTGCATAGTTCGATGTGTTTCCGAAGAAGTAAAAAAAGAAACTTAACTGAAAACATACTTCCATCCATTGAACTGTAACGATTTTAATAATCGATCATTTCGAGGCGACACCAAACAGCCTCACTGAATGCTTCCTTGCGTGTAGTTTTGTTAGTATTAAAAACACAAACGCTTATCTCCCCCCCCCCTTACACTTCCCCACACCTTTCATTTTTCTTCCCAGTCTGAGATTGAAATTTGATGACATCCAACTGTCATTATACGTTTAAAACCTCATAGCACCAGGTAGTTAAAAGTGCGTTAGCACAGCACTTTTATCTTGAAAACATTTCGGGGCATCGGAGCCCTATCATGTGAGTGAACCGTCCACCTTTCCCATTCTAACTAGTCGCCCGAGGGACTGAATGTTTCGTCGTGGTATTTGATGGCGTAAAAGGTGGCTCCTAACAAGCCACCTAGGGAGGCCGTCATGTACCCGGAGCTATAGCTTGCGTTTATCATTGGGTCATGTAAAAAAAAAGCCTTCAATGTCTAATCTACCATCAGTGCTAATGTAAAATCGTAATTTGTGATCAGTATGTAGTGAACCTTTCAACTAATTCAACATTGTTGTAGGTTAGGGCACATGTGATCATATATTAGGAAGGTTACTTTATACCTTGTCACTGTTAGGAGCTCTGAGTCTTGACTTGAGTGAGATACCATTTTCATAAAAACAGAAAATCCAAACTAAATCTATTTAAAAAAAATATATATATATTTTCTTTAATTTTAAATTATGTTAACAGACTTAAAACAACGTTAACGTTAGAAAAAAATTAAATATGAAATATCTTTTTTGCATTTTTAAATCATAATTCGTTTTCATTGTCAGACATATCAAATCTCATATTTCCTTTGTTTGTTAGATAGCAAACGTGAAGAAATGGTTCTGATCGGCTTATATCACTACATCAATAATATACAGTCAGGAAAGTAAAGAGAAAAAGGCTGTCAAGGTTTAAGTTTATCCACTTGTTTACCGAAATCTGGTTAAGTAGAGTCCATTTGAGTTGATATTGAGTTATTCATAAACAGATGCCAGTCAAGTAGCCTAAACTTAGCTTGTCTGACTGGAAAAAAACACACGTTTAATATCAGTATAACAAGATTACGTAAATATAACAAGATTCCCTTGAATATCACTCAGAAAGACCTGAGTAGCAATGTTCCCTAAGCTGCATGGTCGCGCAGCTATATGCCAGTCAACGTGCAGCAGTTTTCATTTTCCGTGCACCAAACTTTGAAAAGGATAACTAATATCATATGTGTATTTGTGTGATGTAAAATTTTGCTCAGAAAAAAAAAGATAATCTAGACGCTAGTTTATTAATTTTTTTTTCCACATGATCTTAATACAACTTAAAGGGAACATTGCTAATAAAGTCAGTTTTTCTTGGTCAATTGGAGTAGTCATTTCATACCCACTGTATATATTCCATTATCCGCCAATTGGTTTTGTCATTTCTAAAACCGGAAAACGTCATAGCTCAAAGCGTAATGTTCTATTTTTAGATTACACTTTAGCGGAACAATGTTTTGAGGCATAAATACAGTCGAATCACCATGTTCTCAAAAATTTTAGCATAGTAAAATTATTCTGTTTTTCCTTTTTCAACTCCAATAAGCTGTCTTAAATTAACGAAGAATTAACAAATAGCTGATAAGATACATCTTTCTTAATATACCTACTTTTACATATTGACTCGTATCTTTTATTAAATATTTATGAAATTTTTTGTCCGAATGCCAGACGAGAGACTTCCAAAGAGAATATTTTATTGCGAGCCCCAGTATGGCCAGCGGTCCCACGGTGGGCAAAAGAAACGCTTCAAAGACACACTGAAAGCCTCACTGAAAGCGTTTGCCATCAACCCAGACACGTGGAAAGGAGCTGCAATGGACCGATCCACCTGGCGCTCTTCCATCCACGAAGGTGCCAAGACATACGAGGGAAACCGGATCACCGCCGCAGAAAAAAAGTGGCAAGCCCTAAAGGCCCGTGCTGTCAACCCTCCTGGAGATGTCCCACTCGTCCCTTGTCCCTTCTGTTCCCGAACCTTCCGTGCAAGGATCGGCCTCATCAGCCATCTGCGCACGCACAGACAGAGCCAGTCCCAGCAACCCTCGGATGACTAGAGTGGTCCTCGTCCTATCGACGGACGAACGAACAATATATAGCCCCATTATTTCTATTATTAGACTTCCGGCTAATTATGACAAAACCTATACCCCAGTTTCATATCATGTAATACCATGGGGGCGTGGGAATTATATTGTGCCTCAACGTTTAAGAAAGTCTCAGTCAGCAACATAGAGAAGAAAAGCATGTTATTAAAGAGTCGAACTATGGGACGAACTTCGTGTTCAGTATCAAGCTCTTCAACACAGTCCTCTGCCATGATACTTTGTTACTAAGATATTCCTCTGTCACCAGCACTTTAACGACTATACCGACTAATACATATTTTGAGAAAATGAACTCTCTCCTTTTACGATAACTTCATAACGTTTGTATGGTGGCTAGACTGCCAGATCCATTCTAGATAGTGCCACGATCGTATTTGATAGCGGGTGGACGTTGCGACAGACCTTAGTTTAAATCTTATAACGGAATGACGTAAGAAAGTAAGAAAACAAACCACTGAATTACACAAATCGTTGCAATACTGCTAACTGGATTATATCCAGGATTTCCGTTGCCCCATTGCTTGGACCGTTACAGTTTTCTACTGTCCGAAACTTGGGAAAAGCTGAGCGATCTTTGAAGTCGAAACTAAGCCTTCAAGTCTTTAAACAATGTTTCTTTATTTGTCCAGGTCAAAAAGCCCTTCAGCAAAAAAGAAAAATTAAAAAAAACTTCCGTTCCAAATGCGTATCGAATTGAAACAAATGCCTTTCTTTTCCGCCCTTCTTATCGTTCGTTGGCTTGGCCGGCCTACTTCAGTTGTCTCCAGTTTCCCCTAAAATTATTTTCTCTTGTCACCGCTAGAATTGAAGCGCCTTATGCGTGGGACAAACGATTCGAAAATTGATGATCACCACACAAACTCTGCATTGCTTGGTTACTGTGGCCAATTTGTTCCCCCCTCTGTTGAGATAATGTAAAGCCCCACTTAAGGTCGGTCATGGAAAGCTCGCTAGGAAACGATATCGCGAAAACTCACTGGAGGAGCTCTCTAGTCCCGAGGATGGCAAAAGCGAACACTCGGCAATGCTCTCTATATCTTTGATCTTCCGCCTGGAGGTAAATTGTTTTTGTTTTTTTTAAATTACTTTTTTTTAATAGATAATAAATTTTGATGTCGTTGACATTGTTATCTTTTGTGCAATGACGTATTTTAGAATAAAAAAATGAGGCGCTCAGAGTTATCGAATGATAGGTGGTCTGTGTTAGCATTATCGCTATGCTGTCTCAATGTTAGATTATTCACAATAATGATGTCATTGTTGCAATAAAGCACCACACACTAACTGCTAGAAAGTTTGCACCAAAGCATGTACTGACTTAATACAATGTGTGTGAAAAAATCTGTTAATGCATTTATTTCATCAGTTTGAAGAAGGAATTGCAATAACTGTCTGAATTCCATTATTTCTTGTCAATCACACTTAAAATTAAACTCCACTTTGTCTAGTCCAGGGGTTCCTAACCAGTGGTGCATGAGCAGGTTCCAGGGGGTGCATGAACCATTCAGAGAAAAAAAAAGAAAAATGAGGAAGAAAAAAAAAGAAGGCAAAAAAAATAAAGAAAAACTGATAATCTGAAAATGTAAACCATAAGCAACGCATGCCGCGTTAAAGGGCGCCCATATACAACCTTTTTTGATACTCGTTAGCGCTTCGTTCTGCGCATGTGGAAAATGGACGGAAAAACTTCTTCGCAAAATGAACAGTTCGCTCTACGTGTTCCTCGGAATTTCGTGTTTTAAGTAACAGTTTTCTAAAAATAATTTAATTATGTCATCAAATACGACAGATATATGTCTTCCGGTGACCCTCTAACTGTTTTGAGAGGATGTAAACGTTGGGATTTTTTTCCTTCATCAGGTCTTAAAAATATTAATAAATTAATTGTAAGCCAATATTCGTCATTGAAACCTAAAATCTTGAGTTGAGCATCCAATTCCGGTCATTAAAAACACCAACTTTGTCAGTTAAAATTTTTCCTCTGACTGGTACGACTTTCCGATTGTCATCTCATCACCCACTCAAAATCGTTAATAAATAATTAAAAGAGAGCGAGAGAGAGAGATGGAACACAAAAGCCTCAGTGCTTCCTCTGTGGAAAAATGAAGCCCGTTAGACTCCGAGAGCACTTGGAGAAAGTCCATCCATCCAATTCAAGGACAGTGTTGAGGTCTTCAAGCAGAAGAGAGCTCGCTTCTTGACCCCAGGTACCTTGCCCAAGCTTTTCTTTGTCACAGAAACCTGCACTGGAGGCATCATTCAAGGTTGCATATCTAATTGCAAAGAACAAGATGCCCCACACCATTTGAGAACTTTGGCGAAGCCTTGTGCTCTGGAGATGGTGGAACTGATGTGTGATCACCAGCAGAGGAAGCAAGTTGAGAAAGTTCCTTTGTCCAATGACACTATTCATTCCAGGATTAATGACATGGCTGCAGATATTCTGGATCAAGTCTTGTGCGAGATGAGAAGCAGTCCTTTTAAATTAAGCATACAGCTGGATGAATCCACTGATGTGGCACAATGCAGTCAGATTCTTGTATTTCTGTGATATGTTCTCAGTGGATTGCTGAAGGAGGAATTTCTCTCTTTTAAGCCAATCCTAGCCACTACCATAGCTGCTGATGTGCTGAAGCTAGTCAGGGCATTCTTCACTGAAAACCAGTTTGACTGGACTTCAAGAATTTTTCAATTTGCACAGGTGGTGCTCCCTCCATACTCGGTAGTAAGTCAGGATTTTCAGCATTGGTAAAGAAAGAAGTTTCAAATATTGTCACTACACGCTGTATCCTTCATCGTCAGGCCCTGGAATGCAAAACTCTATCTCCAACCTTGAAGTCAGTTCTTTCTACTGCAGTCCAAGTTGTAAATTTTATCCCCTCACATGCCTTGAACCACTGCCTCTTCAAGTTTTTCTGTCAGGAGGTAGTCTCTGAGCATGAAGTTCTGCTCTACCACACTGAGATGCGCTGGTTGTCTAGGGGGCGGATACTTTCATGGTTAGTAGAACTCAGAGTGGAGCTTGCCATTTTCTTGCGAGAAAAAGAGTTACCTTGCTGACACGTTTGACTGTCCAAATTTCATTCATTACTTGGCATACCTGGCTGACATCTTCTCCATCTTGAATGAGTTGAACACATCTCTCCAAGCACCTGCTGTGACTGTAATGGATGCTACTGAGAGATTGCAAGCCTTTCTTAACAAACTGCCACTATTCCAACGACGACTACAAAAGTCCAACTTGGCCAACTTTCCACTCTTGGATGAAGTTGTAATATCTGGTGCAGAAGGAAGCACTGAGGGGATCTTGAACGTGAACTTGAACTATCCCTTAACCCGTTGTTGGGTCGTTGGGGCACCATCGTGAACTGCTCACTAACACACGCCATTTGTCCCGGTCCTGTGCTGCCCTTTGAGAGTCGCTGAATGACAGGCCGGTCCACTCTTTGATATCGTCCTCCCATCTCTTCTTTTGTCTGCCTCTTTTCCTTCCTCCCTGGACTGTGCCTTGCAATACAGTTTTTGCGAGACCTCCAGTTCTTGTCACGTGTCCGTACCATCGTAATTTCCTCTTCTTAATGGAGGTGAGAAGGTCGTCGTAGGGGCCAATGACAGTACGTATTGTGTTGCGGACCGCTTCGTTTGTGATGTGCGCTGTGTAGGAGATGTTCAATATCTTTCTGAAACATCTCATCTCTAGCGCATTGATTCTTCTTTGGAGGTCTTCAGTGAGCGTCCAAGCCTCACAACCATACAAGAAGACCGACGTCGCCAGAGAGCGCATTAGTCGGATCTTTGATCTCAGGGAGAGCTTCTTGCTTTGCCAGATATGCTTTAATTTACTCAATGCTGCCATTGTTTGGGCTACTCTGGCAAGAATTTCTGGCTTTGAGCCTTCGTCGGATATTATGGCCCCTAGATATTTGAAGGTGGAGACCTCTTCGAGTTTTTGCCCGTTTATCCAAATCTCACTTGTGAATTTACTATTTGCCATGACCCGAAGGATCACTGCCTGACAAAATCAAAGGGGAAATTTCAGAGCACCTTTCAACATTGCAAAAGCTCTTTGATGGGTATTTCTGTCAATAAATTGCTAGGAAAGACCTTTGGATTCGCAATCCTTTTCTCTGTGACTTGGACAACATTGATGACAGTGACTTTGCTAAAGATGACCTGATTGATTTGAGAACCAGAGAAGTACTGAGGAGTGCCTTCAGTTGCAATACCTTGATTGAATTTTGGTGCGCCCAGCTAGATTCCTACCCACAACTAGCCAAGAGGGCAGTACTGACTTTCCTTCCATTTGCAACAACCTATCTCTGTGAAGCAGGATTCTCCACACCTTTGACGATTAAAACCAAGGAAAGGAATAAGTTGAATGCAGAGGATGACATGAGAGTTGCTTTGTCCAAAACAGTCCCCATATTTAAATCGCTGATTGATCATAAAAAGAAGCAGATCTCTCACTAAATTATCTGTTTCCTATTGTCAAAGCTGTTGTGTTTCTAAAATAAATATAGTTTATTATGCATTTTCCGCAAGTTTAAAGAGGGGTTGCATGAACTTTTTTGGGCATCTGAATGGGTGCATGGACCCCAAAAGGTTAAGAACCACTGGTCTAGTCTTTGACCAAGCATGTCTCTCATGCACTTGCTGTATGTAATGTTAAGGTGGAACATTAGTTTTTCCTTCGTGATTGGGCTAAAGTCCTTGTCTAATTCGGCACTCACCCGATGAGAGCAAACGCGCAAAAAAACATTTCTAGTCCATAACTTCATTTGATTGGTAATCAGGAGACATTTTTTTGATCTTCGTCGACGACGAAATACCAACAGATGTCACTATCACAATGCCCACTCTTTAGTTGGCTCTCATTGTCACATTCTTGACATAAATCCTCCTTAAAGGTCCTGGGGGGATTTATTTTGACACGGACGGACAGAGAAACAATGGCTTTCCGACTACACAATACTCCCAAAGCTACGACTAGCTTTTCCTTTTGGCCCAATCTCGTCCAGCTGACCAATCCCATCAGTTATCGTCCTGTTCAGTAAATATGGCCAGAACATTTTCAATTCAACCCTTGTTGAGTGTTAAAACATTCGCCTTGTGACTGCAAGCTAGACCAGTCCTTGTTTGTTTGAGACATTATAAAGTACCTGACACATGTTCGCCTCAACTACATTATATCAAACCTGACCCACGTAGTTAGACCGAATGAACTGTCCAACAGTGCAGACTATATAGGATGTAATGAACTGTCAAATATTTGGCATGTTTGGCCATATCACCAAACGTCCAACGTTTTACCTTCCTTTCCATCGGCTGCATGGCGTGGTGAACATGTTATAGAGATTATAGACCATGATACGATCTCGGCACTTTTATTTCCTATACCCCCGAGATGCGCTCTGACATCACACGCTAGCGATCATTATTAGCCCCACAGCTTGGGAAATACATACTAAACATATTTATTGGGTTATAAGCCCCGGAGATTTGCGAATTATATGTTGTTTACATGTTTTGTGGCAATATTGGGTATCAAATCTGCAATTAGAAAATATATTTCAATGCCATTTAACCCTAGTAAACATGATTATTTTCTAATTTGTATAGTAAATATTTTAACTTCACAGGAATTATTTTTTGTTGTTTAAGATGGCAATAGTATATGCTGAATTTGACAGGAATAATATTTTTCGTATTTCACATAATTGTACTTTGTTCTATGTCTTCTGTTTTTATCTGTTGCTGTTGATTGTATTTGTGGTATGCTGTATTTGAACACATTTGTTCAGCTGTGTGTGAAACGAATTGTTAAAAGATTTTACAGTATTCGAGAAATTTTTACGCAGTCAACACCCGACTAATGCGATGAGAGATCCACGTCTCAAGACTAAGTAAACTCCATCGTTCCTATCA
Source organism: Ampullaceana balthica (assembly GCA_944989445.1). NCBI lineage: Eukaryota > Metazoa > Mollusca > Gastropoda > Lymnaeidae > Ampullaceana > Ampullaceana balthica. The sequence continues at coordinate 223,634 of CALYLW010000309.1, read as the reverse complement.
TTTTGTAGTTTGCCCCTTAAAAGTTTTTCAGACAACTCAGAGGAGTTCTTGTCACGCGTCGTGAAGTGCATTATTCTTGAAAGCTTTGACAAATCGGTCCGCTGAGTTGTGTCCTCGTTCTTTCACATTACTTACCCAGACATTTATTGGCTCGCCATTGACTCAGTCAAGTGAACCTAACATACACATTATTTCTCGTTATTAAGTATTTCAGATGTTCATTCGGTGCTTCCAAGTTTCTGTACTTTCGCCCACATCGCTAATAACAAACACAACATTCCACTTGCCATTGTTTCTAAGCTATTTGATTGACTCCGCTGTGAAAATGATTTATAAATTTTAAAGTATAATTGTGGATCAAGGAAATGCGTTTAAGAATATCGAAATAGAGTTTGATATTCAAAAAGATCACTGCTAATATGTTGAAATCAGTGCACATAAAATGATATTCTTAAAAAAGAAAATGAGAAATCGTTTTATACTTTTCAACCCAAAAGTCAAGAAATTTCTTAACAGTCTTTTGATAAAGAATAAAAGAGAACGATCAAGTTTATTGAACAAGGTCTTTTTAAAGAAATTTTTAAGTTCAGTAACCCTTAACTATATTATTTTGTTTCAATATGTATACCTATGTTTGACTCGCGTTCTTAGCAAATGTCAAGTATTGTTAAAGTCTTGGGGCAAACATTTTCATGGTTTCTAACTAATATAATTAATAACAGTATTGAAATATTGTGTTAGATTGACATGTCAACGATATTCTGAAATTGATGTTAAACATTCATTAGCTTTATTTAATAACTAACTATTATAAGTCATTAAAATTTAAAATTACAATTAACAGAAAATGCCAAAAATGTATTCGCTTATTTCTCTTAAAATGTCTTTTTTCTCTTTCTTGAATTAAAAACAAAAAAATGATTGGAAGGTGTAAGAGAAAATCGGAAGTAAACGCTTGACTAAAAAGATATTAGTGACCAATATTCAAGAGCTTATGGCATTAAAAATTTGTTAAAGGCCAGTGGTAACTTACTTTTGATAAAAACTTTTTTCCTGGTTGACTGTTGCCTTTAATGAGTAACCATAGATAAGGAAACGCTTTAGTGATAAGTCTAAGTCCCTGTCCATTTTTTTTTCTTTATTATAAGCAGAAGGTCCGTATAAGATCAGGAAATATCTAACTAAGAGTGTTGGAGAGTAGCAAATGTGAGTTACGTGAACGCACGATTTCTCTAGCAGATCGAATTACAGGCATTATACCGTACCACCATAGTTCTTTGTTTTAGCTTTTGATTTTGTTGTTGTTTTGTATTTTCTTCTTTGAAATAATGTGTTTGGATGTGGGTTGGGTGGGGTGTATTTCTATCCGCTATTTGTGTTTGGTTTATGACTAGTGTGGAAACATTTCCTGTAAATTGACGTGACAACTTGTGTTTTGTGTTATATCAACAGGTCTGTTGGGGGTGTCGTCAAGACAATCTTTGGGCTACTCAGTCTGCAGGCCATTGCTGTGCAAGCTGCTACAGATACATACAAAAGTCCGTACACATTAAGGTAAGCTTTCGTTTTCCTGTTTGGCTCAGTTAATGGAAGCAAAGCAAGTAAAAATCAGTAACAACGACTTTTATCTTTGAGATAACATTGATTTTGTCATACAGATGTCTTTTTAAATCCCTTATATTAACTTCACCACCATCTCTGTCTGTCGTCATCTCTCTCTGTCTTGGGCGGGCGGGCGGAAAAAGAAAAGTCATAAATGACCCACTTTCCGTTATTCGATCGAGCTGAAATTTGGCACACGGACCCGTCTAACCTAACAATGCATCGTATCAAAATTTCAGATCGATCGAACGTACCGTAATTAAATTAATGCATTTTTAATTTATCCTTATTTAACGTATGTAATTCAAATTCACTGTTTTTTATAGTTTTTTTTTCCACGTGAGAGTTTGAGTTGACGCGTTGATGCGACCCATCGAAGTACCGGCGTTCTTTGTTTACATTTTACGTGTCACGCTGAGCTCAGTCAAGCGATCGGTGACCAGACCTTTCCCCTCTCCCAACCCCTCCCCCCCCCCGGTTATACAGCAAAGTTGAGTTAAGGCAGATACAGTCTGTAAATGTTTGTCGCGTTTGAAGATGATAAATACTTTTAATTATGACTCATATATAAGGGATTTATAGTTAAAAACTTTGTTTTTACGGGTTTGTTTGATTAAATCCCTTATATTAACTTCGCGGCCGTCTCTCTCTGTCTTGGGCTCGGCGGGCGGAAAAACAGAAGTCAAAAATGACCCACTTCCCACGATGCGATCGAACTGAAATTTGGCACACGGACCCGTCTAACCTAACAATGCATCGTATCAAAATTTCAGATCGATCGAACGTACCGTAATTAAATTAATGCATTTTTAGTTTATCCTTATATGAGGTATGTAATTTAAATTCACGGTTTGTTATTGTTTTTTTCCCACGTGAAATTTTGAGCTGACGCATTGAGGCGACCCAACGAAGCGACGGGCGCTTTTGTTTACATTTTACGTGTCACTCTGAGCTTGGTTAAGCGAATCGGTGACCAGACTTTTCCCCTCTCCCCCCCCACCCACCCCTCCCCCCACCCCTCCCCACTCACCCCTCCCCCCACCCCTCCCCCCACTAGGGTTATGATGCAAAGTTGAGTTAAGACAGATTCAGTCTGTAAATGTTTGAAAATAATCAATACTGTTAGTTATGTCTCATATATAAGGGATTTAGAGTCAAAAACTTTGTTTTTACGGGTTTGTTTTATTTCCGAATCTATTCATATGTTTATATCAAATTACTATAAAGGAGATAGTATGCAGTCGTTTTAAATTCGTGTATTCAAGATCATGCATTTCATTACTTGTTTCAGCTTAAAACAGTTATAAATGATCTTTTTAAAAACACACATCATAATGATTACAAACATAAATTCTAGTTTGCTACGCAATGTGTTAAAAAATGTGACTTTTCTCACAAAGAACTTAAAAATAATCAAATAAATCAATGCTTATATTTTGTGTCTCAAGGAACTAGAATAAATCCTTATGCATTTTCAAAAAAATTCTTCGTAATTTAGCAACAAATGCATGCAATTAATATTTTACGTTAACAAATGTTTAAGGTTTTTAAAAAAAATTAAAAAATAAAACATTTTTTTCTTCATACGTCCTTGTACCACTTTTCTAGCGCCCAGATTTCTGTCATTAGTTGCCTGCATCTGTGATGGCCGTGTTAAAAGAATTTGTCCAGAATGTATACAATTTGATTTATTTCTTGCTCCCTCCAACAATAATAAGGCGTTATGCCTTTGTTGCTTGCGGCATGGCAAACAATCTAAGAAGTTGAGCTTTGTGCTGGAGTCTTGTAATGCTCCTGACAACGCGCCGTGTGCTTGTCACGTCAAAATAAAGAGAGCGTCTGAACACGTCATTGCTGTTAAGAAAAAAATATTATGCCACTATACGCTGCCAGTTGTTGTCTTCTAACCAGCCTTATATAGAAAACCGTTCGGAAAACGTATGTATAAAGGTGCATCAACTGTTCAAAAACGTGTTTCGCCACACTGTTGTCGGTATTATATTTATTTAATTATATGCAAATCACTTATGTAAACTTGGAATGTTTTTTTTTCAATCTTAAAAAAAAACACACACACATGTTTTTCAAATTACGATTTGTTTTTGTTCTCTTCTCAGTAAACATTAAACATGATTGAAAGGTGCGAGTCATTATTGTACTTTATGTTATGTAGACAGTGTTCAACCTTGCCTAAGTGCAAGATTCCATCCATCCCCCTTAAAAAAAAGTTATTTTCACAACTTTACTATTGGCTTTCGTGTATAGTGCGTGATAACCGAAACATATGAAGAGCTCGAGGGAAGAAACAGCTATGTCACTTTTTTTGTAGTTTTGAGATATTCAAGTTTTAAAGTTCAAATTTATACAGATTTCTTATAAATTAACAAAATTTATTTGTATTTCTAACAAGGTCAGATACATAATTTTTTCATAAAACCTAATTCAGATCATTATATTATTGATCCTCTATCACATACAGGGGCTAACTAAAAAATTTCAAAAAATGTCACATAGCCGTTTTTTCCCCTTGAGGTCTTAATATATATTTTAGCATAAAGCGACATATCTATTGGTGTAAGACATTTACGTTTTTGGGAGTATTTTCAGATTTTGTACGAGATGAAATCTTCATTAACTGCCATAAACGATGTCTATAGAATGGGTAAACATAAAAAATGATACAAAAACAGAATAGACATTCTATTCGTTACACTTACCTACGCTTTATAACTTATATGCTTATTGACATGCATAAATATAAACAATGTTGTAGCTGTAAAACATAGACACATACACATAATACGGTCTTGTGCATCTCAATTCATTAATACCCGCAGTACTACAACGTTTAACTCTTTCGCCGTATGGATTATTGAAGAAACAAATCTTCAGTGTAACAGTGAACAACATCAAGGTTGATGTTTAATTTTTCATTGCCATGATACCTATGTCAGACACAGGAGTTTGCACGTGTCTGTCCCGACTGAGTGAAGCCCATAGTATGATACCTATGTCAGACACAGGAGTTTGCACGTGTCTGTCCCGACTGAGTGAAGCCCATAGTATGATGCCTATGTCAGACACAGGAGTTTGCACGTGTCTGTCCCGACTGAGTGAAGCCCATAGTATATGATGCCTATGTCAGACACAGGAGTTTGCACGTGTCTGTCCCGACTGAGTGAAGCCCATAGTATGATGCCTATGTCAGACACAGGAGTTTGCACGTGTCTGTCCCGACTGAGTGAAGCCCATAGTATGATGCCTATGTCAGACACAGGAGTTTGCACGTGTCTGTCCCGACTGAGTGAAGCCCATAGTATGATACCTATGTCAGACACAGGAGTTTGCACGTGTCTGTCCCGACTGAGTGAAGCCCATAGTATGATACCTATGTCAGACACAGGAGTTTGCACGTGTCTGTCCCGACTGAGTGAAACCCATAGTATGATGCCTATGTCAGACACAGGAGTTTGCACGTGTCTGTCCCGACTGAGTGAAGCCCATAGTATGATACCTATGTCAGACACAGGAGTTTGCACGTGTCTGTCCCGACTGAGTGAAGCCCATGCCATGATCCAATCAATTCCCCCCACCAGCTCATGCCTTTCATTGTTCTCATCAAGTGTTTGCGTGTGACCGTCTCAACAGCCGCGTTAGTTTGAGCAAATTTTCGATACGGTCGGGAAATGGATGTCACCCAAAGACCGGTCATATTCATAGAGTGAACGCAAATATTCCTCAAACTGTTTAAAAAAAAAGGGAATATCGGACAAATGAATAATGTGGTCGAAAGGTCATCTCCCATGTCAGAGTAAACAGTTTAGTGTTAACACCAGAGAATTGGATGAAGCTTTTGACGTCATTTTCAGAGCTGTGACATCATTCATTGAATATCGACTTCAAACAACTTTGTCATATATCACAGATCAATGGTTCTCAGGGGTTTTCCATTTATTATTTTACTCGAAATAATTTACTTATTTTATATAACAAATAATTTAGTAAAGGTATAGTTTATTTTCGCAGTGTGCTTTTTAAAATTTCACGAAAGGCACTTAAGAAAATCTGAATTCATAGTGGGAAATTTGAGGAACCACCGAGAGAGATTGTTTTGGGATTTGAATATCTAGATTTAAAAAAAGAACAACTAAATTACTTGTAAATGTATTCCGAAATTACTATTCGTTTGTGGGTTTATTTATTTGTTTTTTTTTGGTTTTTGTAAGGCGTAAGAGACTTGATTGATATTCTCCAAGCCAGTTTCCGGGTCTTCTTGAATACAATTATTTATAAAAAGAATCAGTCTTTACAACAGAACTTGCCTGTACAAGAGAAACTATTTAGTCACATCTTCAGAGGGCTGCATCATCTTCTCGTGAAAGATGTTCAATATAAAGATGATACTGCTTGCGTCATAAGCCAACGAGCTTATCTTATCTCCTGAACCGAGCTTATCTTATCTCCTGAACCGAGCTTATCTTATCTCCCCGAACTCTGCTCCAAGTAATGACTACATGAGCTCCAACAACCACAGGTGTCAAATGAATGTCTAATATATTAACAATCAATGTTAATGCCAGACACGGAGGAGCATGCCCGTGAACTTTAGGAAGCCCTCGGTTCAATTAATGCCATATAGTTATCCCCAGTATGAAGTTATCCCCAGTATGAATTCTTCAAATATTCCCAGTCACGCCACTCGGCGGCCTGTTAACAGCAGGAAAAAACAAATGTATTTAAAAGTGTCACCCTCCCCCAAACCACAACATTTGTTTTTTTCTTCTTCTACATATTATAGTAAAGCCTATATATGCCCTCCCCGTTAGTGCGACATCCTCTCATCGCTAATATATTATCTTTTTTTTGTGGCAATTTAGAAATGGTTTGTAATTAATAGAAACACGATGCCGGAATAATATTTGACACTAAGGAGCTAATTTTATAATAAATAAAGATAGATTGAGCTGGACACTAAAACTATCGTAGCTAGTCGGACATTGCAGCCCCGCCTTTAGAGGTTAGTTTCCTCTACTGTGATAGAGATTGCTATGTAACCTGACCCGATAGAGCATTAAAAAAATATTTTAAAGTGGCTGCGAGATTATCGGAAGGTAAAACAAGTCCAATGTGTGCCAAATGGAGGTACAATTTTAAAAGCTCAACTTTGATTTCTTTTTATCAATCTGTTGTTTGAAATGCGATGTCTTTCACCAATAGTTTTATTTATTTACGAGCAACAAAGCCCGTCCAAGGACGTTCTGCCACCGTTCGGTGGCATGTTGTAACTCCCCTCCAACAGCCGTCTCGACCGGCATTACGTGTGCATCACGTCGAAAATACTATTCATTACTAGTGTATCACCCGTCAAAAATGACGGAAGTTTTCAAAATAAATACAAATCAGATTAAAATATATGGTAATACAGACTTTCATTTATTTTATTTATTTTTTATTTTATTCATTTATTTCCCTATTGAATAATTTTATGCGGACGTTCGAAAAGAGTTTTTGGTGCAGTAATTTCTTCCCGTCCGGAATTTGGGCGTCGAATGGGTTGCCTGAAGAATCCAGGAAAACCAACACTTTATCAACATTTAAATTTCTGATAAAAATGCAGGACTAAACACAAACCATAGATAAGCGTAGGACGCAATAATCTTCTGTATAGAAGGAGCGTCTGTAAACAGATAAGATAAGATAATTTGGTGCGCTGCTTTCTAAAAATAGTAGCGTCACGGACAGATAGACGGGACAGACAGACGTGACATACATTGCAAATTATGTATATTGATAGTTACAATAAATAACTCGTAAAAACAGAGCTATTGACTATAAACCCCAACGCGTATAACTCAAAATAAAGTCTTGGAAGAAATACTGCACCAAAAATAACTCGTTTTGAACGTCCGCGTAAACGTGTTCAATATGATTGGCTGTAGGAGTCATATGTGTTTGAAGGACTATTCGCTAACGATGACCGGACAGAACATTACCTTTTATTATTGCCTTTTATTATATAGGATATTTTATTTTACTTTAATATCCACCTGGGCATCTTAACATCTACGTATCTCAAAATGTAATGATCAACAATAATTTAAATGTTTCATTGCACTAAAATTGCCCCATGTCATTGCAGCGCTAACCATTTTAGAGAGCGGATAATTTGATCAGCTGTGTACCATTGTAGAGAGCGGATCATTTGATAAGCTGTGTAACATTTTAGAGAGCGGATCATTCGATCAGCTGTGTACCATTGTAGAGAGCGGATCATTAGATCAGCTGTGTACCATTGTAGAGAGCGGATCATTAGATCACCTGTGTACCATTGTAGAGAGCGGATCATTTGATCAGCTGTGTACCATTGTAGAGAGCGGATCATTTGATCAGTTGTGTACCATTTTAGAGAGCGGATCATTTGATCAGCTGTGTACCATTGTAGAGAGCGGATCATTTGATCAGCTGTGTACCATTGTAGAGAGCGGATCATTTGATCAGCTGTGTACCATTGTAGAGAGCGGATCATTTGATCAGCTGTGTCTCGTTCGTCATTGCATCTCATCAAACCAACCTTTTGCTCCGTTTTGTTTGCATCCATTACAAACCTAATTTTTTTCCACGCCATTTCCTTTAACTGCAATCATTTCTCTAACCAATCTCTTCATTACACGATGAAACTCTCCAGTCGCTGAGAGCAATCTTAATAGTGAAGCACTCGATGCGCTGTCTTCGATAATTACGCCATTGTTATAATCCGCAAGATGGACTCTGTAATTCCCCGCCTTACGCCATACTTAATAGAATATAAGAAAACAGTACAGCTATAAAAATAAAACATACAATTACTCACTCACACTTTATTTTCAATTTGACACAATCTGTACCCTTTCGTTTTTCAATCTGTGGGGAATTGTCTAGGATATATATATTCAAAACATATATGACACATAAATATATTACTTATAAATAGTCGAATTAGATTAGGTTTAAACAAAGAAAGACAAATTTTACAACAAAAATGCTGTGATGTTACTAGAAATTAATCAATGAAAGTTTTGTCGCTTGTTACCCTAATGTCGAACTCTTAATCTTAAAAATGCCATGTTTAAAAAGTCATAACGTAGTCATAATGCTGTTTACTCATTGAAGTGCTCGTCCTTCCTAATAAAAATACATGTTGATCTAACTCAATGAAGTGTCTTGTAATCATGGGGATGGTTTTGAAATGAGGGCTAACCCGTCTCATGGTACAATCACGTTTTTTAGTTAACTTTTACCGATCTATTAGATAATCTATTGCCATCTAACTCTCAATTTATCACAACCTGTGAATTAATTTTTAGTGAAAAAAAAACAAAAAACAACAACAACAAACAAAACAACTCAACTTTCAAATATATTTTTAAGTTACTTCTTTGACAAAAACCTTCCATCCCGACATGGCTTATACAGCAAAGTCAAGTCACTAGTAGCATCCATTGTGGATATTAGGGAAAATTGAGCGCTACATTATGGTTAAGTGCCTGAAACCATTTATAAGTAAACCATTTAAAAACCATAGTAAGTATTCGATATTGGTAACTTTGGTTGTGTTTGCCGCCCTCGTTGTCAATCATGATGGATTACATCCAACTCGTGTACCACGGGTCACAAGACCCTACCAACCGCTACTGCCCCGCTACCACACTGTCTCGTGAGGTCAGCTTAATCGCCATCTAGAGAGATGTCAGACTTTGAAGCAAAAACGATCATGATATTGACTATTTTGGGACTGAAGTCTGTCGATAGTAAGATTTTACCCTATCAAAAACACAAACACCCTCTGAATATTCACAAAGCTCTTTCAGAAAATCTAATTTCTCAGTGGCTTTTGTCTCAAATCTCCTGTAAGCTGTCTAATCGCTAAGTGTGATGGCTGGAATACAAAGTAGACATTCTGATATTTGTATCCCGTTTTTAAAGCCTTGGTCGTGAAAAAATATATAATATAAATATTCTAAAGGGATTTGCATTTGCTATAATCCATTTAAGCTTATGTATGTATTGTATCAATTGGCACTAAACAAAATTAATATTAGCTTGAGAGCAGTTTATTGCTGTTCAAAATTGATTGTCCAAGATAAAGAAATGCAGGTGACTTGTGGAGAACTAACCCAATTTTAATAAGTTCCTTCCGCGTTGTTGGCTTTATGCTAGGCAGATCAGATTATATTTGGATAAACCATATAATCCGATTAGCTTTAAACTAAGCCATCATAATAAAAGGTTTTAAAACAATTCTGATGTGTTTCATCACTAACAAAACGGAACCAAATACGTTATTTATAAACAAAAATATTGCTTACTCTTATTGTTCCATTACTAATCTCCAAATTATAGTGAAAAAAAAAGATTTATATTAATAAACAAGGCTGCCTTGAACTAGTTTTAATTTGTCCCCCACCCCCACTTAATAAAATGTTGATTATTGTATTCCTAATCTGCAAACCTCAACACGGCACGTCCATGTTTTTTGTGTCTTAGGCAAGCCTACCGGAGTTTATCCCCTCACTGCATACATTTCTCCTGTACATCCTTGATGACTCGTTAACGCCCGCCGACTCGTGGGAAGGCCTTATCTGATTGAAACATGCCCGGCTCGTCAGCGACCTGTCTTTCAGAGAATTCCCCCCACAGTCGAGATTAATGAACTGGCTAGTCGTAGGAAATGGGTGGCGTAGTTTTAAAACCTGGGACCGAGGCGTAAGCTTTGAGAAGGTGGAGGCATTTTAGCCCGTAGGTTCCAGCACGGTGATCGTTATACTCTTGTGAATATGTTTATTGTTGAGATAACGCGTTTCCTTGTCAGGATGATGAACATAATTTAATAAATTAAGCAAGGAATTACAGTAGTATCGTTTTAATCTCGGCACGTGGTTTCTTACTCTACACAGCTTGTAAATTGACGCAGTTAGACCCCACAACCTTATACCATTGTTTTCCTCATAGGTAGTCTATCTACGGGGCAATCTTAGTCAATGGAAAACGAACCGGAGAATTTTACTCTATTAAAATTGTTTGTGATACTCACAATGTAACTCAACATCTTATTAGTGTGGTACTCAAGGGAGCTCAGACTCATATTAGTGTGATACTCTCGTAGGTCTACTCAGATTTGGAATACGACACCTGGTTATTGTGGTACTCTTCTAGGTCTACTCATGAAGGAACACATCCTCTGGTTATAGTGGTACTTTAGTAGGTCTACTTATGAAGGAACACATCCTCTGGTTATAGTGGTACTTTAGTAGGTCTACTTATGAAAGAACACATCCTCTGGTTTTAGTGGTACTTTAGTAGGTCTACTTATGAAAGAACACATCCTCTGGTTATAGTGGTACTTTAGCAGGTCTACTCATGAAGGAACACATAGTGGTACTTTAGTAGGTCTACTTATGAATGAACACATCCTCTGGTTATAGTGGTACTTTAGCAGGTCTACTCATGAAGGAACACATAGTGGTACTTTAGCAGGTCTACTCATGAAGGAACACATAGTGGTACTTTAGCAGGTCTACTCATGAAGGAACACATAGTGGTACTTTAGTAGGTCTACTCATGAAGGAACACATAGTGGTACTTTAGTAGGTCTACTCATGAAGGAACACATAGTGGTACTTTAGTAGGTCTACTTATGAAGGAACACATAGTGGTACTTTAGCAGGTCTACTCATGAAGGAACACATAGTGGTACTTTAGTAGGTCTACTTATGAAGGAACACATCCTCTGGTTATAGTGGTACTTTAGTAGGTCTACTTATGAAGGAACACATCCTCTGGTTATAGTGGTACTTTAGTAGGTCTACTTATGAAGGAACACATAGTGGTACTTTAGTAGGTCTACTCATGAAGGAACAAATCCTCTGGTTATAGTGGTACTTTAGTAGGTCTACTTATGAAGGAACACATCCTCTGGCTATAGTGGTACTTTAGTAGGTCTACTCATGAAGGAACACATAGTGGTACTTTAGCAGTTCTACTCATGAAGGAACACATAGTGGTACTTTAGTAGGTCTACTTATGAAGGAACACATCCTCTGGCTACAGTGGTACTTTAGTAGGTCTACTCATGAAGGAACACATAGTGGTACTTTAGCATGTCTACTCATGAAGGAACACATAGTGGTACTTTAACAGGTCTACTCATGAAGGAACACATAGTGGTACTTTAGTAGGTCTACTTATGAAGGAACACATAGTGGTACTTTAGTAGGTCTACTTATGAAGGAACACATAGTGGTACTTTAGTAGGTCTACTCATGAAGGAACAAATCCTCTGGTTATAGTGGTACTTTAGTAGGTCTACTTATAAAGGAACACATCCTCTGGTTATAGTGGTACTTTAGTAGGTCTACTTATAAAGGAACACATAGTGGTACTTTAGTAGGTCTACTTATGAAGGAACACATCCTCTGGTTATAGTGGTACTTTAGTAGGTCTATGTACTTTAGTAGGTCTATGTACTTTAGTAGGTCTACTAACGAAAGAGCACATCCTCTGGTTATTGTCGCACTTTAGAAGTTCTAGTCATCTATATATATATAGTTCACTTAAACGAGCATGTGCAAATGAGCATGACGAATGACCCTCGCTGGGGTCGACCGATCACTGTTGGCAAGCGTAGTGGGATAAAAAAAATTAAAAAATGGGGGGGGGGTACCAATTTTTCTTGCATTAACTTGCGTTGTTCCTTCACAGAATAACATGTGATTTGTAATGTAGTGGTTATCACGTCCGCCTTGCACACGGAAAGTCGTGGGTTCAAGCCACAGCGGGAACAATTTTTTTAATTAATTTTTTTTTGCTTCTGCCCATTCTTTTTCCCTGTTTTTTTGCGAACATGACTAACCCTCGCTTGGGTCAGCCATTCAGAGTTTATGGTTGGCAAGGGATGATTGAAAATGTTGGGGGCAGGTATCAACAACAGCAGTGCACATGTCTCCACGTTTACTTTTTTTCACCATTACTGCATGCTGCTGTTTGTGTCCGTTCTCTCAGCCCCCCGTTCTTTTTACTATCTATGATGAGCAAGTCTGCGGCGTATGCTACGCCGCGGGTAGTATCTAGTAGATTATCACAAGGGAACACGGCCTCGTAGGTATACTCATAGGAGCAGCGGCCGTCAAAGTGTTGTGTTTTGTAGTTGCTCTGCTCCAAATATTAAAGAACGTCTTCATTTTTATTTATCTAGCATTATATTGTTTTCTAAAATAAAACAATTAACGATAGTTATATTGCTACTTCTCATGTGTACATGTACGCAAACCCAACCCCCATACACACCACACATGTGTGGGGTTAGGTGGGGGGTGGTGGTGGCGTGCACTGTTAAGTTTTAGAGAACTCATACTCATGTATTACATTATATGGTTGTGCTAGAGATCCAAAATGCAAGTAACAGCCCTAACATATGGGATAAATAATGGATTACATTCTGGATAACATTTTAGATAGTTTTTGAATGGCGGTTAGCATCTCCTGCTCGAATACTTCTTGTGTTCACACTTGTCACGTGCCAGGTTAATTTTAGAATCAATAATAATACAGCGAAGCGTCACTAACGATTTTCCTGTCGGGTGATCTTTAAGATAAATAGGAGATTCAATATTACGTCATCAAAATAATAATTTTCTAGGTTTGGTACGTACTTACACGTATGACTATAATACTATGTACAATAGGCCCTAATATAATCAAATTCTACAATAAATGAACTTAACAAAATTTACTTTTTTTTTCATCAGGCGCTTATAGAAATTTCCTTATATATAAATGGAATTCTTTAAAAATGATGAGTGTATTTATAGAATATTTTAAATGATCCAGCATGTTATGTAAAGTAAATAAAACAGAAGGAAATTACGCGGGCAGTGCAGCCTCGTATGTCGAGGTAGTTCTAGCTGACAGGAACTATATTCTAATAGTACAAACAAAACTATATGTATGGGGACTGTAAATTGATTATCTTGTTTATATAATTCTATTCAATAAAATAAAACAAATCAAAGGGGACATTTTCCTCCACTGCTCAAAAATCAAAATGCATTTCTCCTGGTCCATATATTTCAATAAATGAAAACCTAAATACAGTTCACCGAACTATGGCCGGCTAGAGATCAGAACAATCAGATTTATTTCCAATCACCGGTTACAATTTTCGATAAATCAATGGACGCAAACGATTTCTTTTCACAGCGACTATGTTACCGACATTGTCCCCGCCCACCAACGGTTATCACCGAATCTATTTTTTGCACCTTAAGAAAAGTTCACCGGCAACAGTTGGGTCAGTGACGTCATCCCGACGTCTTAGATTACAATCCGGTCACATTTTAGGGAACGGTAAGGTATGTCCATGGCTCGTCAACAAGTTTAAACATTGTATATATATTTTTTAAAATAAAAGAATACATTAACGACAGTTCATGAACCGTATTTTGAGTCAAGATCTTGTAGTTAGTTATGTATCAGAAATATCACTTTTTTAACTTTTAACCATTCCTAGAACTCCCTAACCCATCTTGTGGGTAGCTGGTTGGCTGGCTAGAACGTCCGCGGGATTTACATGTTCGTTACGCCCATTCAGTTGTTCCATGATCCGTGCTCACCACACTTAAAATTTCTTGGTTGACAGCGTCTTTGTCATTGATTGCAGGGGTGGCTAGGGGAGCTCGGATTAAATCACTTCATTTTTATCCCCTTGGATTTATCTCCGATTTAACTGGATTTTGTGAACATTCTTTGTTTAAAACTTACTTTTATTACATTTTTAAACTAAAAATAAAAATAAAAACAAAACGAATACTTTCCTGTATTAATTTTTAAAAAAGAAAGGAAAGAAGTATTTTTAAATAAGTGTATGGAAAAATAAATCGACATTGCTGATTCTAAACTGCTGGTCATTCTTTGGCTTGTGATTCCTTTCTGTCACTACCACGCCCCTCACCAGTGTTTCAGCTAGTGTCAATATTGTTTTCCTTTGCGCGTTAGCGTGTTTTCCCAGGGCAAATTCTATTTCCTGGTTTGATATTTCCAGATGTCATTAATTTTCGGGTAGGTAGCGAAGACTCGTAGTTCGCACAGGTCGGCAAAATTTCTAGCTACGCCACTGTTTACACGGAGATGTCACACTGAGGTGAAGTTTATCCCACAACATTCTCCAGGTGTGGAGAACAGCGTAGGTCATCAAGACTTCTGCGGCAATGTTCTACAAGATTTCTATGTTGACAAATTGTTTCATCCAATGTTTGGAAATAATCACTTCCACGTCTCATTGCATCAAGAAATATTTAAAATTATGTCCTCTTCTGTCCCTTTTAAGAGATTCAAATTTAGAAGTTACAACAAAAAATCACCTCCTATCCCCCTCCACAGTCCGCCAACATGCACACTCAAAAATAGGCTTAACTCCGCTCCATCTTCACCATAAATTAATAAAAAATTTCACCAGAATTTATGCCATGAATTTTTCGAAAGAGGAAGCTGATGAGTATAACGAAGATACCCGTGCGTGTAGTCAATGAGTATAAGTTGATGAGTATAACGAAGATACCCGTGGGTGTAGTCAATGAGTATAAGTTGATGAGTATAACGAAGATACCCGTGCGTGTAGTCAATGAGTATAAGTTGATGAGAATAACGAAGATACCCGTGCGTGTAGTCAATGAGTATAAGTTGATGAGTATAACGAAGATACCCGTGGGTGTAGTCAATGAGTATAAGTTGATGAGTATAACGAAGATACCCGTGCGTGTAGTCAATGAGTATAAGTTGATGAGTATAACGAAGATACCCGTGGGTGTAGTCAATGAGTATAAGTTGATGAGTATAACGAAGATACCCGTGCGTGTAGTCAATGAGTATAAGTTGATGAGTATAACGAAGATACCCGTGGGTGTGATCAATGAGTCAAACGCTAAAGCCAGTTAATGGCAGTAACTTAATCGATTAGCTTAACGAGCATAAAGCCTGTCTTACCTTATTTCCGTAAACTCTGATGGCACAACTCATGAAATTATTCACGTGAAGATACTCCTTTCAACGCACATTGTTTCTGTCTGTCACCGGGGTTATCTGTATTAACATCATTCACTAAATCAGCGTCTCGAATATCAGGTTCCCCCCCCAGTGATTGGCAAAAGTCTGAATCCATCACTGAAAGCACTTGTTGAATTCGGACGCTGTCATACGTTAGCGCCGTGCAGCAATTTGACGGAGTCGCGTCACAGTGCTTACAGTTTTTCCTCCTCGGCCAAGACGGCCGTGGCGCCATCAATGAACGCGAGCTGACGGGGACTTCACTCCAATCATGCTTTAATGTACGCACGAGTTCCCTCTACTCTTCATCAGCACTCTCTGGGGAGGCTTTTGTCTTCCATATCATAACGTCTGAGAACGAGTGAGTCCTCACAGATGGATCGCCGCAGTGCTTCAAGATTCATTTGGCGGGAGGTAGAAAAAATTGGGTACTGGGGGTGGGTAGGGTGGTGGAAGGGGGTTGTTGATCATTTTAGGTCGTAAACATATTTAGTGTGTTGAAGAGTTTCATCAAATCCTGTCTTCTAAATTAGCCTTTTGGTTATGGCATTCGCTCACATTAAAAAAAAATGAAATAAACATTCTTGTCTTTTGGTCAAAATAGAAATATTTTTTCCCTTTAATAGCAGTAATTAGAATGAAATTGTAATTTTACAAACTCAATATGCTTTTAATTTGTTTTAGATTTTATTAATACAAAAATTAAATTTTGAATTTATAATTTTGATCAGTTTTAAAAGGACAATCATCATTTTTTATGTACCCCAATCCTTTGAAAATGTTCACACTTTCTTTTAAAATATTGCTCTTAAAAACGTATATGTTTGTAGAAACCTTAAAAGCAATTTATTGTATCGTAAATTTTAGATCTGAAGTTTATTCTAGTAATCAAGTGAATTTGAATATTTTTGCTGTTTTGGACGTTTGCCAGTCTGACAAAAGGGACCTCCCACCTCAAACATGTATACGTATATTCCTGTAGGAGCGAGCCGTGTTAAGAAGTCTAGTGGTATCTGGTATGACCAGGGCGTTCAACAAAAATGATTTCTGAAGCACACATTCAAATGGTACTCAACTCGTAGACAGCCTTTTAAAATTTAAAAGATTATCTGGACGAAAATTGAGATTGTAAAGATTAATTACATGAGGCACGTGATTTGGCTGTACAAGAACCCCCACTCACCTCACAAATAGTAACATATAATTCCGACATTTGTTGATACAGATAAGAAATTGACTCACTTAAATTAAAAAAAATTATATACTGATAACCTGTTATACATAAATTTATCATAAAACCTCATACAGAATATTCTATTTTCGTCCCTCTATCAGATACAGGGGATAACTTAAAAATTTCAAAAATGTCACATAGCCGTTTCTTCCCTTGTGGTCTTCATATATTACAAAGACATTTTCAGGAACTGGATTGCCTTTGTATTGTTTTAAATTAAATACCGCAATCTTTAGTACATCTAAAATTTAACCTGAATATACTGTCTTGAAAAAAAAAGTAACTACCCTTTTTTGTATCAGTTATCATCATTAGGTATGTATCGATATATCAATAAGACTCGCCCTGTACCGACAACCCTGATGTCGAGTACCAGCCAGTGGAGTGTTTACAGAACTTTAATACCATAATCTCAGTGATGTTTGACGGGAATTTGGGCGACTTAATCAGGATTAGATTTCAAGATTCTTTTAAAAGCGCCGATTTTTCATCTTTCTTGTGTAAGACATCTCTTTGAAGGAGCCACCCTACCCCACAACGCGTTAGAATAGCTTTTAGTAAATTTCCGGTGGTCGGTAAAGTCAGGAGGATAGTGTATCTGCTTTTATCTCCGACAATAAAGCTTCCCTACCCCACATATTGGCCCCGACATTCATCACTTTATTGAAGATTAAAACTCCCGGTCGCACATCCATGCCGGACTCGTCTGTATAATAAAACAACTGACGTGTTCAGTTAGGTGCAAGCGAGGCGGGTAGATTTGTTTTTGAAACAAGTGTTTTTAACATATTCTGGAATTCGTTGGCTTGTCAGCTGATTTCTTCGGCTTAACAACATCACTTTTTATGCTAAAATTTTCCACCAACAATCTTTGCTAAACGGAAAAGGTTTAATTGATTACGCTACGTCTATGTTTAAGGTTATATTATGTGCTTTTATCCCTCTAAAATTAAAATACTTTGACATTGCATAACAAAAAGAACAGTTAACATCTACAATTTTAATATCTGACTTCGATGAAATTCAGTGAAGTAAAACTACTTGTTAAAAATATTACTTGATCATTATGTAAGGATGTGACGTCGCAGTGACGTGATGCATTGCGTACCGCGTGCCACGTGGTGTCGCGATCGATAAATTCAAAGTCACTGAGTGAGTTTTTCATTATGCATGCAGATGGTTTTTGAAAATAAGAAATCAACTTTAAATGTCTTGGAATTTAATAATTTGAAAATTAATTTTCAATGCCTTTTTTTTGGGTTCTTAAATTAGGCTTTAATGATAATCAACCGCCTACTAATTGCAGTAAGATTATATTACATATGTTGTTATCTCTCGGCGGTACTAACATTTTGAGCGTCTCAATAGGTAAGTGCTGAAAGTTTTCCCAATAATTTTACAACATGATAAAAATTTAGAAAAATACTTTGTGGGGAGATGATATTTTTAAATGTAGTCTTCAAAACATTATCTTTTGTACTCGTCCATAGCGAACTTTTATGCAAATGTGTGTTCGCTTTGATGTTGTGCATCTAGTTCTGTTTTACATTTTTGTGTTGCCGATTGCCCAAGAGGTGAAATAATGGTCAACTGTATCAGCATCACTCGTATTGCAAACTACGGCGCGACTTCTCTTCCATAACAGCTTATCGAATGAAATATTTTGACACAAGATCATTAGTGTTCATTTCTTTCATGCAAAGTTGAATGTGTTTTACACGCTGCATTAATCATGATTTTCCCTTTGCGCACTGGTGCGAACTAGACCCATTCACGCACCATGGGAGTGGTCGCCATTCGTTAATCTAAACCTGCGTGGCATTTGCACAGCGTGTTTCTCCAAAAGTACAGTCATAGCTTTCCAATAAAGCGCATGCCTCACCCCGTGTTGTCCTATTATGGATACTCATCTCACAGTTAATGACCCGCCATGTCTCCAGTTTGAGAAACTCTTGTGGAGATTATGCATTTTTTGTTTTATTTTTTATTGAACAGTTTATCATCCGACGCAAGGCAGCGTTGGCTCACGTTCCCATTCGTTTGCTAAATGCCCTAAGCGGATATTTTTTATATATATATATTTATTTGGCTGTGTTTTCCATTGATTTTTGTTCATCTTCCTGCTGTGTCGTGGACGTTTCTAATTAATAAACCCTGATGTCACAGCCACAACATTTTTGTCCATGAGAAAACCTGTTGCCACATTTCTTGCCTTCTTCTCATTCTCTGTCCCACTTTGGTTCTCGCCCTTCACTAGTTCAACACGTGCTTGCTGAACGTCCAAATTTGACTACTGAATCGTCATTGATATTGAAAATACCAGCTTAGTTAAGTTACCCTACACGTTTTTTTAACAACTAAATCTGAAAACGTGCTAAGAATTTTGTTCAATGAGAGATAAAATCTCAAGTAAATTTGTGCTGGTATTTTTGTGTGTGTTCGATTTATAAAAATGGATTGAAGAGAGAAGATTTTATATTAACAAGTATATTGGAACAAATGTCTCAACCGTCTCCGAAACTAACGTTTAAATAGTGCTTTTAATGAAATAATATCACTGTATCATTCTTGCCACGGAAGAATTGTGTTAACCTACGAAAAGTAGGGCTGCGGAAATTAACGATTAATTTCTCGATTAATCGTTAACATTTTTTAACGATTAATTTTTTTTAATGATTAATCGACTCACCCCTTATAAATGTATCGGAAGTCAAAAAGTAAAATATTTCGGCCGATAAATATAAACTAATTTCCGGATGATTACAGGAACATTTTTGTTTAAACTATTTACTTAGGTGATTGTTCAAAATGTTGATAAAGGTTTTTTCCATTGAGAGAAATCCTTTGCCTACCATGCAATGTTCCCTATAAGTCTAAGCTCGTTGTTTTGTGTGCAAAGTTTTAAAAGAACTCGTGTGCAAAGTTGCACAACGTCCATTTTTTGTGTAAAAGTTAACAAAATTTTCTGCGCGGTGATTCTAAACTCCTGCGTGGCCTCCGCAAAATATCTGCACAGCGGCGCTGCTTAAAGGGAACATTGCTACCAATGTTTTAACACTTCGGTTACATATCACCTGCAAACCCAACATCAACTACAGTATTAGAAACTTCAGTTGAGACAATCTAAAGCTACGTGAACGATTGTTCAGCTCGGCTAGTTATATTGTCAATAAGACCCGCTCATCACTTGAACCAAATAATGTCAATACACTTGTCTGTTTGCGTTGTTGGTTAAAAGATGCCATATAAAGAAGACATTCCAGTGTTATTTCGTTTTTCGACAAGTACGTTTAATAAATGTCACTTATGACACCATACATTTCAATTTTGGCTTTAATCGAAATTAACGATTAATTAATCGTTAATTTTTCAAAAGTTAACGATTAATTTTAAATTAATCGATAACAGCCCTAACGAAAAGCCTTTAAAAAATTAATGTATAAAGCCAAATCTTTCACATAAATGTAATTGCAAATTATATCATATAAGCTACCACTCCTAATTTAGCATATTTCTTCTAATAATACTTCGATGCCGATTGAAACCTCAGTAGAGCTCAAATCGTGGCCTTGTCATATTAGCTGTGACCTGGTAACTTCATGTAATCTGTCATGAGCTATTTTAATCTACGTCCGGAAATAGCTGTGAACATAACTAAGATTGCCATTTTTATGGGATAAAAGAAAAATAATGTAACATTCATGACTTAAATTTTCGATGTTCGATATTTTACTGCAAAGTGTAGCCACAGTTCTACCATTTTTATACTGTTACATTTTGAAGCTGTTTGACGGCGTTAGGTTTTCTGGTTATTTTGATTGTTGTTCTTACTTGCAGCCTGGAACAATAATTTTCAACAATTGAGCTTCTATTACATTCCTACAGTCTTACCACCACTACACCCCCCCCCCGTTTTCACCTTCATCTCCCCCATCCTCCGCCGCTTGTTCCTGAATGTATGTCCACTAATCAATAGAGAAGAATGGCCTCACTTTAACTGCGTCACGTGTCTTCCCACTCACCGCCACCGTGACACTCGAAGGAATTCACTCGTCTTATTCAATAAATCTATGTCAGTGGATCCGAAACTCGCCTACACCGTATGGGGCGACAACGCTGGCGCACCCAACAACTGGGTGAAGTGGTCATTACCTCTGAGAAGATTCACTTCATTCTGTGCATGATTAAAGCATGGATGAAACCCAACAAATAATAACGTAGAGGTGGAAATGAAATCAAATGGGTGCATGGATGTTAATTATATCTACTTTTAAAAAAAAGAAATAAATGTATATGGTAAAGTTTCAGCTGACATAGTGTGTTAAAATGTGTTAAAATGTGGCACGTCTAAACTTGATAACAGCGTTGTAATTGAAGAAGTTTTAACTTCCCTAGAACTAAAAGCAAGTAAATATCTGGATAAACGCGGGAAAAGGGATACAATTGGTGCATCCAAAAATTGATGTTATTATGAATTTAATACTTTTCCCCCCATTTTCCTTGGCCGTTTTAGGGAATCATAATTATATTGAGCTTTTGATTGGTTTGTAAATAATCCATGTGATGATTTAACTCTACTCGATATGGGATTTCGTAATCCCTTATCGTTTAAAATGGCCTCATTTTGTTGTTGTAATGATGTCTGATGATTAAAATGGGTCCATTATGAGCTTGAGTTCATCTGTCTAATGAGTATAATGGGTCCAGAGAATAATATGTTTGACAGTCATCTTTTGTATATTGGCCAATGTGTTTGACAGTCATCTTTTGTCTACTGGCCAATGTGTTTGACAGTCATCTTTTGTCTACTGGCAAATGTGTTTGACAGTCATATTTTCTCTATTGGCCAATGTGTTTGACAGTCATCTTTTGTCTATTGGCCATACGCTGTCTTTGGATGATAAAGGTGAAAAGTTTTTTGCCCCCCCCCCACCTCCCACCCCTTGTCTAGAATCCAATCCAAAGTTGTTACTCCGACAGACAAAGTTCAGTAGTAATTTCTTTTTTGTTCTTTAGCTCTGCTTAGCCCAGGCACGAGTCTTGGGGTGAAATGGACAAAGTCTAATGTGATCATTCTGTCTGGAGATGTTTTGTTTACTGCAGTGGGAGTCTCGATAGAGTAAAGTCTTGAGGCCATCAACACAGGGACCATGTCTGGAACATTTTCTTTAAATTATTCAAGATTCCTTCATTTCGATATTGATATATACGATGGAATATAAAAAGGTATAAGATGCAAACGTGTGAGGAAAAAAATATTGTGGCCCAAGCAGTGAGGCATTTAAAACCAAAGTACTGACGACCACCCTAAATGTTCCCCCATATCACATTCATTATGGCATTGGATCTACATCTAATATTATTGGAAATTATTAATAATTATTATTCAGTATTTCATTTCTTTACAAATATGAACAATCTTCTCATCATGTACTAAAAGCTCTGTTGAAAAAATAAAATATGCGTCAATGTTAAAGTTAAATGTCAATGAAAACATGTTAAAGTTTAACATACAGTGACTTAACTAAACGTTTATAAAAACTGTTTGATTGAAGCGAAACAGAAGCCAGAATTCTCAGCGCTTTTTATTTTATTGAAGATTCAATCTCTTATGTTTATCTGACAGTTAAATCAAATCACGATGTACGTCATTTAATAATAATAATAATAATAATAAATTGATTATTTATATAGCGCTGTATCCCAGTAAGGAACTGGGCTCACAGCGCTTTACATGAAAGAAATAACATACTTATAAGTATTAAATTAACTTTCATATCACAACAAACACAAAAAATTACAATACATTATACATAAGCTACGTTAATCATTTAACATAGATCTAGAGATTTACAAGATTTACTATGACGTATCACGAATGTTGTAATAGTTTCAGATCTATACCTACAACAAATCTTTACAGCGATTGAAGATATGTTCAGGGTATTTTTGGAGAATATGTTTGTGTATTGGGTGATGCTTTGCCGTTGTGACAACTGACATGCTGTGATTATCCACAAACAGAAACCTTTCTCTATTATGGTATGTATGAACCTGACAAGACGTCACAAAACAACGAACGTTTCAGCAAGGAGCCTTCTTCATCGAACAAGTAGACAAAATAGACATGTTTTAAACTTATTTTGGTTCTGCTTCAAACTGGACGTTGAAATGCCCCCTCCCCCCTTTTTTCCTTCCCTGTAGCAGCCCCACCCCCAGAACCCCATTGACCAATCGTTCCACTTGCCCTTGTTGGCGCAACTATCATTAGTTTTCTTGGTTGGTCAAGTGATGTTGACACTTTCTTCCTTGGACGTCCATGTGCTAATGATTCTCGCAGTTTATTTGGGCTAGCGGCTAGCAGTACTATACCTGTTTTTTAACTATTGTGTAATACATCACTAGTGTATTATCGGGTTATAAATCAGTTATTCTTTTAAGTATGTTTGGTTTCACAAGGGTATTGCAATTGAAAGTAAAACATGCTTCTAGTTCCATTATGATCATTTGCTATAATCATAATGCTATAGTTTAAAGCACGCTACACCACACACACATTTTAGCCATGTTCATTAATGAACGAGACACAAATCGAATGATTTTCTTCATTTCTATAATGGTCTATTGCAACATTTTCCTACAATTAACCAGCACGTAAAACAACTTTAAACAAGGCGAACTAAAAAAAATAAAATTAGCTGACAAATTTTCTTCTTTAATCTATTCAGGAGTTAATGGCTAATGGTTTGCTCACGAAAGTTGATTTAGCTTCCCATTGCGTTCAAATCTTAAAGTTGATGGTAGATCACCAGTAATAAGATTGGCCACCGCACCACCACTCGCCCTTCACCCGTATATCGCGTATAATTTTAATCAATTGAAGAAGTTTGTTAAAAATAGAACATTGGATTTAAACTAATTAAATCCCAATAAATATAAAAGCACTAAAAATAAACCAATCTAAAAAAACCCACAAAGCTAACGTTGATGGCCTGCATCTAAACTGTTGACTCAATGACGGATCTGTGTGAAGTGATTAAAGAACACGTTAGATCTGTTTAAAGGACCTGTATGCACTGATAAAATGACATGTGTGCACTGATTAAAGGGCATATGTGGATTGGCTCAGTGACCTGCTTGCACTGATTAAAGGACATGTGTGGATTGGCTCAGTGACCTGCTTGCACTGATTAAAGAACACGTTATCTCTGTTTAAAGGACCTGTATGCACTGATAAAATGACATGTGTGCACTGATTAAAGGGCATATGTGGATTGGCTCAGTGACCTGCTTGCACTGATTAAAGGACATGTGTGGATTGGCTCAGTGACCTGCTTGCACTGATTAAAGGACATGTGTGGATTGGCTCAGTGACCTGCTTGCACTGATTAAAGGACATGTGTGGATTTGCTCAGTGACATGTTTGCACTGATTAAAGGACATGTGTGGATTGGCTCAGTGACATTTTTGCACTGATTAAAGGACATGTGTGGATTGGCTCAG
Source organism: Ampullaceana balthica (assembly GCA_944989445.1). Classification (NCBI taxonomy): domain Eukaryota; kingdom Metazoa; phylum Mollusca; class Gastropoda; family Lymnaeidae; genus Ampullaceana; species Ampullaceana balthica. The sequence continues at coordinate 199,219 of CALYLW010000309.1, read as the reverse complement.
TGACCTGCTTGAACTGATTAAAGAACATTTTAGCACTGTTTAAAGGACCTGTTAAAATGACATGCGTGAACTGATTACAGGACATGTTTAAAATGGCATGTGTGCACTGATTAAAGGAGATGTGTGCATTGGATAAATGGCCTGTTTGTACTGATTAAAGGGCATGTGTGTACCGAATAAAGGACCTGATTGCAATGCTATTTGACCCGTGTGCACTGACTATATCGCTCTTGTAGAGCATCTTTTCATTATAAATGACTTGTTCACATAACCGTCTTTAAAAAAAAACATCCAGCTATATCTGTGATGGACGTTTCACTACTTCCATTAGTCTTATGACAACATCGTTTTAGTTGCTATTGTTTCATGTTTTTTAAATTTCTTTTGACTACTTTTGCACCGAGTTGTCCCTTTTCAGTCCACAAAAATTTAGTTAAAAAAGGACGAAAAAAAAGAACTAATGCGACGATCTGATAGATGTACTCGTTCCGAAATCCCCTGGATGTCGAAAACAAAACAAAACAACTTCGACCACCGACTACCGAAATAAATCACGTCTCTTTGGCATAATTCCAACACGTTACAGTATCATTCTGTGTAAAATATAAAGGTACATATATATGAAAAACCTTGCTAAACAAAAGTGACAGCATGAGCAAATAAATGCGCGATATTTCCATATGCTAAAGTAACTTGACTTATAATACATTCAATCATGGGCTATATACGAATATCACTTACTCTTTACTTCGGTATAATCATCATCATCATCATCAGTGGCGCTAGAGCCCATGTAGGGCCCTGGCCTGCTCCACCACTTCCTTCCATTCGATTGCTTTCCTTCTTCATGCCCGAACCCCCAGCTGTTGTAGGTCCGTTTCCACATCATCGATCCACCTCATTCTTGGGCGACCTATGAGTCGTCTGCCCCCTGGTTTCTGCCTGTAAATAATTTTTGGTGCTCTACACTCTGGCATCCTTTCAACATGTCCTGCCCAGCGTAGTCTTCCCTTTTTAATACTTGTGACTATGTCTTTGTACAGATGGTACAGCTCTTGGTTTGTACGAATTCTCCAGATATCATTTTCTATCACAGGGCCATATATTTTCCGGAGGATTTTCCTCTCCCAAATGTCGAGTAGGTTCTCTGCCTTTCTGGTCAGGGTCCAAATCTCTCTAGCGTACGTTACTACCGGCCTTATAATCGTGGTGTATATTATTTTCTTTGTTCCCTTTGAGATGTTTTTGCTTCTTAGAAGTTTTTGTAAGCTGAAGGTTGCCTGCTGTTAACCTTTCTTTCACCTCCTAAATTATCTCTTTGTGTTCATTTATAGTTGCCCCTAGATACTTGAATGCAGCAACTCTCAAATTTGTGATTGTTTATGGTGTTGTTATTATCAGCATGGGTGTTTCGTGACATAATCATATATTTTGTTTTCGGTTCGTTTATAACAAGACCAGCTTCGGCAGGGGCATTTTCAAGTTCCTTGAAAGCTGTAACTATGTCATTACGGTTACCACCCAGCAGCGCTATATCGTCTGCGTATGCCAGGTACTGTAGTGGTTGGCTATACAAGGTTCCTGATGGTCTTTGTTCTGTTATGCCTCTCTGGAAGTAGTTAGTTATGGTTCCGCTGGAACTGACATGTATGTTTCTAATGACTGCCTCTAGTGTGATGTTGAATAGCATACATGAAAGTGAGTCTCCTTGTCTGAGGCCGCGGCCAACTGTGAACTCCCTTGAGTAATCTCCATGTACCTTGACTCTACTTTTGGAGCTGGCCATTGTCATATATATGAGCCATGTTAATTTGTGTGGGACTCCAAGTTCCTGTAGTGCGTTGTATAGGTAATTCCTATTTATGCTATCATATGCAGTTTTGTAGTCGACATATAGTTGATATATGTCGATGTTATATTCATAGCATTTCTCCAGGAGACATCTTACAGTAAAAATATGATCTGTCGTTGATCTGTTCTGACGGAAGCCACATTGATAGTTCCCTAGTATCATTCCCTTTACCTTTCAAGTTTTATTGCTATGAGTTTTGTGAGGATTTTGTACATTACATTAAGAAGTGATGTTCCTCTATAGTTTGAGCAGGTTAACTTAGATCCCTTTTTGTGAATAGGGATTATGAGCGCAGTGTACCATTCGGTTGGCATTTCTTCCTCCTGCCAGATTCTGGGTATAACTTCGTGTATTTGTTTATGTAGTTTGTCACCTCCTGGTTTTATCAATTCTGCCGAGATGAGGTCTATTCCTGGAGCTTTGTTGTTTTTCATGGTGGATATTACTTCTTTTATTTCATTTCATGTTGGTTGGTTTACCAGAGGGTCCGGTCCTCTTTGTGGTGGAGTGTAATCCTCATTGGTAATTTCATGTGGTCCATTTAGTAATTCTTCAAAGTGCTGTGCCCATGTCTCTAATATTCTACTTCTCTCTGTGATCAATTATCCCTTCGTATTTTCACACATGTGGGATCTTGCTTTGAAGCCAATCTTTTCCTGCTTTATCTTCAGGTACATTCCCTTGACACCTCTTTCTTTAGCCAACTCTTATATCTCTATTATTCTTGATTTTCCCCAGACTCGTTTTTTCCTTCTGCAAACTTTGCTGGCCATCCTTCTTGCTTCATTATATACGAATATCACTTACTCTTTACATCTGTACTAGGTATACTTAAAAGTATAGATCAGTATTATTTCTAATGGTACTCTCGGTAGCTTTGGATGGAATCTTACTGTAAGAGAAAGCTGGCTAACTATTCATTCAAATTCAAACCCGGAGGGGAAATCTCTCGGGAGATCTTGTAAGTTTTATTTTCAATCACAATTGACCACCTGGGATAAACGGAAACTTTGAACGTGAATGAAACTGTTTAACTTGGGTCGTTTTCTGCGGCGCTAACATGTATCAGTCGCATTTCGTATTCACTTGTTTTATTCAGAAGCATGATAGGTTGTCTTCGGAACTAGCTTATCCACGTAAACAAAAATGACAGCCCTTGTGACTTGCCCGCAATGTCACATTGAGGCTCACAGTTGGCCATGAGCAATGTTCCCTCTAAGGTTTGGCGATCCGTATGTGCAAGTGAAAAAACTCGTGTGCGAAGTTGCACAGCATCCACTGTTTGTTAAAGATTTTACAAAATTTGCTGCGCGGTAAGCTAAACTCCTGCACTGCGTCGGTCAGATATCTGCGCCGTCGCGCAGCTTAAAGGGAAAATTGGCCATGTGTACTTGGTTGTATTTGTTGTGATTTGTTGGGGAAAGTAAAGAGAAATAACTGATAACAGGTACAAGGTTTCAATTGGGTCTTTTCGGATAATAATTTATATTTAAAATACTTATAGAATAAAGATAGTTCTACAAAATAAACATTTTTATCGACCATTGACGGCAACAATAACAGTTTTCTCAAAGCTGCTGTCTGTGATAGATAATTTTGCTGACTACTTGCTTCGACGTCAGCAGACATACTCCCCACCCCAAGACCAAAAAAGTCATTCTCTTGACCTCCATACCCCTTAACGCACACAGCCGTTTGGCTAAAGAAAACCACAGCCTTTTAAAGACAATCACGAGACAATTTCTATGACAACCTCAGCACTACTTTAGCATGGGAGGGACCTGACAGAGGAAAGTTACCATCTGTAATGAACCCTTGTTGGTCCCATGATTGATGGCGTGTGGCACTAAAGCACTGGAAAGTGGCGGCTTTAAGTTGGGCAAGGACCAGACGGTGACGTGACTCATGGACTTAATACCAAGCTTTGTTTTGTTTTGTTCTCATAGAAAGATAAACCCATGCTGTTTGTCATGTCAAAAGGGCGCAGAGAGTCACCGTGTCGGTTTCTTGGTATAAAAAAAGGACTAGAAATATGAAAGTCTTGTTACATTGTTTCTTACATTTATGTAATCTTTTTCAACTATAGTTAATGTTTTTTTTATTCTGACGGTTTTTTTCCAGCCGGATTCAACACCTCTGCTGGAGTAGTCATCAGTTTTATAGAGAAAACAAACCACTTTATCTTTTCACATAATATACTTAAAAATAAAAAAGCATGCTTAACATTATTTCACTGTCAATTGAGCCCGCCCTGTTTTGTTTTCTACAGTGAAGTAATCATTTAAAATGGTCTATGTTTTTTCTTGGTATTAAATTAAATAATTTCATTTAGACGAACTTAAACAATCGTTTCAATCTATTTTAAACATCATTAAAAAAAATACCGGAATATTCAAGGAAAGGGAAATATTAAGCACATAACTAAATCCATGCGTCGACATGCATTGATTTTAAAGCTTCCTTGTCATGCCGCCACTATTGTCACAGAGTTAGCTCATCGACTTTCTGCAAAATGACATTCAGCTTAATGTTGTTATTGGTTGGATGACTGCGCCAAAGCAGGAAAGACAACATCCATCCAGGCAAAAAATAAACACACGACACTGCCAACCTGGCATAAAAAATTCTGACATGAGCTAAAAACCCGCCCACAGGTAACATAAAGGACACAAATGGAATTGAGAAAATGCAACAGCAACAAATAAGTGATTTAAAAAACGCATTAAAAATTATGAGAAATTTTTTAAATTGTGTAATCAAATAGGAATTTTTTGTTAAAAATGACTTTCTTATACTTTTACCCACTTGTATCACATTCAATAATAACGTGTAACATATACTTATTTCTTATATACATATATGAACAAAATTATTAGCTTTTTCAAATCCACGACAGTTTTGTCTCATCGTTACTAGTTAATCAATAAATCTAAAAGGAGGAATTTGAGATAACGATCAAAAGAATCAGGTATTCTGTTAGTTGACTTAAGAAAATATATTTACATGTAAAAAGACTCGGAGAATTTCAACAGCCCTGCACGAATGATAAAAGTCCGACATTATTTTTGGACCAATATTTGCTGAGAGCTACATTAACGAGCATATGAAACTATTGATTATTCCACAAGTGAATAGTCAACTCCGTCCCCGCCAGGTTAAAAGCTTTTAATTTTATGATACTAATCAATAATCCCTACACGTTCAACAGAAATACATCAATTAAAAATCTCTTAAGGGCTAACGACTGACTACTCGCTCTACATCAAATACATCGTTGATAGTTAATATCATAATATCGACTAGACTTTTAGGGGTATATTATTGTGTTTTTTTACTTCCTAAAATGTCCCCATATTCGCCTAAAATACCTAAAATATTGTTTTTGTTTTGCGTTAACCCATAACAGTAAACATAAAGAACTCGGGGTCTTCTTTAACGTACACACCATGAAATATATAGTGCGTGTTTCACATGGTCGGGAGCCTCTAGCATGGATTACATTGTCTTTGAACCCTGCATTAAACTCGTTCAAAGGAGTCTTCATGGTCGTGTTACGATTTTAATCAAGCTCTTTATAATGTTTAATATTGGCGTTGAAAGGGTGTCTTCTGTTGTTGGACAAGCAGTTTACGATGCTATAAAGCCAACGAAATAAAAATATCTCGGTAGCTAACAAAACTGTTAGAAACAAACCATCATGTCCATGGCGTCGTGTTGTCATATTATCCCATTTTATCATGTCATGCACTTCAGAATAATGTCTCGCCGCAAGTCATAAAAATACGTATTTACAACATTTTGTTATAGAAATTATTTCCATCACGTGTACACAAATGTGGCAAGTAGAGCTCTAAGATATTATTTAAATAAGGTTCCTACATTAAAAAAAAACTGTTTTCAACATTTATGTAGCCAATCTCTAATACTGCAACATAAAATATTCGATTTCATTTTAACACAATATAGTTCTACTCAAGATTTCAGAAACTAACCCAAGTCATTACATACAACCGCAACATCACATTCGGCCAAGACCATAACACAGAGCCATGCACAACATCTCTACACTGACATCCAACAGAGCCCCCTCCATCACTCACCCTGCTCATAGCCACACCAGGACCACCCACCTGCTGTGGCATCAATTATTATTTATACATCTTTTATCCCCTCCCCGCCCGTCTCATTTTGCCGCGCCTTTTTTGCGTTTAACCGATCGTAAAAACTTCAAATGGCGTCTACCCCTGCATAGTTCGGCTGATCAACTCCGTTTGGCCTATAATATTATGCCGTTATCTTATCGGAAACCACTAACACGCCGGATAAGGATCGCAGACTTATCTTACCAGTTCTGGGTGGACATGTAAAACCTCAACCAGCAACTCGTCTAACCGCAGCCTCATTATCGATACTATAGTTATCCTCAATTGTAATTTGACCAGCTAACACCCGCAAGCCAGAGACGAAAAAGCGATAATCAATGCACTATAACATATCACTATCACATACAAATCCAGATGTTGCTAATTAGCTTAAAGCAGGGGTCGGCGAACAGGGGTAAATTACCCCATTTGGGGTAAAAGGGGAATTCTTGAGAGTAACGGAAACCATCTGGGAATATTTGATAAAATCCGCTAAAATACGAAAGATTTTTATTTTATATTTTTTAAATAATTTTAATTTTGATCAAAATCCTTTGTCAACTTGGAAATGTCTGCAAAAAGACAAAATACTGGAAAGCAACTTAAGAGGTACATTTGATCAACGCTCAGCAAAGTGGCCTGGTTGATAGCTCGAAACAAGAAACCACACACTATCGGTGAGGTATTGGTTGAACCACACACTATCGGTGAGGTATTGGTTGAACCACACACTATCGGTGAGGTATTGGTTTAACCAAACACTATCGTTGAGGTATTGGTTAAACCAGCAGCTTTGAAAATGGCAGAGATAATGCTTTGTGAGAAAGAAGCTATAAAACTAAATTCAGTACCTTTGTCTACAAAAGTTGTAAAAGACAGAATTTCTACTTTGGCCCAAAATGTCTAGGAACAAGAACTTTCTTCTATAAATGCGAGTAAATTCTTTGCTAATCAGCTTGATGAGACCACTGATGTCAGTAGTAATGCGCAGCTTATGGTAAATGTTCGCTACAATAAGGTTTACAAACAATTGAAGAGGAAATGTTTTGTACTCCCCTCGAACTGCGATGTCACGGAATTGATGTATTCAATAAAGTTAATGAATACTTTGAACAACTTAATTTAAAATGGGAAGACTGTATTGCTGTGCCTGTTGATGGAGCTCCAGCTATGTTGGGTCGTGTAAGTGGTTTTACGGCTTTTGCAAGAGATAGGAATCCCGAAATTGGAGTTAACTATTGCATGACCCAACGTCAAGCTCTGCTTATGAAACATTTTGAACCTGAACTGAAGGTTTACATGCATTACATTATCCAGATAGTAAATTTCATTAAAGGACATGCACTGCAAACACGACTGTTTCGTTATTTATGTAAAGTAAAGACTAGTGTATCACCCGTCAAAAATTACGGAAGTTTTCAAAATTAAAAAATTACGTAATACAGACCTTTCATTTATTTTATTTATTTTTAAATCCCTTATATTAACTTCGAAATCTTGTCTGTCGTCATCTCTGCGTACGTCGGGCGGAAAAAGAAAAGTAAAAAATGACCCACTTTCCGTGATCCGATCGAGCTGAAATTTGGCACATGGACCCGTCTCACCTAACAATGCATCGTATCAAAATTTCAGATCGATCAAACGTACCGTAATTAAATTTTAGTTTATCCTTATATAACGTATGTAATTCAAATTCACGGTTTGTTATTGTTTTTTGTTCCACTTGAGAGTTTGAGTTGACGCGTTGACGCGACCCATCGAAGTACCGACGTGCTTTTGTTTACATTTTACGTGTCACGCTGAGCTCGGTCCAGCGATCGGTGACCATACCTCCCCCCCGGGGTTATAAAGCAAAGGGGAGTTAAGACAGATTCAGTCTGTAAATGTTAGTCGCGTTTGAACATAGTCAATACTTTTAATTATGTCTCATATTATTTATAGTCAAAAACTTTGTTTTTACGGGTTTGTTTTATTTTATTCATTTATTTCCTTACAAAATCGATGGGTTGTAGATCCATTTCCTTGTGAGATTGAGGATGTACCTGATGAGCCTCAAGGGTTGGCAGAAGCACTTCTTGAACTTCAGTCTAATAATGAGGCACGTACTGAATTTGCAAACAAATCAGATATAACACAGTTTTGGATGTCAAATCCTGCAAAGGCTTTCAACACTGCACATGAGGAGGCCGTCAAGACTTTGCTGCCTTTTGCGACAACGTACTTTTGTGAACAAAGCTTTTCCACTCCAGTGAACAGAAAAACAAAGCCTCGAAATTGATTGGACCCTGAAGACAGCATCAAACTTGCGCTGACATCAAAAGCCACGATTTTGATGGAATTGTGTCAAAAATGAAACAACATCATTAAAAAAAAATTTAAAAAAATAAATAAACTGAACTGTAATGAGATTTTAAGAAAAAACTCTGTTTTATAATAAAAATTGATGACATTAATTTATATTAAACTAGCAGACCCGTCGTGCGTTGCAACGATCTCTTTAAAGATGAATAAATTGAAAGAAACCAAAGATTGGTATGTTTTAAAAGAATTATGCCATAAACCTTCGGGGAAGTGAGAAAAAAAAGTCCAAGTTTAATAGCAAACTGTTACATAAATTAATATTTAAAAACTTACAAAAGGAAAAACGATATTAAGAGGCCCAGCCAAAAAATGAGTGATAATTTTATTTTTTTATTGCCATTGTACTCAAGCTAAATTTCTCAATATCGTGTAAAATTGAATGGGGAATTAAATTGTTACCGTGCAGTAAAAATGACATTTGGGGCCCCCAGCTCCGAGGGAATGGACATTAGGAGTTCAGTGACATATGATACTTTAATATAGGCTATCAAGTTGTTATGTACCAAGTTTGGTCAAGATCCATTCATTTTCCAAGCAGCTAAGCCCTAAACTAATTTTTATATAGCTCATATAAGAAAATATTCTCATTATGGGCCCCCGGCGCCCCATGAGTATTACATTTTGAAAAAAAATAGCCTATTTCCATCCCTGGAGCGTACTCAAAAGTCTCCAAAAGTTTCATGGCGATCGGATGAATGGTTTAGTCAGCTATAACAGACATGCATACATACATACTTTGATTTTTATATATATAGATATATAGATTAGCAAAAACAACATTAAGGGCCCCCGGGCCAAATGGGTGCAAGAAATTAACTTTAAAATACCTGTTCAATTCAATTTGGATCATGATAGATATATAAGTCAATGCTTTTCAAGATCGTGTAAAATCATAACGGGAATAAAGTATTTAACGCTTACAAAATAAAAGATGTTGGGCCCCCGGCCCCGAAGGAACGGACATTAGGAGTTCAATGCCCTATGGTACTTTAATATAGGCTATCAATTTGTTATGTACCAAGTTTGGTCAAGATTCGTTTCATTTTCCAAGCAGCTAAGCCTTAAACTAATTTTTATATAGCTCATATAAGAAAAAATTGTCATTATGGGCCCCCGGCGCCCCCTGAGTGTTACATTTTGAAAAAAAAAGTAGCCTATTTCCATCCTCGGAGTGTACTCAAAAGTCTCCAAAAGTTTCAGGGCGACCGAATGAATGGCATAGTCAGCTAACGGGAATAAAGTATTTAACGCTTACAAAAATAAAGATTTTGGGCCCCCGGCCCCGAAGGAACGGACATTAGGAGTTCAATGCATATGATACTTTAATATAGGCTATCAAGTTGTTATGTACCAAGTTTGGTCAAGATCCATTCATTTTCCAAGCAGCTAAGCCCTAAACTAATTTTTATATAGCTCATATAAGAAAATATTCTCATTATGGGCCCCCGGCGCCCCATGAGTATTACATTTTGAAAAAAAAATAGCCTATTTCCATCCCTGGAGCGTACTCAAAAGTCTCCAAAAGTTTCATGGCGATCGGATGAATGGTTTAGTCAGCTATAACAGACATGCATACATACATACTTTGATTTTTATATATATAGATATGTAGATTAGCAAAAACAACATTAAGGGCCCCCGGGCCAAATGGGTGCAAGAAATTAACTTTAAAATACCTGTTCAATTCAATTTGGATCATGATAGATATATAAGTCAATGCTTTTCAAGATCGTGTAAAATCATAACGGGAATAAAGTATTTAACGCTTACAAAATAAAAGATGTTGGGCCCCCGGCCCCGAAGGAACGGACATTAGGAGTTCAATGCCCTATGGTACTTTAATATAGGCTATCAATTTGTTATGTACCAAGTTTGGTCAAGATTCGTTTCATTTTCCAAGCAGCTAAGCCTTAAACTAATTTTTATATAGCTCATATAAGAAAAAATTGTCATTATGGGCCCCCGGCGCCCCCTGAGTGTTACATTTTGAAAAAAAAAGTAGCCTATTTCCATCCTCGGAGTGTACTCAAAAGTCTCCAAAAGTTTCAGGGCGACCGAATGAATGGCATAGTCAGCTAACGGGAATAAAGTATTTAACGCTTACAAAAATAAAGATTTTGGGCCCCCGGCCCCGAAGGAACGGACATTAGGAGTTCAATGCCATATGATACTTTAATATAGGCTATCAAGTTGTTATGTACCAAGTTTGGTCAAGATCCATTCATTTTCCAAGCAGCTAAGCCCTAAACTAATTTTTATATAGCTCATATAAGAAAATATTCTCATTATGGGCCCCCGGCGCCCCATGAGTATTACATTTTGAAAAAAAAATAGCCTATTTCCATCCCTGGAGCGTACTCAAAAGTCTCCAAAAGTTTCATGGCGATCGGATGAATGGTTTAGTCAGCTATAACAGACATGCATACATACATACTTTGATTTTTATATATATAGATTTATAATTTATGTTATTTTTTAAATAAAAATTGTGTCGCAATTTATCGCATTACGTCAGATTTATCTTTATGTCTAGAATGGCGAGCGCCGTAAGACCTTTAAACGTTAAAACAATAATATATATTTTATTGTTAACTTTTATTATTGCACCATACACAAAATCCTTTTCGGGTCACATTTAGACACATATCAGGCGTTTAAAACTCAACAGATGCGATTTCGTCTTGGGCTTATCCCTAGACCCTCTCCCGAAAAGCTTAGTGGTATGCGCCTTCGGGGGTAACGGCAACATAAAATTTTATATTTTGGGGTAACGGGCAAAAAAGTTCGCCGACCCCTGGCTTAAAGGCTACGTTTTATAATGTAATTATTTTGTTTTCAATATGAATGCATCATGTCAATGGCCCTATTTTGATGTTTCAAGAACGCAATCTCTTTAATTAAAGCCATTTCTCCCAATCGTAGAATATTCCATTAATTATTTCATTAATCTTATCTTACAATCTAGGTATAGAGCGATGCCAACGAACCGTGAAAAGAACACGCATGTTCCATTCCGAACAAAAAGAAATAATGACGAAATCAGGACATCTATTCATGCGTCAAGGAACAGCTTCATTCTCTCTAAACTAACAGGCATAATTCGCGCAATTGCAGATGCGTCCCTATGTTTTAACCCCGTACCGGATGGGCGCATACATACCCCATAGACTTTATGGCAGCGATTGAACATAGATGCGTGTTGATTACTAGAATATTCCTGCTGTCTCTACATCTACTGGATGGCCTGCCCCATCATAGGAATAGATAGAATCTATCATATTATACGCTCCACGTTAATCTTCAACACCCATTAATGTTCTTGATGTTTTGTTTTGTTGTGGGTTTGGGTAGGGGCGGTGATGGTGGTCATTCTAAGGAAATGTCTACACAAACAGATTACAAATGTATACACAAACAGATTACAAATGTCTACACAAACAGATTACAAATGTCTACACAAACAGATTACAAATGTCTACACAAACAGATTACAAATGTCTACACAAACAGATTACACATGTCTACACAAACAGATTACAAATGTCTACACAAACAGGTCTACACAAACAGATTACAAATGTCTACACAAACAGATTACAAATGTCTACACACACAGATTACAAATGTCTACACAAACAGATTACAAATGTCTACACAAACAGGTCTACACAAACAGATTACAAATGTCTACACAAACAGATTACAAATGTCTACACAAACAGATTACAAATGTCTACACAAACAGATTACAAATGTCTACACAGATTACAAATGTCTACACAACCAGATTACAAATGTCTACACAAACAGATTACAAATGTATACACAAACAGAGTACACATGTCTACACAAACAGAGAACAAATGAACATTAAAATAACCGTGTTTAGCAAATCCACTCAAATAAACTTTAGACCAGTGCTTCTCAAAGTGGTGGTCCGCGGACCGGTGCCGGTCCGTGGGCCATCCGCCGCCGGTCCTCAGAAGTTATCAAAAAAGGACGGAACAAATTGTCAGTGCAGGTAAAATAGTGCACCGGTCCCTGGTGCAATGGAAAAATCCCTGCGGTCCGCCATACTAAAAAGTGTGAGAAGCATTGCTTTAGACGATGTAAACACTTATGAAATGGATCACCTGTTACTTTGTGTCTTTTACGCTTTTTAAAAATCCCTTATATTAACTTCACCGCCGTCTCGTCATCTCTCTCTGTCTGTCTTGGGCGGGCGGGCGGGCGGACGAAAAAACAAAAGTCAAAAATGACCAACTTCCCGTTTGCCGATCGAGCTGAAATTTGGCACACGGACCCGTCTCACCTAACAATGCATCGTATTTAAATTTCAGATCGATCGATCGTACCGTAATTAAATTAATGTATTTTTAGTTTATCCTTATATGAGGTATGTAATTCAAATTCACGGTTTGTTATTGTTTTTTTCCCACGTGAGAGTTTGAGTTGATGCATTGACGCGACCCATCGACGTACCCGCGTGCTTTTGTTTACATTTTAAGTGTCATGCTGAGCTCAGTCCTAGGGTTATGAAGCAAAGTTGAGTTAAGAGTTGAAAATAAAAAATACTGTTAGTTATGTCTTATATATAAGGGATTTATAGTCAAAAACTTTGTTTTTACAGGTTTGTTTTATTTTTCCTTGTGTTTTCTTGATGGAAAACAAATAAATGTTTAGTTTTTTTAACTTATCGACGTAAAAATAGTTCATATATGATTTGTAGATTTCGCCACTCCTTTGCCATTGTGTACTGTGGAACTATGCTGGTCAGATTGAATATGTGAACGTGCTACGTGATGGTGGTAATAGCACTTGTAGGTTATTAAATGTCATCTAAACGTGGGCTCTCAACATCACTGTTTTCTTTTTCGCTTGCTAACATCAAGTCTTTACTTTCATGAGCCCGTGTAACGTCCTCGTAACTACGCGCACTCTCCTCTCAGACTTGTGTGAGAAATGTTGGAATTCTCGAGTTAACTTGTCCCGTTAACATGACCTTCTCAGATCTGATCTCAAAAACTCATCATGGACCTGCGATGTCATCACGTGATAAGTCATCGACTTAAGATTGCAGCTGTTTAGTTTATCCTAATCGAAGTAAATTGGCCAATGTACTTGGCTATAAAGATTTTTTGTCTGTTACAATCAGTTATTTTCCTCCGCGTAACGCACCGGGACGGCGTTCGGCACCTCCCCCCCCCCACATACTTATTTTTATAACTGCCTGGAATGCTTTTTCACGTTGCGTTCCAGTACCGTTTTTTTCATGCGTTCCGGTACCTTTTTTAAAGAAAAAAAATACCACTAGTTACTATTATAATTTTTGAGGTTACACTGTTACAAATCAACAAATCAGGATCATTGATTAAGATAAGGTGATAAATCGTCTTATTTGAAAACGCGATTTGTCGCTTGATCGGTATGTTTAATATGCATAGATTTTAGCGGTATATTCGATAAGACATACAGTGTTATCTGATTTTATTTTTTAAGTCATTGTATCTAAAAAAAATTAATTAATTTTACAATAGCGTCTTAATATACATCGATTTAGCTATAGCATTTCATTTTAACTTCCGGGGCCATCGCCACAAGATCTAGTTCCGTGAATAAACAATAGTTGATTAAACGTATTCAATGAAATATTACGTCCTTTTGAATAGAGCACTTCGAGTCTCCATTTGTTAAGAGGAATGTCCCTCCGCAATTCACCCATACACCTTCACCCTTCCAAGAAATATTCCCCAGCAATGTAGTTGGTATCATCAGAATTGATTAAAACGATGATACGCGTGTGTCTTCTACTCAATAGATTTATTGTCGGCATTGGATAAATGGCAGCTCCTAAATTGTGTGAAATAAATTTACAAAGTCTGGAAGTACGTGTAACTATCAGATAAACTGTGATATTTAATTGCTGTCAAAAGTTACTATTTATTTCACACAATCGTATATGCACAGTTTATCATTTGCTTTCTGAAGTCTATAGGATACTCTTACTCTCATGCTACAGAATGGAAAGTGTCTTCATACACCTCCACCCGGAAATATGATGGAGTCCTACCCCCCCACCCCCACCCGCCTCACCTGGTCAAATCAACAGGCCTCGAGCGCATGCGCAGGTCGGAGCTACTAAACGTAATTGGAAGTGACAATCTTTCAAACAGGAAAGCACTGGCCACGGTAAAGGCATGTTTTTCAAAATGGCATAGGCAATTATGGAGGACTAATTGGCAAAGGTAGGAAGCCGAAAGCAAGACCAAGCTTGCCGAAGATTTATCACTTAATGGAACAAAAGCATGACAATACGTGTAAATCTACGTGATAAAGCGCGGAAAATGATCAGTGCTCGTCTCTATTAGAGAGACTATGACTCAATGCGGATTCAGAAAGGACAAGGTTATCATCTTAGTCCCATGTATTAACAAACAAGCACCCGATGAGAATTCACGACGTTTCTTTGTATTTCGACGTTTCGCAGGCTAAACGTTAGACGTGGGGCACGCCCTCATGTAAAATTGCAGGATATGCTTGTCACTGTCAGCGACCGAACGATAAGCAACAGATTACGAGAAAAGGCATCTCGTATGTTCGGTATGGAAGCATACAAACAGCGACTCACTAAGGCATCTGCTTTCAAATGCACCATATTTCTGAAATATGTGAATGTTTTGCAAAATAAGCCCCATTTGCAAAATAACGATTAGTTGACGACTGAGTAATATGGGATGCGGAGAACAACTAAGGAACCGGCTGAAGAGAACTAAATAGGAAAGAACTTGAGCTCCCCGTGAGACACTTCGGGCTCTTTACTTTGGGGTCGAGCACTCGCTACTGACGGGCATTTGTGGGCCGTTGCAATTCAAAAGCCAGGACGGAATACTAAGCCTAGGAATTCTTTTTTTTTCTTCTTTCTTTCGTGTCGTTACGTGAAACACAGCCGCTGTAGTTATATATCCAGAGCGTCTTGGCATGAGACAAGAAATGGCGACAGTGACCATGATTCAGGGATACCATAATCCTGGTCACCGCGAACAGGTCTTTCAATAACAAAATCGGTGGTTTAGGTGAACAAGGTTCAAACCAATTCTTCATGGATGTGGTTTGTGCAATCGAACAGTGAAAAGGGCGTATCCAGATACAGGAACTGGGGGAAATGACAGTTCATTCTCTAGCAGTGACACACGAAAGCTACCATTCTTTAGAGATTTACGTCTGACACTGGCTAATGCGTCTAGCACTGGCAAATATGATGGCGAGCAAGGTTAGCCTGTATGGAATACACCATAAGGAAACTCAGAAGACCACGTGGTCCACGTGGAAAAGCCTTCACCGATGACTTGTGGTTTGGGAAAGAAAGCAGAAATTTGTTCGTCGCACCGACTACTAGGCTCAGGTGGACAAACATAGACGCTGATCACGAAACGATTCTCTCGGGCCTATAATTTACGGTAACACGTACATCTTCTGACCGTTGTCGTCTTTACTGACTAATCGTTTTCTTTCTGTCTGCTTAATGAGATTCGCCATGGACGTCATATTCGACATCAGAATTTACACCAAAGAATGAACCATTTTCTATGCAGATTAATGGTTAAACTTCATTCCAGGCTAACTGATGTTTACGCTTCATTTTTGGCTATCTGATTTTTTTACATTTCATTTTACTCTATTCTATAGTTACATTTTATGATAAAGTAATAATTACAGTTTAGGACAAAGTAAAACGTTTTTAAATGATAATATATGTTCCATTTTCGCACATATTATGCAAAGATACATATATATTTTCAAACCAAATGCCGTAACAAACAATACAATTGTTTTAAAATTACATAACTAAACTTGGGCTGATTGAAATTAAGTCTTTATAATAGAATACCAGTTTACCATTAGGTGAATTCAGGAATACATATATCTACCCCCACGCTTTTGGCCCTTGTTTGCATGTGACACAACCTTATTTTTTCTTTGAACACCCCCCCCCCTAATATTAAAGTGCATTTCAGGTAAAGCAACAGCAATATTTGACTGTCATACTGACAGTCATGTGTATGTTGATCTGTTATCCAGCAATTTTTAGATTTAATTAAATGTTTTCCATTAAAAATAAGTCGAAATCTTAGAGAAGAAAAAATATCATCTGTTAAAATCTTTTCTAATAGTAAGCTCACTTGTAGAACCACTGGTTGAAGGTTTCATAGTCTGAAGGAACTTACTAATGAATTTCACGGTCACCTTACTTTCGTAGTGTATATATTCATTGAATTACACTTTGTTCGTCGCACTGCCTCAAGTTATTTCAGTTTCTCTCGTAAGCCGCCCTGTCCTGTGTCGGGCTCACGTCAAGCTCGCTACGGGGCCGAGACCCACTAAATACAGCTGTAAAGATTATGTGGTGCGGTACGCCGATACGACTGCCAGACTAATACTTTAATATTGTGATTTAACATGCGAATAGTCCTGAAGGTGACTTTAGATGGTTAGTGTAGACCTAAGGAAAGTACCATCTCTGTTAGTCACTATATGGGCCGCATTCCAGTTAAACTCGTTTATTGACAGTTTC
Organism: Ampullaceana balthica; assembly: GCA_944989445.1. NCBI lineage: Eukaryota > Metazoa > Mollusca > Gastropoda > Lymnaeidae > Ampullaceana > Ampullaceana balthica. The sequence goes on along the minus strand of CALYLW010000309.1, from coordinate 182,292 downwards.
ACCAGCCATGCGTGTCACCGACTTTATTTTACCACGTTTTTTATTAACTCACTTTCGTTCCTGTTTGTCCACAATTTTTCAAAGCTGCCAACGTTAAATTAAACCACTTTTGGTGGTCTTAGAGATATCAAAATTTTACCACACATAGATCTTGGATGACAATGCATTGTATCAAAATTTCAGATCGATCGAATGTACCGTTATTAAATTATTGAACTTTTTAGTTTATCTATATATAAGCATATGTATTATCCGTCTGCTCTTGTTTACATTACATTCACGTGCCGAGTTCACACCAACCCCGACCACATCAACTATTTTTAACATCAAGGGGAGATCAGTCATTTCCAGTCTGTAAATGTTTGTCGGGCAATGCGTATTATATTTGAACATAATCAAAACTTCAAAACTCACCATAGCATACACTTAGACTAAAAAAAAATAGAAGTAAAAAAAAAGATTTTTAAAAACAACATTTTTATAAGCGGACTTATGTAATAGTACTATGATGTAATATGACTAAAAACGTGGGCGGGCGCTTTTTAGGCGTTTGGCTAAAATGATTAGTGTTTACAAATGACGAGTAAGAAAATGAGTGAATTGAATTAGTTAAGCCTGAGAAGCGCCCTCTCCACGTTTTTTAGTCATATTACATCAAAGTATTAGTCATATTACATCATAGTACTTGAGCATATAAGTTTGAAATTTTTATCAATCCAGAAAAAGATTCTTTATTCACAATTCTGTGAAAAAAAAATATTTTCTTCTTTTTAGTCCGCTTGTAAAAACGTGGTTTTTAAAAATCTTTTTTTTACTTCTATGTAGATCTATCTAATGTAAAATAGTTAAGAACATAAATATCTGATGTCCTCCAAGAATTATTTTCAAATGATGGTAATCCATTAATCCATTATGACCATTCATATTTGTCAAGATGATAACGAGAGTTTTGGATCGAGGCAAGTTAAACTTAAATCATTGCTGCACGTGTTCAAACATTTAATTTGTATTAAAATAAGGGCTGGTAAGATAATTTATAGGTTTATTGATTGAAAATAAAAGTATATGTGTACCACACTGAGAGAGAGAGAGAGAGAGAGAGAGAGAGAGAGAGAGAGAGAGACAGAGAGTGAGTGAGAGAGAGTGAGAGAGAGAGAAAGAGAGACAGAGAGTGAGAGACAGAGAGTGAGTGAGAGACAGAGAGTGAGTGAGAGAGAGTGAGAGACAGAGAGTGAGTGAGAGAGAGTGAGAGAGAGAGTGAGGGTAGAGCGAAAGAGTCTGCGAAAGGATATCAATACACGCTTTATCGTACTTAAGATTGGTTGTGTCTGCATGTGGAACATTCGACAATATTCCACACATCTTTAAAAAAAAATCAACAAATGATAACAGCAAACATTTTTATGTTGTATCTAAGCACAAATATATATTTAAAATAAACTGTTTTATACATGTATTTGTCATGAAATTATATCTTAGACTTCATGCCGATTTAGGATATTAACTAATTTATTTATTTAAAATTGTCAACTTTCACCTACTTAAAATAATTGATATTGAAATCTCTTGCATTCTCAGTATTGAAAAATGCATTTTCGATTGCGCCCCAGATGTAATATCTAAACTACTTTTGTTTAACGCTTTAAAATAAAAAGATCTTTGGTCCTCAACAAAAACCTATATTGGCCCTTGATATCAATCGGAATTGCCCCGCGCGTCTCTATTTCTTCCCCCTCGCGTATGAACTTTACTCTGTTTGCCAACAAGGACCCCAACCATCATTGACAATACCCCGTCTTCTCCCCCCTCACCCCTTAAAGTATTGGGTTAACATGTACATAAAATCATTAAACCCATTCATCGCTTCTGGTCCACAGGAAATCCCGCTATGTATGACAGGCAGAAAATGATCAAAACCGCTTAGTTTATAGATGAACCGAAGTCGATCGAAGTTTTAACCGCTGGGTGAGGAATTTTTTTTCCTCCCATTTTTTTTCCTTCAAAGAATCGAGGCATAAATCAATTTTCTTTTGATTTACATTGTGCTCACTCCTTTCTTGTTCCTCCCCGTTTACACAATTGCGGTCTTTGGGACGGTTTTAATTTTTTTTTATATCTCGGATTTGAAACTGAGAGATCAACAAAATAAGGTGGCCGTGCACACACATGTTTTACTTCAGCAAACAGCTCGAGCTTTATAAAACTGACAGGTCATGTTGGCTGGATATTGGGAAGAATGGACGTGACGTCGTAAATGGATCACGTCTGTTGATATTGTTGGCGTGATCCTGCGCTTGTGATGTTGGTGTTGATCAGAGTCACGGAGAGCTGAGTGCACCGACAGACGCGGGGAATAAAACCATCACATGACCAGAAAGCCTTGAAGTCCTGGGCTGAACACTTGATCTCTCACCACGTTAGAGCCTGGCCAAACCGAAGGTTGAGACTTAGCTCCAGGGAGAAGACAACTTCTCTTTGCGGGTTTTTTAAAGGTTCAAATTATTCTTCTTTTATAGATTACCAAGTACTCGACAACGCACTGAGATACCTCCTTCAAGACCTTGAGGACGATACTTGATATTCCTTAAAAGTTAAAGTGTTCTTTCCTGTTTTGGATTTCTATTGTGCAAATATAGCGTTACATAAAACTAAACCAGTTTGATAATTGCGACCCTCAGCGAATGAGGTTAGGGAGATGGCAGAGTCTATGATTGAATAATGGTTTCAACTTCGGGTTTTTAAAAAGAAAGTCCTTCGACATTTTATCAACGACAGATTTTCACGAGTTTAAGGAAATAACCAAAACGAATTCAACCGTTAAATGAATGTTAAAACGAAATACTTGACGTTCACATAATTCTCATTCTATGCTAAAAGCTTTTTAAATTAAATTGATTGGTATATGAAGATGAATCTATTTAAAAGAATTTCCTATGGGTAAAAAAGATTATTTATGCATAAATGTAACAGAGACAGAGAGAGTATGAGAGAGAGAGAAAGAGAAAGAGAAAAAGCGAGATAGAGAGAGAGAGAGAGTGAGAGGGGTAGGGAAGGAGAGTTGTGTTGATGCAATTGCGATTTGACGTACAAATAAAGCATGTTTCTGTAAGTTTTTTTAGATTAGTTTTTTCGGATGAAGAATTTTAAGGTCTTGTAAGTGCTTCAAACTCGAGGCTATTCATTCTGTAGTGTATAGCAACTATTAAATGTAACAATTGTAGTATGCTGACTCGAGGCTATTCATTCTGTAATGTATATCAACTATTAAATGTAACAATTGTAGTATGCTGACTCGAGGCTATTCATTCTGTAATGTATATCAACTATTAAATGTAACAATTGTAGTATGCTGACTCGAGGCTATTCATTCTGTAATGTATATCAACTATTAAATGTAACAATTGTAGTATGCTGACTCGAGGCTATTCATTCTGTAATGTATATCAACTATTAAATGTAACAATTGTAGTATGCTGACTCGAGGCTATTCATTCTGTAATGTATATCAACTATTAAATGTAACAATTGTAGTATGCTGACTCGAGGCTATTCATTCTGTAATGTATATCAACTATTAAATGTAACAATTGTAGTATGCTGACTCGAGGCTATTCATTCTGTAATGTATATCAACTATTAAATGTAACAATTGTAGTATGCTGACTCGAGGCTATTCATTCTGTAATGTATATCAACTATTAAATGTAACAATTGTAGTATGCTGAATCGAGGCTATTCATTCTGTAATGTATATCAACTATTAAATGTAACAATTGTAGTATGCTGACTCGAGGCTATTCATTCTGTAATGTATATCAACTATTAAATGTAACAATTGTAGTATGCTGACTCGAGGCTATTCATTCTGTAATGTATATCAACTATTAAATGTAACAATTGTAGTATGCTGACTCGAGGCTATTCAGTCTGTAATGTATATCAACTATTAAATGTAACAATTGTAGTATGCTGACTCGAGGCTATTCATTCTGTAATGTATATCAACTATTAAATGTAACAATTGTAGTATGCTGACTCGAGGCTATTCATTCTGTAATGTATATCAACTATTAAATGTAACAATTGTAGTATGCTGACTCGAGGCTATTCATTCTGTAATGTATATCAACTATTAAATGTAACAATTGTAGTATGCTGACCACGCTTTATTGCTTATTAAATTTGAATAACCGTATGTTTAATCTGTGAAAATATTGCTTTAATCCAACCAGTAGCTCAGGAATCCCAGCTTATGTTGATTTAGTTTAAGTTTAAGTAACGATTCTGGTTAACACCACAGAGTGGAATGGTTAATTGACAACTTACATAATATTATGGCTTTGAAATTAAACTTTCCAAAACACTGGCTAGTATCTATCTTTGGGGCAGTGTCCTATAACATTTTGAAAAACTCGCATTTGGCACAAGTCAGACAGCAACTTGTTAATGTCAAAATCTTTTCCCAGAGTGAGAGTTGCTCGCGTAAAACAGGATATTGCCCTATAACATTCTCAGAGCTGGGTGCGAGCAGGAAGTTAGACAAGCACTAGATGTGTGGAAACAATTTAACCCTGTGATTCTCAAAGTGGGCGCTACCGCCCCTTGCGGGCGCTGAAGCGATCCAGGGGGGGCGGTGAAGGCCACGGGTCAATTTGGGGGGCGGTGAATAACTGTAAGGGGGCGGTGAAAGCATAAAAAGAAGAGAAGATTTAGAAAAATATGATTTATGTATTCTGCTCGTAAGGTTCTATTTTTCTTTTTAAAAAAAACTTTTTGGACATTGGTTTGGTTACCGCATTTGCATTTAGTTTTTTTTATATATTTGCAATCGCGCACTTCCAGACTACAAGAACATTTGAAATAAACTTAACGGGAATAAAAAAAGATAAGGATTTATAAAATTTTCAAACACTAAAATACAAATTTATCAAACAACTGACTTTGACAAAACTCTTTTCAACAGCAACCACACAAGATGGCAATGGCTTGCTAGCTTCGTACAATATTTCGTTATTGATTGCCAAATCGGGTAAATCTCACACTATTGGTAAAGAACAAATTTTACCGGCTATAAGTGAATTAATACGGACTGTGGTACATAAGCAAGCACCTGATACTATCAAGAAAAATTCGTTTAGCAATAATACAGTTCAAATCAGAACTGATGGAAAGGCTCAATGTGTTGAAGATACATTGTGTAGCTATTTCTGTTTTCTATTCAACTTAAGGAGTCAACTTTGCCAGGAAAAGAAGCTTTAATTTTGCCATACGTGCGGTTCACAAAGGAAGAACACATTTGCTAAGAACTATTATTTGATAAATATTTGCAAACTTATTCCAAAAAGTAGCTACAAATAATGAATTTCGTTTTAAATTCAAACGCTGCTATTAAAAATTCTGGCTGGAAAAGGAGATCCTGAAGTATGGGGCTGTAATTTAAAATTTCGTAATTACATTTCCTTCATCATATTTAGGGGAAAGTAGATTAAGTGCGGTAACTATTTTTTTTTAAAACTGCAAATAGTCAATCGGGGTTACTTTAAGATTTGTGTGTGTGTGTGTCCCCATAACCTCTTTTCGAGGTCGTAGGGGGTGCTAATGTTTCCATTAGAAAATTCTCGGGCTTAGAAGACCTTGGCGGCGCCAATCCCTCTCCAGGTCAGCGGAGGGCTTTCTTAGCGTTAGTCATTCATCAACATTTTTATAGTAGCTTTAACGTGGGCTCGATCTTACGCCCCTCAGTTTGTGAGGCACTATTGACTTCGCTACCCAGCCGCCTTAAGATTACTGCTGACGAAAATAAAGCCGACGATTTCTAAATTGGTAGCAGCAAACCAGGTTCATCGTCTTATTTATATGATTTCGAATTTGTGTGTGTGTGTTGAACTATTCTTGAATTGTGGAACCAGGTTACTGGTTATTATTCGCATGAATGCATTCAAATTGCAGTCTGTCAACATCGATCTGTTCTTAGACTTACTTATTTTCATACAAGAAAAACGCTTGCTCACAGATGTATGTGGACCCAAATAGTGGCAAAAGTTTGACAGCAAAGTTTTTTAAAGTATGGAAACGCCGCACCTAGGGAAAAAAAAACTCAAGCAGAAAAACTAACGTGAACTTCTCCTTCAGGTCATAATCTGCTTTTAGGTTAAGCAGTTCTAACCGTATATCCTCTGGGGCTTAATCAGCTTCTGCACTAAATTGCGAACTGAGGATATTGAAGAGTGGTTCCAGGTTCGTGTCGTCTTGGAACCTCCTTTCAAATTCCATAGCAAAGGCGTCCAACTGAGCCTTGCACTTGTCAGCCATTGTACAAGAAACGGTTTTCTGTTTTAGCAAAGGGAAATGGCAAAAACCTGTTTTCACCTGCTTGCCTGGAGAACAGGGAGAGTTTTGTATGAAATGATTTACCATACACATAAATTTAATGTGCAAACAAGCCATTGCCCTGAAGTTTGACATTCAGTTCATTCAAATTTTCCATAATGTTATTTGCAAACATGAAGTCTGACTTCCACTCTTCATTAACTATGGAAGTACAAAATCACAAACAAAACCCTTCATCTCCAGCAACATAACTATTTCTTTCTTCAGAGCTCATACTCGCCTCAATGACTTGCCCATGCTCCGCCAGCGGGACACTTTTGTGGTAGATAATATAATATTCAAATCTTCAAACAGTGCTTTTAACACCTGTGATTAAGTTCCCTTGCTTTTACAAAGTTTATCATACTAACAACTTCTTGAAATTCAACACAACCTTACACAGACTTTCCTGATGGTTGCCACAGTGGAGAGGTAAGAATGTGTGGTCAGGCTGATATTCTTTGGTTTTATTGTTCATACTACTTTTTCCAGTTTAAGTTATTACACTGGCCATCTTGTTCCACACCAAACCAGTTATTTCAACACAGTTCTCAACAGTATTGAATAAATCCTTGCCTGTAGTTGTGTCTTTGAGTGCCTCAACACAGAGTAATTCTTCGTTAAGCTCGAAAGGAGGATGTATTCCCCGTTTAAACAACCAACAATTGTGCCTTTCCTATACATTGATACTTTAATCCAATGCTAGAGTACCAAAAAATGTCTTTGCTTGCATCTTGAAGTGGGTGCATCAAATTGTCACTTTTTTTTCAAAACGTCTGACTAAAGTTCCCTTGATAAAGAAATGGTGTCAAATTATGTTTTCTGTTCTGGACACATAACGCTTGCTGCATAAGTCAAGCATTTCTTGATAAATTCACTGTCAGAAAATGGCTTTGGAGATATCTCATAAGATCGTAAAACGGAGATATCTCGAAACTGGCTTTGGTTGCAGCATCTTGTATTTAAGACTTTTGGTGCAAACATTTTGCTGCTTCTTTAAATTATTAACAAACTTCTTGTATTTCCTTATTCTCTCTTGGTTCGTTGAATTGTGCCCGAAACACAAATGTTTTGTTTGGTTGTAACTTTTTAAGTCGCACTCATTAAAGACGCTCACATACTCACGGCACAGCAAGCAGGCTGCTTTTCTCCCAACGCTCATGAAGCAATATTTAAAAGTTAATTCGTCATTTAAAAAAGACATTTGTCTTCAATCTTACTTTCTTTTGGTAGCACTCATTATTAAATCAACGTCTATTTGCTTTTAAATCACAAATTTTCAAAACCGTTCGAAATGTAAAACGTAAACAAAAGCCAATTCTGACTGAGCTGAAATGTAGTTTCGAACAGTTATGTTAACAATTAATGACTAATGATTCTGAAGCCATAAAACCGATTATATATCCCTAGATTCGAATCAAATGCTGGGAATAATATTTCAAACATGCATCAAAAATTCTAAGCAAAGCAAATTAACATGACACAAGATCGCCACATGTACATGCCTACGGGTCTCATGATATACATTGACAAGCCGCATGTGGCTCGCGATCGTAGTTTTCCTATCCCTTTGTTAGAATAATAAAAAAGAAATCGGGGGGCGCTGAGTAATATTATTACTGGAAAGTGGGCGGTAGGCCAAAAAAGGTTGAGAACCACTGATTTAATCCATGAATGATCTGCACTAGAAATCAACAAAAAAAAAGTTTGGAGGACGTCTACAAAATGTAAACAATAAAACAAAGAATGTCTCGGTAAGAAGCCATTGTCAGAAGAAAAATAGACAACAAAAACAATTTTTTTAAAACTGTGCTGCAAATGGAAGACAATAAGATTTTAGAACAAGATTGAGATACACGTTTATAAAGGCAAAAAGAGACCGAAAACAGGGACAGAGAGATAAAAATTACTTATGGCAGTGTAAGGGTTGAAGATACAGGTCAACAGGGAAGGAAACATGGCGCTCCTGGAATCTGGTGCCATAGTTGAGTTTATTATGGTGGGCGTGCTGGTTAAAAAAGTTAAAACTAAGTAGGACGCAATAAGAGATACACAGCAGTCTATAAGGGTTTTCAAACAGTTTTTTTTATCCAACTCTTCACAGTGGGAAAACAACGATGACCTCAACACGTTTCATAGACATTTGCTGACACTCAATTCATTGTACATCATTGCCTGTCCAACCAATGGTTTCTCAGATAAAATATACCTTTCTCGAAAGGCTAAATATTATATAACAAAAGATTTCTTGCAAGGTGCACTATTAATTATTGTATAAAAGACAAAAACCAATCATAAAGAGTGTTGACGATGAACAGTCGTTAATGTACTTACCCTTTTTTAGACCAGTCAATAAACTGTCTGCCAGTTTCCAGACGGAACAACTAAACTCTTCATGGCTGTTAGTTCTCTCTAACAGGGGCAAATAAATCCATTTGGATGGCTTTCAAAGTAACGCCCCTCAGGTCTAGTCGCAATGTGGTTGAGATATTGGTCACGTATTCCACTACCAGAATTTTACCTGTTTCACGACATTCACTCTCATTCCAAATGAATCTTGACGTTAAAAAATATTTAAAACTGGGAGAGTGTCATGGCAGAGAATACTCAAACGTGTAGAAATATTAAAGTCGGATTAACTTATTCACATGACGTTATATCCAACCATTGGTAGATTCAACTGTTGACTAATATCAATCTGAAGGTCCATAAAATCTCCGAGTTTAAGAGTGCTATCCTATTTCAGGTTCCGTTAACTACATTAATAAATTATCGTCTTCACTCCAGAATAACGCCTACATTCCCTCACGTTCAGTGCTGGTCGACTTGAGAGCACCACTGTGGGAGAGAAAGAAAAAAAAATTTGCTTGCGTCGGACAGAGAATATATTGGAATGCAAATGAAGCAAACTAAGAAAACGATTATGTGGTCTGAGTGGGCCCTGTTGGCGTCCTTACGAGGAAGGTTAGAACCAGGGAGATAGAGTGTCAGCCATGCGTGAAAGAGGGGTGAGGGGAAGACGGCACGACACACTTCACATATCGATATTATTAGTTAATATTAACCGTTTAAACATGTGGAGGTGGGGGAAATTGTGTCATGGCCGAATTCAGTCATGTGTCAGGTAAAACAGCATCGGGAAAGCAGTTCATAACAGAAAACTGAAGACTTTCTCGATTATATTTGTGTATTCATCTGATTGTTATGATCAAATTACATAAAAAGGGACGCGTTTATTGGGAATTTCACACATGGGTGAATTTAATTAAATTTTGTGTTGTAATTAAATTGAAGGCTTATTGATTCATGGTTTAAGTGTATAATAAATAATTGTACTGAAAAGCATCTAACACGAGTCACTCTGCAGGCGTTAAGTCGTGAACTGTTGTACTTGTACTATAACCTCATATTTTAACGTGGATTCTGTCATACCAGTTATTTCTTACGTGAGCAGTCAGAAAGTACTTGAATATACTCTCTAGACATACGGTCAATCTAGAAATTGACGGCCTGTAACAAATGTCTAAATGACCGAAGGTAATGCTGCCCCACTTTCCACCAAGGTCATCACATGATAGACACGTCGACAAACTGAATGACCCTTGAATTCAGGGTGGAAACTACATTTTGGACAAGGCTTCTAAATGTAATTGGGGGTATGGGGTAATAACAACAATACACTAACAGATTCTGTAAACAAGAAATTGTTGATAGCTTTATTTAAAAGATAAGATACAATTGAATAGCTTTTCGTCATTCGGTCATCCACAGAACAAAAGCACAAGTTGCTTAAGTTAACATATATTTTGCATGGATATTACGAATAACCTCAACACTTACAACATTTGAGTACAAATAGTTGCTGCTGAAAACGGATTTTAGTTCGCACAAGAAGAATGGGGTAAAAAGAAAATAACTAGCCGATGTTCTTCATTGATACACGACAGACATAAGCAAACTATAGAACTTATGGTCGGTCAAACACTTGTTTTCCTTCGCTGTATGCGACAGACTTTGGGGTCGCCCTGCAGGCCGACAGCTGTGTAGTAAGATTTTTATAAATTAATGTGGCAAGCTGTCTGTTCATACAAGCAAGGTGGGAATTTCTGAGCGTTACTTTGATAAACGAGTTTATACCACGTAATTTCACCTAACATAAAAGTTGTGCTCTTGCCTTTATCCTCTTGTTTGTAGCTCTTAGTCCATAGACCAGCTCGTAACGCTGACGTCATTGTTCCCTAGAGTGCCCTCCCTATTCGGAATGATCCGATGTGACCCGCTCATTTCACGTCAATACTGGCGACAAAAGCAAACAAAATGAATCAATGGCGATGATTCAGACCGTTTTAATTACGCATACGAAAAAGCGCTAAGTTAAATAAAAACTAATCTGTTTTTAAATAACGGGTTTCTTTGCAGTGTGGAGTTAAAATCTTGCAGACCCTTACCCCATTTTTTGCGTGCTGCTGAATAGAACTAACAGTTATATTATTTTAGTGTATATACAGCTTCATTGTTAACGCGTAGATCAGACCATGTGCACGTCATTATCAATGCATAGATAATGTATATAAAAACGCTGGTGAAATCAGCTCAAACGAGAACTACGCGGTATTTACGACCATGCGCATATATCCCGACAAATTACCTTATCATTAATGAAGCATTATTAAAGAATGAAATATTCACCCTTTAGATACCCATGTTGGGTCTATTATTAAATTTAATCATGATTGCTTTTGTATCTTTACTTTCGAGCACGAACATGGCTCGTTATGAAAAATATATATTGCCTGCCTTTTAAATAATTGCCATGCTTTGAATAATTGAATACTATGTGTGATCATGAATCTCATTTTATTTATTGAATGATTATGATACTTTAAATTTCATGTTACTCACATTGATTTAACCTATTTCTGTTTTTTTTAAAAAATGTTAAATGGGTAGGGGGCTGGTGGGAGATGATATAGTTCTATAGATATTTAGGTGATCTAGGGTTGATGCTACAATACGGCTCCGTATGGAAAGACTTTTTAAACAAGGTTGCAGGAAACGGGGAAGAAAAAAACGAACATTCTTTCTTTAGTGAATAGATAATATAAACAATATAAAAATAAAAATGTAAAAACTCTGAGTTATTTTATACTTAAATCCTTTTCTCACTTCCCGGCCTGTTAGATCAAAGCTAAGTTTTCCTGTCATGTTGCCAAAGCTTTTGGCTGCCTCCTGATATTTCGCTGCGTGTCTGGACATCGCCCGGAGGATTGAATAAAAAAATAAAGAGAATTGTACGTCCAAGAGCCCCGTCTGGGCAGATTTTAACGGGTCACCCCCCCCCCGAGCCACCAACACACACACACACACACTTTCCAATAGAAGTTCACCTAGGGGCTGCAACCCACTGCCCCCAGAAAAAAGCCTTTGACATGTAACCCTAAGCTTTTCCCGATACCTTTAACTATCTTGTAAAGTTCTCGTATATTTTTATCTTCGATTTTGCTCTTTGCTGATTATTCTATAGATGTTTCCTGTACTCAGAAATACCAAAGCAGAAGCTCTGAAAACTTCTTACCATTTAATCTGTATAAATGTAAAGCTGTAGTGAACAAATAACCCATCGCTCGGCACGACCACATAACATATTGCGTGAATAAAGAAACTAAGAAATAATCACAACAAAAAATAGATTAAAAAAACAACAACAAAAAAACAAAACAAAGAGAAACAAACAAACCAAAAAACAAACCATTTGTGTGCACTTACATAACGTACGCAATTGAAGGAAACCCTATTTGGTTTGTAATTGTTTCCTGCATAATGGTTTAACAATTTTTAATATTTACTATGTTAACTTAAATTCATTTATAAATATATGTTATTGCCTAGTTAAAATAATATTCTTTATAAATAGAAATTAAAATAGTTTTGGTGGCTAGAAATGTAGTATAGAGTTTGGACATCGTTATAAAATTATCAACTTTGACTATACCTTTTCTAAAAACAAGTAACGTTTTCGTAAAAAAAAACTGGTGCGATAGTAAAGAAGAAAAGAGTCTCCACCATAATGGATGACACCACTTGAATAAATTCATTACATTGTCAGTGTCGGGGGACATATCTACACAAGGCCCCACTTTAGCGCCGGTAAATGTACTTACGAAACGTGCTGCTGGGGTCAGTGCCACCCTGGACGAGTTGATTTGCTGACCACTTGCACGATGAAAACGTTGTAGTTAGAATAATACCGACCAAGAAAAATAACAAAACAAAACAAAAGTATCACAAAAATTCCACTGTATGGTGTAGAAATAGGTAAGTAATACGTGTGCTCTTTTATTTAGTCCCGAAACAAGATTTGAGGGTATATCAGAGTCACCGCTGTCGCCTGTAGGACATTTTCACACGACATTCAGTTTGCAAAGGATTTAATTCAAATGTATACATAGATGAACAGGACTTTAAATACCGAGTACCTCTCTTACCAACTATGAAAGTAAGAGGGAAAACGTGTTCGACAATGTTATTATGTATATATTGTTTTAACTGTTAATAATTTAGTTTATTGTCTCCTGATCTAGGAACCCTCTACGTTGCATATTTAGCTATTATAAAACGTCTTGTTTTAAGTATTCATATTTTGTGACTATGAAGGAGTCCAAGACCGACATTTTTGTTTAGCTTTCGCGACTTACAATCAACACAAAAGCTATGCCAATTAATCTGGCCGATCATATCACTTTAGCATTTAAAACCGAATATATTCTTGGAACTTTTGGTCTTGTAGGAGGGTCACAAGTACACTTCATAACTAGTGACAGAACTCCTAACATTTGTTTCTGATTTTGGTGTGTATTTATTCAAATTTCAAAGGGTTTCTCCCAATTATCTCTTAGTCTTGGTAGGTCTGCTGGGTCACCTCGCCAGCTGGTCTTTGTCAAATTGTTTATTTACACTCAAGAAGACGCACGCACACACGTATGCACGCAAACACACGCACACACACACACACACACACACACACATACTACGAGACAGAGAGAAAGAGTCGAGAGAGAGAGAGGGAGGGAATGAGAGGGAGAGAGAGATGGGGAATGAGAGGGAGAGAGAGAGAGAGGGAATGATAGGGAGAGAGAGAGAGAGAGAGAGAGAAGGGAATGAGAGGGAGAGAGAGAGAGGGAATGAGAGGGAGAGAGAGAGATGGAATGAGAGGGAGAGAGAGAGAGAGAGAGAGGGAATGAGAGGGAGAGAGAGAGAGGGGGAATGAGAGGGGAGAGAGAGAGAGAGGGAAGAGAGAGAGAGAGAGGGAATGAGAGAGGGAGAGAGAGAGAGAGAAATCAGTCGTTTCCCGGGATTGACTAAAAGTCATAAAAGTATTTACCTACCAGTTTTAAGATTTGGAAATGGGTTTGGTTCAAAGTTCTGCACAACCCTTGCATGGTGTGCAGCTAAAAGTGGGGCACACATTTTTTAAAATAAAAAAATTGTTGATGCACTTAGAGCGAGCGCCAATAACATCAGTCGAATGGTAATCGGGACTTAACATATAAAAGTTTATTTACCAACCATTAATTAAACTATATATCTTATTATTGATTACAAAACAAATTTATCAGTGATAAATGGCTGCAAATTTAAAGACACGATGTCACCAACACAAAAGGACAGAGTTGTAAGTTAAATAAAAATCCATTCATTAAACAATCCGTAAAAACAAAGTTTTTGACTATAAATCCCTTATATATGAGACATAACTAAAGTATTGATTATGTTCCAACCGGACAAAATTTACAGCCTGAAACTGAGTGAACTCCTCCTGGTGTTAAACACGAGAGGCTTAAGTGGGTTCAAATCTTTTATAATACAAATTTCAACGTAGAATGTTAATGATAGTGACCACTTAAAACCTTAACTTTTTCAAGCCAAGAAATATCTGTATCTAAATTTAACCCATTAGAATGTTATCTCTAATTCAATACAAAATGACCCAACATACTTACAGTTTGTTCTGAATATGAGACATATATATTTATCAGGTTCAAGATTTCGCGCATGCGTGGTGAAGGGTCAGCTGTTGGGACGATGTTTTTACACAACAGAAGCTCTGTCTGTATACTGCGGTCAAGTTACCCTGGTTGCAAGAACATCTTTGTGGGGTCCCTTTGTTAATTGTCACGCTCTTATCCAAGGAAGGGGATAGATTGAAGGGAACTAATCCCGCATCAGTCAACAAAAATAGTTTGTTATTGAAGTCCCCTACAGAAACAGTGCGATGAGCTTCTAAAGACACATGAAGGAGTAGCGCTCACTAGAACTCTTTTAAATTTATAATATGTAATTGATCAATAATGACTGCACACCACATCATAAGTAAATGTATAACATAAAACAGGGTATTAGTACGCCTGACAGGACGTAACACAACAGCGAACGTTTCGACAAAGAGCCTTCCTCAACGGACAAATAGTACACAAATGAAACGAATATAACGAAATAATAAAAACACTTAGCTGCGGTGAAATCCAAGTAGTCCACCGCAGCTAAGTGTTTTTATTATTTCATTATATTCGTTTCATTTATATTTGTCCGTTGAGGAAGGCTGTTTGCCGAATCGTTCGCTGTTGTGTTACGTCCTATCAGGCCTACTAATACCCTGTTTTTATGTAATACATTTACCTATTTAAAAGCCTGATTGCAGTCTCACCCGCATTACTTTATTCACCACATCATAATAAGTTAAACATTTCTTTTTAAAAATTCATTTGTTGTGTATGTTTGTAATCAAAGTTGCCGCACTAATAATATAAGTTTGCTGACACGACGAAAATTTTGAATATTTTTATTTATGTTTCAGAAACAAACTTTTACTGAAAGATAAACTACACTCGGTCCACTAAAACTTGATGACTCATATTAAAATACTATTGGGAGTTCAGCTCTTAAAATACCAACTTCTTCGGGACCTGGTGCCCCAATGTACATATTTTCTTACACTTTGAAGTCTTAGTCCCCATTGGATTTTACACGATCTTGACAAATGTGTGCACACGCATCCATCATTATCATCCATGTTAAAATGTAGAGCGGTTTCAATTTTACATAATGTAACATTTGGGGCCGGGGGCGCGTCATGTCAATGATTCTTATATAATCAATATTATATATTATTTATTTTTAACAATGCCCCCCCCGGCATACCAAAGTTAATAACCATAGCATTGATGACCCACATTAAGATTGAACTCAAACTATATCAGTGATGGCGAATCTATGGCACGTGTGCCACAGTCGGCACGCAGAGTCTCATCAGTCGGCACGCGACTAAGATATTAGTTCCTTAATCATACCTGCCCAGCCAAACCCCTATTTTCGTGTTTCATGGGAATATTAGCACTTTGATATATAAATAAGTGGGTTTTGGTTGAATTTCGGGCTCGCGACTCCAAAAAGCTTCGCCATCGCTTAGCTATATAGACTGGCAGCTCTTCCATTTGTTGAACATACCGTTATTTAAATATTGGTCAATTCAAAACTTAAATACGCTATTATTCACTTCATTGTGGAGTTTAAAATAAAAAGTTTATGATTTAAATTTTTGCTACAACTCCCATATTTTAATTGGCCAACTTTTAACATTTTACCTCATTATTTCTTAGACAATAAATTAATTTAATAGTTGTTGTATTCTGTTCATTTAGAGCTTATGGGTTTTCTTAAATAATCTAGAATTATTTTTTAAATTTATTATTAGTGCATATTCTCCTTTATCCTCTAACCTATTTTTAAATCCTTTATATTAACTCGTGGTGTCTGCGGCGGACCTTGCTTGCTTGCTTGCTTGCTTGTCGCCAAAACTTTTGATCGATTTTTAACCCACTTGCTCGCAAGATAGCGAGCTGAAATTTTGCAGGCAGTTTCGTACCGATGATAAAAACAATGTATCAAAATTTCAGATCGATCGCATGTACCGTAATTAAATTATTGATTTTTTAGATTATTTTATTTATTCCTATGTATCATGCTATTTTTTGAGATAGAGCGTCGCGGTGCGTATTATATTGAACAACCTTTCTGTCGCGCAACAAGGTGCGTATTTTATTGACAGCTCTTTTTATAAACATATTTCTGATCGGTGCGCATTATATTAAACACGTTTTACGACTCAACTGCAATTTTGTATTTCTGGATGGTCTTGCGCTGCGTGTTATAATGAACATTCTTTTAGTTACGTCTCGTACGTAAAGGATTTATAGTCAAAAACTTGGTTTTTTACGGGTTTTTCTTATTAAATCCTTTATATTAACTCGTGGTGTCTGCGGCCGACCTTGCTTGCTTGCTTGTCGCCAAAACTTTTGATCGATTTTTAACCCACTTGCTCGCAAGATAGCGAGCTGAAATTTTGCAGGCAGTTTCGTACCGATGATAAAAACAATGTATCAAAATTTCAGATCGATCGCATGTACCGTAATTAAATTATTGATTTTTTAGATTATTTTATTTATTCCTATGTATCATGCTATTTTTTGAGATAGAGCGTCGCGGTGCGTATTATATTGAACAACCTTTCTGTCGCGCAATAAGGTGCGTATTTTACTGACAACACTTTTTATAAACCTATTCCTGATCGGTGCGCATTATATTAAACACGTTTTACGACACAACTGCAATTTTGTATTTTTGGATGGTCTTGCGCTGCGTGTTATAATGAACATTCTTTTAGTTACGTCTCATACGTAAAGGATTTATAGTCAAAAACTTTGGTTTTTTACGGGTGTTTTTTTTTACGGGTTGTTTTTATTAAATCCTTTATATTAACTCGTGGTGTCTGCGGCGCGACCTTGCTTGCTTGCTTGCTTGTCGCCAAAACTTTTGATCGATTTTTAACCCACTTGCTCGCAAGATAGCGAGCTGAAATTTTGCAGGCAGTTTCGTACCGATGATAAAAACAATGTATCAAAATTTCAGATCGATCGCATGTACCGTAATTAAATTATTGATTTTTTAGATTATTTTATTTATTCCTATGTATCATGCTATTTTTTGAGATAGAGCGTCGCGGTGCGTATTATATTGAACAACCTTTCTGTCGCGCAATAAGGTGCGTATTTTATTGACAGCTCTTTTTATAAACATATTCCTGATCGGTGCGCATTATATTAAACATGTTTTACGACACAACTGCAATTTTGTATTTCTGGATGGTCTGGCGCTGCGTATTATAATGAACATTCTTTTAGATTACTTCTCGTACATAAAGGATTTATAGTCAAAAACTTGGTTTTTTACGGGTTTTTCTTATTACCAAGCTTTTTACACTTAAACTTGATGACCTATATCAAAATGCTAAAGAGAATCGATCTCCTAATATGCACTCCAATGGGCCGTGGGCTCAATGTCTTTGTTCTCCACAAAGTTTGACAAAGATTAACGTCTCTTGACGACACTGGGCTAACTAATTATTCATTATTCTGAAGAAAAGTTTTGAATATACAATATATTTTGTCTGGTATCTGGGGCAGTTATTATTATTTTTCTTATATGCGTTATTTTACACATCACTAAAGCATGGCTAGATGAATCTTGATGCAGCTTAATATTGGCACAAGTTAATATCTATGTATTTGATTATCCATATTCAAATACTGAGTGGGCGTGAACACATGATATCAACTCCCTCATTATTTAAAAAGAGGCCAAGCCCTTTGTGAAATAGTCTTAATTGTAAAAATAATATAATTTCCCTTTTTCATCTTAAAGGGGCTCCTCTTTTAAACCGAATGATAGTTTGTCATTTAAAACATGATCTTTAAAAATAATGCTTTTAGAAAATGTATTCTATCTATGATCTGTCCAAGTTTTTAGCCAGTAATGTTGGGGTACTTTCCCCGTTTCGGTAATCATTGTTTTCCTTCCATCTACATCTACTTCAGAATGGTTTACATAGAAGGCGGTAAAAATATTACAACATGGTCTTGTTACACCTACTTACGAATCACAAACATTGGGTTTGACAGGGGCATGATAACTTGATCATCGTCAAGTATCAAATGTCCAAAAGGAATGCAAGGAACAAACGACGATAGTATCTGCCTTAACTAGTTTGAGTGTCCAGACATGTTATGACCAGCCTACAGAAGCCAGACTTAATGTCTGGAGCAGTTCTCTCTCTCTCCTCTCTCTCTCTCTCTCTCTCTCTCCTCTCTCTCTCTCTCTCCTCTCTCCCTCTCCTTTCCGAAAAATACACTGGCACTCTGAGAGATCTCCAGCCCCACTTGCCCTAATCCCACCCCTCCCAGCCCAATCTGCAAGCCTTGACATACAAAGGAGTTGGCGTCACTAGCAGAAAAAGAGTTAAAGTAATGTCTTGTTTATGTCTTTTTTCCAATACCCCAATCCCCTGTGTGTCTTTCAGGTTTTTTAAGCGTGAAGACCCTGCTGTAAAGGACCCGTTGATGTTACATACATCGCAACGAAGAATTTTTTTTCCCTATACAAGTTTTTAACTTAAAATAAACATGAAAAAAGTCAATGTTCAATTCTTCAATCGACATAAAAACAACTGCAAGTGAAAACGACCCCAATAAACAATCCATGTATACAATTTATGAATTAGTTTTATTTTGAATTCTTTGTGGATTATGTGAGGTAGAATAATGGATCATTTCCCTTAGGAGCAAGAGTGCTTCCGTATTGTTACGTGCCGAACTGACCTCGTCTTAAAATGGGTACGGATATTTATATACTCATTAAATTATTCCTGACAAGTCTAGGTAGCTGGTTCGTTTATAAAAGGATGAAGACCCTTGGCTTAATCTTACAGCGAGCTACCTGATGGATGCGCAAGGAAATAAAAGTAGTTTTATCTCAAAAGGAACGCCACAAGGCATTAAAGCTAACGTAACACACATTTTCAACTCATTTATAAGGCATAATGCAGTCCGTTTTATTTTTCTACTTCAACTAATACCGTAAAAGTCATTTTGATTAAGTGATAAAATAAAATAACCTCCCAGTCTATACATTGACAATCATATAGTAATACAATTTTACACCAAGAAAACTTTAGCCGACAAGCCGATGGAACAAATTACTTTTTATTGTCTAGAGAAATATATTTTGTTTAATTTGCTAAGATAGATCTGTTTAGATAGTCGAGTCATCAAGGTGTTCTAACCGCTCTGAAATATATTACTACCTACCATCCAGTGAAACCGTAGAAATAGACTTAAATTACACAACAGAGCAAAATAAGAAACTGAATTGCAATAAGTGACCCAAAAAAAACCTTCCATAAAACAGTTGTCGGTAACATTTTGTTCATGCTCTGCTTCCTGTCATTATTTTGAACAGGTACAACAATATCTGGTTCCAAATAAAACCTCAAATCTAAAACATGATTAACGACATTTTAAAATATAATAATCAGGATTTAATCCTATTTTCATTTAATTTTCACCCATGATGGCTTCATAAAAAATATCAGCTTTCCATTAGGCATTCCGAAGATTGTTATTATTTAGAGTCTCTGTGTGTTTTAAGAGACTATTTGCTTGTCATTTCACGGTACAATGGCTACTTGAACTACATCGACATTTATTTAAGTTACTTATCGCAATGATTTGCAATTATAGGATTTTTATCCTCGGGGCTTCATTGAGTTTAGTCATCACCTATTATCTCAAATCACGAAGAAATATCCATTGTCAAATAACTAATGTCTGTTAGATCTGAGCGAGAAGAAACGACATGAAACGCCATTCAGTGTTCAAAAAGAAAACGTAAATGATGGCAATAGTATGTAATTTGAAATTTCCAACTAAATTGCATCAATTTGAATTAATTTGTAAGTAAATTGTAAGATTTTCGAATATTTTGAGTTCCTGCCGAGAGAAATTACTTCCTATGCAAGTGTTCAGCAGTGTATTAACTCGTCCATTTTATACTTGTAGTGAGCTAGTATACAGCAACTTCCACACTGCCACCAGCCTTCAAATTTTGAATTGATTTCAAATTTCTTTTAAGCTATGTAGTCCCTTTGTCGGGTAAAAAATCTTTTCATGACTTGTTTAAGTTTAACCACTTCTCGTGGGTTTGTTTGTTTTTTGTTTTGTTTTTGGCTTGAAATTTGGGACTTGTCCATATCTTGGGTGGTTCCATAGTTTTAAAGATACATTATTTTTTTTTAAATGGGGAAAGTTAATTTTGATTGAATTTAAATAGCTCACCTTAGACTGAGTTCATCATCAGATCTCACTGTACCCTATACAACAATAAATTATAGTTAAAAATAAAAAGGACTAACCTGCGTTACCACATCTTCAACTAAATTAAAGGACATTTGGTGTCTATAAAATGTGTCTGTCTGCTGATCAAACGATCAGTTAAAGATGTAAGCTTCTAACTTGAATGTTCATGTGCCACGGGGGGAAAAATGAAATTCTGGCAGCATACAATCAAATCCTGTGTACTTAATTTTCAGGAGACACTAAATAAATTGTGAGCATTATGACACTGTTCACCATTAATATAATTATTTAAAAATTAGATTACTTTTGCAGGATTGCTTTAGGGGCCGTCCATAAAGTACGTCAAGCTATTTTTGACCATTTTGAACTCCCCCCGCTCCCCCTGTCACAAACTGTCACAAATCTCCGACAGTAGGTCACACCTTCGAACAAAATTTATTTTTTATGAACAAAATAATTAAAATTAAATATAAAACACCGTGACGTCACACATGGCCGGACCCTTCCTCCCCTTGTCACAAACTGTCACACTCTTTTACGACCCCTTCCCCCCCCCCTTTTTTTTTCTGGAGCGTGACGTACTTTATGGACGGCCCTTGAGGCGTTTAACAAGGATTCAGATTCCAATTATATCCGGATTTGATGTAATTATTAAGAAACAGAGTCTTGCATACATACGTTTTTAGCACACCCCCCCCATTCTCAGCACTACTGAACTCATTCCTGTATGACGCCACCCCCACCCCCGCTTCTCCCCGAGTTATGGATGATATTAAACAATTGTATAGATGCACTACACAAGCCTGTCGTGACATGATAGTTTTATTTCTTACCCACATTAATCTTTAGCCTGCTAAGCTCTAGCTCTTGGTTGTTAACTCTCAAACTAATGACACCTAAAAATTACAATGTGATTTATCGCCCTTTAGCCTTAAGCTAAGTTTCCATTCAACGCAGCTATCTGTCTGTAAATACACGAACTAAACGGAATAGCTGTCAGATTAAGCAGGGATTTCTTCACAAGCACTAAGTAAATACCAGGAAAACAAACATTACATAAGCTTTTGGGTACGGAATATAAGTATGCGAGATCTACTTAAGTATGAATCGTTCCAGTAGTGGAAAAGCTTCCAACAGCAAAGAGAATCCCCCCCCCCAGCAAATGCAAATAAACCGAAAATCCCCCCTTCTCGCATCCACGTTTCTGTGTCAGGCTTTGGGCTTGTTTCACAATACACATTTGTTTCAATGATAATGTCAGCAGGACAATTATCTGCTGCTTTCAACAGTTGCAATTGAATGGGAATAAACGGCCCGTCATGAAATCATCGTTACCCCTGGCTGCAGAGATTTTCGTGAAGTGCCACGATTTGAGGCAGACATTAAAATGTCAACGTAAACCTGACTGTCGTATTGATATTGACTGGAGGCAATTCAGCGGTACGCTCATTTGCTTATCTGTATTTCAGCAGTGCAGCGGGTCTCAGACAGTGAGCTTTCAGGGTCATCTTTAATAATTTTAATAATTGTCGTTATTCAGTTTGGTACAATTATGTTCCGAACAGACGCTACCCAATGGTCATCTTAAAATATATCGAGTAAGCCATATTATGTTTTACTTTGCGTGTGCCAACCCCGAAAAAAGAATAAATATGAAATTTCCCAAAATAATCTTTTGAGGACCGCTGACCAAAAGCAATGCTGTTTCTGAATCGACTATGACTATTACAGAAGAGATATAAACGGGTAGAATTACATGAAGTGCTTTGAAACCGCCTCGCTTATTGAGTGATATTTAGAGCAGTTTATTTCTTGAGCGTCAAAAGTTGAAATACACCTGCGGAACTAATCAATTGGTTTCGTAACAAAACATGGAATATATTTAAGACATTAGAGTTGTTGATGATTGTTGTTGTTGTTGTTTTACATTGTTTGATCGCAATATGATTGGATATGCATCGCTCTTCCTAAATTTAATGTACCAGAGTTTAGACTTCTGGTGAATGTTTTTGTTTATGTTAAATGAGAAAAAAAGAAGAAAGAAAATGAGCTAAATTCGTGTGGAACTGGGGCAAGGTCTGAGAATAAATCACAGAACCGTAGATCGATGACATATTTGGAATACTGATGATGACAAATTAGAATTATTGATTGTGGTTGGGGAATGTGCACTTTAATTATGCCCCGTCCCCTTTTTTCCCTTCTATTTTAGCCTTGCCTTATTCCCGCAGGTCGTATCCATCAATGAATCTCCATTAAAAAGCTTGAAAAATTTTTTCCGATGATTTCTACATTGATATATGTGAAGACAAGATCATAAATGATTGTTCTTTTTCGATTTCTGTGATTTCAGCACATAGGGTACTCTACTTGCAATCATTAGAAACTAGGGGTGTACCGGATTAAAATTTTTGTAAATCTGGTCGGATTTTTAAAAATGGCTGGATTCGGGATTTTCCGGAGCCGGGGCCATTATATATATATATATATATATATATTTTAGGGCTGTTAACGTTTAATTTAAATTTAATCGTTAACTTAAAAAAAAAGTAACGATTAATTAATCTTTAATTTCGATTAAAGCCAAAAGTTAAAATGTATGATGTCATAAGTAACACTTATTAACCGTTCTTGTAAATCTAAATAACCCTGGAATGTCTTCTTTCTATGTCATCTTTAAATCAACTACGTAAAAAGACAAGTGTGTTGACATTATTTGGTTCAAGTGATGAGCGGGTCTAATTGACAATATAACCAACCGAGCTGAAGAATCATTCATATGGAACTGAGCTAACTGGTATGCACAAAACGGTCTTGGCAAGGAATGACATTATCGGATATCGGTGTTCATAAGTTTCCACCATTGAAGAGGGTTAATGAATTCAGGAACTTTCATCTTCATTTTGCAACGCAGTAATTCATTAGAAGAGCTGTCGTCATTTTCTGTCTCTGAGTCAAACTCCATTACTGCCATTAGCTTAATACGATTTTCATTTGGTTTGATAAGTAAGCAAAGTGTTAGAACCATGGTAGGCAAACGATTTATCACAATGGATACAATAAACTTGATCAACATTTTGAACATTCCCGTCAGCCAATAGTTTAAAACCAAAATGTTCGTGTCATCGTCAGGAAATTTGTTATTATCTATCAGCCGCTATTTTTTATGATATTTGTTTAACTGTTTGACTTCCAATAATTTGTAAGCGATGGGTCGATTAATCGTTAAAAATAATTTAATGCTTAAAATTTTTAAACGGTTAATCGAGAAATTAATCGTTAATTGTATATATACATTATTATATTTGGGCTCTACCGGCTAGCTGGATTTGGCCGGATTTACGAAGTGAAATCCTGTCGGTTATCTTTTATTAATAGTAATAGCCGTGGGGGGGGGGTGGGGGAGATAACTCTGCCCAATCAATGTCATACAGATAATTAACAGCGTAACAGCGTGGTGCTAGTGTTTCTTAAATATTTAATGTGTGAGTTTTAAGTGTTCAATTCTTGTATTAACCCAAATTATACCAGCGACGCTGGAGATCTTTTAATATGGCATCATTTTTAAGTGGTACCTTGTCACATTCCATATTGAAAAGGTTGTCACAAAACGTAACAAGTGCTTGTCGTATAAAGTAACACATTCTAGTCACACATCGTAACCAGGTATTGTCGCATACCGTAATCAGGTATCATACCGTAAACAGGTGTCACATACCGTAAACAGGTGTCACATACCGTAAATAGGTGTCACATACCGTAAATAGGTGTCACATACCGTAAATAGGTGTCACATACCGTAAATAGGTGTCACATACCGTAAATAGGTGTCACATACCGTAAATAGGTGTCACATACCGTAAATAGGTGTCACATACCGTAAATAGGTGTCACATACCGTAAATAGGTGTCACATACCGTAAATAGGTGTCACATACCGTAAATAGGTGTCACATACCGTAAACAGGTGTCACATACCGTAAACAGGTGTCACATACCGTAACCAGATGTTTATCACAAACCTACCAGTGGTTGTATAACATATCGTAACTAGATGTTGTATTATTCCGTACCAGTGCCTGTCACATATCGTAACACTTGTTACACACATTAACCGGTTTTCATCACATATCACAACCAGTGCACTTTTATTAAATGTATTTTTAAGGTCGAGTGATGAGTTAACTCGGTTATCAAACGCTCTAAAATTGACGTCTCATTATTCTTGGCATCGACACACTCAGATTTTCAAGACCATTAATTAGCCATTTATCTACACGACACTGCTGCTAGATTATAATCTGCCCTTTGAACTGTGACCAGCTTTACATTATTGATATGCAGCTTTTGATTACAGGACATAATTGAAGCTTTCGGGCCAGGCTTTCTGTTGAGATGTTCATTTGAAGTAATCAGCCAGCTCCTGGATTAGACCGAATCTTCATTAGAACAAAGATGTCATTTCAAACGAGCGTTGGCTATATCCAAGATGTCCGTGTCTGATATTTCAGCCCCACACTGTTGTCAACAGCGGATCTTTAAATGTTGTGGCATGATATTTTTTTCACAGTTCCTGCTTATCCAATTGGTACAGCCGGATATTACGCCAAAATGTAATTTTAAGGCGGACACAGGGAGATTAGCGATGAACAGACATTCAGTGATACTGACTCAGTCTAACGCTTGTTAATGAGAAATATTGTATGGATGCTGGTCACCATCTGACATAAAAAAATATACGTATTTCGACTGGTTTTTATCAGCGTCTGGTAGCTTTATCAGATGTTAATAATTTTATTTTAAAATGATTCCAATGAAATAGATTGGAAAAAAAACAACTTCTTGCGTAATAAATGGAAAAAATTGCTTGCCGCATAAAAGGCACAACCCATATTTTCACTTATGTTATATTTATTTTTAAAATCCTTTATTGTAGAAATGTGATGATGTTTGTCACAACTAATGAGATATACATTTTGAAGGATGTTTTTTAATTTTTAAAAAAATAGATGGGTTCCTGTGTTGTTTCAGAATGGAAGAAACTTATTCCGGCCATCATCCCAGACTCCAAGTCAATAGTTTGGGATGTGATTAACTTAAATTTTAAAATGCGTGTGTTGCAAGGCGCAACTCACATAGTCTGATGATATACGCACCACTTTGATGCCCTGCACGGGGGGCGCGTGGCACTGATACTGAGAGTACATTTATACACCTGTCGGCCGGCTCTTGCTAAAGGGAAATTAAAACCTAGATGTTCATTTTCCCGGACTGCTATAAACGGTTCTAGTGTTGCTCTAGTGACACCCTCATGAGAAAAAGTAAGCCAAAGGTGGTGACTCTGCTGGTAATCAGTGAATTTTATTCTCTTTAATCTGAAGAAATTAAGTTAAATAATAAATCAATTTTATAATTGAAAGATTGTATTTGAAGTTGCTTTTTAAAAATTTTCTCTCCTATTATTTTTTAAAAAAAATGAAAGACTGATTTTTTCCTCCCAATTACTTTCTTTTATTTCTCTCTGTACGTTCCTGGCTTGGTGGCTTGTCTCATTGGTCCAGTGATGACCAACAGGGTTTGACCTTGATCTCCCACACCATATCAGAAGTCTTGAAAAATCATCCCATCCCAGAAGTAACGATTTTAGAACATAAACTTTAAAAAAAATTTAAATACATTTTTGTGGATCTTACAAAGGAACACATGCAATAAATTCAAGGTCATTGTTATGTTTTAGAACACTACAAAACCTATGTAATATAGGCTTTCCAGAAATCCACATTTTCTCGCAAATAGTTCAAGGAGCTTTAACTGTATAATTTGTTGAATATTCTCTAAATAACAGATATGTCTGTAATCTGTATAATCTTTTCTAGCATAATCGCTTATAATAAGGGCTGCGGAAATTAACGATTAATTAATCGATTAATCGTTACAAATTTAATCGATTAAAATTAATTTTCAAATTTATTAATAATTTATATTTTTTGTTACTTGCATACGTTTCCGACATATTATTATTATGTATTTAGACGTCCATACGTAAATAAAAATGTTTTTTTTTCTTATTTCTTCCATAGCAGAACAAATTTGCTGTGTTACGTCACAAAATATGGGAGGCATTAGCCGAAACGTCTTCTGTCATGTTAGTTTAAAAATAAAGCTCACATTTATTGTTGTCATTGCACAATTTGTTTGTGTATTTTGTATTTTGTTTACAAGCTTTATCGCAGTCCCATTCTATAAAATATGGGAGCCATGGAATTACCGATCTCGCGAAATAATGAATCCCAACTTAATGGGATCTAGATATGCGTTATAAAATATAATTAATCGAAATTAATCGATTAATCGATCAAATTTTTTCTCTATTAATCGACCAATTTTTTTAAAATCAGTACCAGCCCTACTTATAATTTATTTTAAAAATCTCGAATAAAGAAGGAAATATATATTCGGTTAAATGTCTAAAATGTTTCTGATTGTTTCATCAGGAAAACATTTCTAATTTCATTAATGTAAGGCACATCCTATTGTAACTTTAACTGTGACTGGTTATACCTATTTAATATGTTACTCTTGTAGGCGTTCTCTCAATACATAATCTTGTATACAATAATCCACTGAATAACTTGTTTCAACAAAACAACTTTAATATTTATACTTTGTACACAGAAATATTATTTGAGGTTATACAACGTGGAATTCTCAAGCACACACATCACGTCCTTCCCTCACGGAAGTTATCTGACAACTCTTTTCCCAACCTTCTCAGCCAATGGGAAGGCTCCTTTTTTCCCGCGTTTATTACTCACGTGACCTCTCCATCTGATCACGCAATTCACTCATGATACACCCGTGACATTCACGTGTGACACCTATATAATAAAAGGCTATGTTCCTTGCGGTTGTCAATTGCGATTGGTCCCTCAAACACATATGACTCCTAAAGCCAATCATATTGAACACGTTTACGCGGACGTTCAAACCGAGTTATTTTTGGTGCAGTATTTCTTCCAAGACTTTATTTTGAGTTATGCGCGTTGGGATTTATAGTCTAATGCTCTGTTCTTACGAGTTATTAATTTTAACTATAATAAATTTTATTTTTGACGCGATGTACACGTAATGCCGGTCGAGACAGTTGTTGGAGGGGATTTACAACATTCCACCGAGCGGTGGAGGAACATCCTTGGACGGGATTTGTTGCTCGTATTTTATAATATCTTATTCACCACATACATCTTACACCGCGACCTAATATAATCATAGAGGTCTTATTTATACAAATAGAAATTACCGTTTTATTTATACGCTGAGAAATTTGATAAACTGTCAGCTTAATTTAGTACACAACTCTCAATGCTTCTATTCGGTCCGCATGGTTTCTTTTTAGTTTTTAGTTTTTTGCCCTACAATGGTCGTTCCGGTGTCTTTCAATAATGTCGTTAGTCTAATTTGTCTTTAAAATTATTACCCCTTGGAATAAATTCATGAATTCGTTTGCTTTCCTTGAAATTCTTGACGTAATACCAACTTTACATTCTCCTGTTCCTAATGCAATCACGAGACGTCATCAGCTTGATAGCATTTGATGATAGGAAATATGTTTACCGGCTAGTATTTTCACGTCCTAGCTTTTTACTACTTTTCTAAATTGTGACGGAAAATTTATTCTACGTGAAATAAACATTTTTTTTCTGAAGGAACACCAAAATGTACGGTTCCCTAAACATTAGCGGTGTCCCTAATATGCGTGGTGCACCTAACATGTGTGATGCCCTTAAAAGGAGTTTAGCCATGTGACCCATGCCTTGTTTGCCTAGTTTAATATTATTTACCTCATTTATCGTGATTGTTTAGCTAGGCCATCGGGACACTTTGACATAAAGGAGCAAAATCCATGAACAGAATCTTGTAGAGAGAAATAGAATAAAAAATAGTAATCATGATTTTAAGAAATAATTAGCACGATAACTATGGGCCGTGGTATCTGACTTTAGTGGTTGACCATGCATTCAATGTAGTAGAGGTAATGACTTTACTGGTTGACGAAATATACAAGGTAGACATGTGAAGATATCTAAATCCTTGTCAGCGAATATATTAACCCCTCCTCTTGCACTAGCCTTTCCCCCGGCAAAATTCAGTTATGATCCACATCACGGATGACGCCACTGTTCATACAGAAGCCCGCTTTTAATCGTTCTTATATAACCTTTTAAGTTCACAGACAGGTTTAAAATGAAAAAAAAATGACTACATGGTAATGATACCAATGACCAAGAACTCTTCGGGTAAGTCTCATTAGGTTTTCGCACTTTTATGTGAGCATTAGAAATACGGCACCATAGCATGTCTTCAAGAGAAAATTTGATAGAGAAGTTCAATTACATAATAAAGTCATGTAAATCTATTAGCATATGTCCAACCAGCACAATTCATAAGCGAGTGCATCGTATTCCAAGGAAAAAATATACATACCTTTTTTAATGAGATGTGGACTAACCCTTTGCCTTTTAGCGGCAATTACTAGATATATGCGTCCGTATTCTTTTAATTATTTGAATAAGACTTTTTGATGATCCCTAACAACTGGATGGGTTTAACCTATAGTCGTACACAGTGTTGCAGGGGCTCTAAGGGGGCGCTCGCCTAGTGTTCTGCTCCAAGAGGGGGAAAATGGGCCGGGCTTCTTATCGGGTCTTGTATATTCCTATGTTGAAAGGAGTATTTCCGCCCTAGGCGCGAAATTACCTTACCTCGGCCATGATACAGGAAATGTCTCAATTATTTGTCTTCAACCATTTGCCATGAGTTAGTGGTAGCCTTACTGGCAACATGTGTAAACTCACCGGGAATCGAACTCCCTTCTCCGATTACCAAGTATCCACTGAAGTGTTTTCTCTTTAAATATTGTGTAAAACATATTTTTCATTTGAACAACATTTACAAAAGTTGACTGAACCAATTGTAAAAGCGGGTAAAACGATGACAAAGGGACAAGGCTTTTATTGGCTGCGTACTCTTATTGATATCAGCAATAACCGGCTGTATCCGTGTGGATTATGTCCATTGCCTCTGATAAGGTTAAAAGGATTTCAGTAATGTATTCAAATTGTAACTGTCCTTATCACGACAACCTACAAAGATAAATGAGAAGGAAAAAACTCCAGAGACCAGCTGATTTAATTTATCATTTCCCCTACAACTAAAAACTGCTATAGAATCCATTATTAATAAATAATATTTAAATAATAAAACTATATAATTTGAAATTGTCACGCAAGTCAGTAGTGTCTGTCAGTCAGTCCTACGCTATGCGAGGCAACTCCCGATAAAAAAAAATAAAAAGTTGCTTTCGAGATTATAACAAAATGTGTTGCTGACCATAAAATATTGTGACGTGACGTCATTATTTGAGCTTTTATTAATGTGTGAAGGGAACGAAGTAAAAAGAGCAATGTTTTATTTGATGTGATTAATATTATTATTATTTTTTTGTATTAAATGTCCGTTTTTGTGTATGTGTCCATGTCAATATTACATACGTAATTATAAATTTAATTTTCTATATTAATATATAACATTCGTTTTTCGGTTTATGAAATTTACAATTGGTTGTCGTTCGGTTGTCAAGTTTCGATGCGTTTTGAACTACAAAGCCATTATTTATTACTGCAAATGAAATTTGTCAACTTATGCTTCAGTTTAGCGTTTGTTTTTATTTTATACACTTTGAGATTGCATATTTGTATGTATTAAAAAAAATCGGACTCCTCCCCACAATAGTTTTTTTTATTGTTATTTACATGTAATATTTTAATGCGTCTTAGACAAATTTTGAATAAAAAATCTTTGCTTTTAATATAGAACTGGAAGGTGTGCTGACTTGACAATAATGAAAAGTTTATTAGAATTACTAAAACGTGTATATTAAAGTTGATACTTTAATATTTTCTAAATTTCTTTTATCCAGTGCTTAACTTTATTTCAAAGGTTTCATGCAAAATAAATAGTTCGTTGTTATTCATATTTGTAATAAGTTACAATTTTTTATTTAAATGTTTTTGATAATGTAAAGGTAATAATGTATGGACCAATGGGCGCATAAACTGACAAGTCATAATAGATCTTGAAAAGGTGCTGACTTGACAACAATAAAAACGTTTATGTGAATTACTAACACGTGTATATTAAATTGTAAATATGATTAACAGTTGATAAGTTAATCTTTTCTGTTATCCTGTGACAAACTTTGCTTACTACGTTTCATGCAAAATAAATAGTTATTAACACTTGTAAAATTACAGTTTATTTTTTACATGTTTTGATAATGTTGTGCTAATAATGTATGGACAAATGGGCGAATAAACTGACAAGTCATAATCATCGATGAAGCTTAAACGGCTTCAAATCACAGATATGCGTGATGTGGATCACATTACAGTCACATAATTTATTTTTAACGCACTGTGCTGTATTATTGGTGCACTCATAATTGGTGCGCACTATTCAATGCCGCAAGTTAACGTCCGGCTGACTCCTCAGCAATATTTGTTAATACGTCGAACTTCAAACTTCTTTGCTGCAGTATCACTTTATGCTGTGTGCATTTACTATTATCATGATTATATCATTATTATTCATGCAGACTTATATAACGCGAAGCCTAAGCTTGGAAGTTTTCTCATAACACATATATTCGTATATATAATCAAAATATATACTCTGCTATGTCCGTTCGTAACGCTAGATTTTAGAAAGCCCACCGCTAAAAAAAATAACCTTGAAAAATATATTGCACACCCAAAAACACCCAAAAAACCCCACTATTTTCAAACGTCCGCATAAAATTGTTCAATATGGAAAAGAGATTTAATTTTTCTCTCTTGGTCTCTACATTTTCTGATTATTTACTATGTGGCTTTCAGGCAAAAGGGACAATTACAAAAACTGAAATATATCCATTTTGAAAACGCCCGTCATTTTTGACGGGTAATACACTAGTTATATTAATAAATTAAACAACCCGTAAAAACAAAGTTTTTGACTTTAAATCCCTTATTTTTGAGACATAGCTAAAAGTATTGATTATGTTCAATATAATACGTACCGCGCGATAGACTATTATAAACATTTACAGATCGGGAAAACATTTTTAAAAAGCATGTTCAATATAATACGCAACGCGCGACAGACTAGCACAAACATTTACATAGAGAGAGATACATATAGATAATCTAAAAATTCTTTAATTTAATAGCGGTACATTCGATCTGTCTGAAATTATGATAGAGAGCATTGTTAGATGACAAAATTCTATGTGCAAAATTTTACCTCGATAGCATCACGGGCAGTTGGTCCTTTTTTACTTTTTTTTCCGCGAGCGCGCGGGACCACGACAGACA
This sequence comes from Ampullaceana balthica, assembly GCA_944989445.1. Classification (NCBI taxonomy): domain Eukaryota; kingdom Metazoa; phylum Mollusca; class Gastropoda; family Lymnaeidae; genus Ampullaceana; species Ampullaceana balthica. The sequence continues at coordinate 150,266 of CALYLW010000309.1, read as the reverse complement.
GACAGACAAAGAAAGAGACAAGACGGTGAAGTTAGAATAAGGGATTTAAAAAGAGTATTGCAGTTTAGAAGTTTGGGCCACTTCTAGTGATCGTATTTAAGTTTTAAGGATGTTGGTTGCGGCGATAGCAGATGGGATATCCTGACTAAGGATAGGTTGGAGTAAGTTGCTGTTCGGTCGTCTTTGAAAGCTTGGAATTAACATCTATCTCATAGGTGTTAAAGTTAGCTGATTGCCTTGTCGTCCCTGAAAGCTTGGAATTAGCACATAATCCCAGCCGTAGATGCCTAATGCATACAAATCGTGTTGCACTTGGATCAAGTGTAGAAACGTCAGTCAGCTTTAGATGGACAGGAGGGGAAAATGTCTATGGTAACGGTAGAGATATTTTGGTGTTACGTCAAGCGTCTTGAATCGATTTGCACTGACTGGAGTTGGAGAGTTAGGGTGGACGATGTAGTAATTTTGTTGGATGGAGACTGAAGGTAGACACTGGGGTAATAGTGTTGGTTTAAGAACTAGGGTGGACAATGTAGTAATTTTGTTGGAGGGAGTCTTATGGTAGACATTGGGGTAATAGTGTTGGTTTAAGAACTAGGGGGGACATGCGGGTATATTGTTGGATTGATACCTTTGGGTTCATAGTTTTGGGTGAGGAAATTAGGTCGGACACTGCTGTTTTTGTGTTGGGATACTTTGCGTCGTTGAAACCTTTGGTACGGTCAATTAGATGACCAGTGTGACGCATGTAGAGGATGGCAAGCACACCGAAGTGCAGACATACAGTTATCCAAATAGAGTAAAAATTACAATTCTAATTTTTAAATATGTTAAGAAGTTTGTTTATGAAAGAGATTGCCTAGTTTCTTATCAGGATATAGGTAAGCAAAAATAAGTTAAGGGATATTTTAAATGTTGAATACATTGATAATTACACCCACCCAACATGTTCATTCTTCGCATCATGCCTGGTCAAAAGAGAACTACAAAAATGAGCCTAAATTAGTGAACTTAATCCAGACCATTTAATTTTATTTCTTAGCTTTGCAGAATTGAATAAATTAGGGACACTAGTTGTGTTAAAAATTTAAAGTGATGTGTTGTCTTCTGGTTTGAATAATATGGCGCGTGAAACCTGAAACTCATACCTTCTCAACGTAAAACGTTACAACTTAGGTAGGGGTCTACCGATATGCCTTTTTGTGCCGATATTCCGATACCGATATTACCGAATATTTTTTTTGCCGATATAGTCCCGAGAATGAGTATTTTTCGACCAAAAACCAGCGTAATATTAGATGACTTCATACTTAAATTTATAGACTCCTTATTATTTATCTTTTATATTAGGGGACTACGATAGTGCATCTTGCGCGATATTACCGGATATTTTTTTTCCGAATATGAGTGGCCGTAGGGTATTTGTTTAGACAAGAAACCAGCGGTCGTATTGATGACATCATTCTTATAGTTATCGACTCTAATTATTTATCTTTTATATTAGGGGACTACTCGACATGCAATTTCGCCGAAATTACCGGATATTTTTTTCCGATATGACTAATATGAGTGCCGATATATTATTTGTTAGGACAAAAATAACCCGGTCATATTTGATGGCGTCCATTCTTAAATTTATCACTCGTAATTATTTAAAATATTAGGGTCTACCGATGTTCATGTTTTGCCGAAATTTTTTTATCCGATATGATGCCCGATATGAGTATTTGTTAGGTACCAAACATAAACGAGCGGTGATAAGGCCTAATTTGATGACGGCATTCTTAAATTTTATCACTCGTAATATTTAATATTTTATAATTAAGGGGGTCACCGATTTCCATGTTTTGGCCGATAATACCGAATTTTTTGCTCCCCGAAACAAAGTTTCCCGATACGCCGATGTGTTATACAAGTTCCAGATTCATGACTACATAGGACTTCATAACAAAACGAACAATCCTTATTAAATTGTACAGCAAAATTAGTGAAGTCCTTTGAAACTTCACCTGACTATAATTATTAAATATCTAACCAATAGTATAAGGGGCTTTTGTGCACACGGCCACCTTTATGACTGAAACGAAATGATAACAATAATGTAATCAAGTGAAAATAGGATTGAATGGTTGCATGATCAACAAGTCACACACGGTACATTTTTTAATTCCATACGAAACGAAATGTTTTAGACATCTGCGATTCAGCGTGCATCTTTGCTGTTATATATAGAGAATTACGTGAACATAATGTTACATGTCTACTTTTATTATAGCAATTACGGTATTACTTGGCATTGGCACTATTTACATCAGTATTTCTGAGTAAAACGAAAAATCGGCCGATCCCTACACCTATATCACAGCATCATGGCAACACAGTATCGTGGCTGCACATATAATACTAGAACTCTTTTGACTATTTCCATCACCGTGTATCGGGTCGATATATTAAATTGTCTGAATATTGTAAATCTAAATGATAGCTTTTTTCGTTTCCGATTTTTAAATATTTTTTTTTGGGTCCAAAATGTCACTTATTATGAAAAATCGGTGACGTCAATATCGGGACCATATACATGCTACCGATACCGGATAATTCCGATATCCAGATATCGGTGGCCGATATAATCGCCAGCCGATATATCGGTAATACCCCTACTTATAGTACTTAATGGTTGAATTTGGAAAATCAGGTTTTAATAATTGCTTTTTGTAGTAATGTGTATAAGTGTGTTGACATGGTCTCGATTGTGTCTAAGAATCTGGGTCTCATTTTACGGGCCAGCAGACATGGATAACAGAAGTGAAAACCCAGAAGATCCTACCAAAAATTGATCATGTTCACTTTTCATCTTTTTTCCCTTCTGTTGGGCTAAAGAATTTCTAATAGCCACGAATTTGCCACTAACCACCAATGGCAGCCGACTGAACCCTCGCATCAACACAGATTTTCTTGAAGAGAACCGATGTCAGAGATGTCAGATAACCAAAAACAAAACACACCAAAAAAAAACAACCAACAAACAAACAAAATTAACAATATTGAAAACGACATCACACTGAAACCAGGAACTTCAAAGTCAATTATTGTTTTTTTGTATGTTTGATTGTGATCACAAAATGCCGTTTAAAAAAAGAGATGTTGTTATGTTTTGCTACCAAAGCACCTGTTGCACACACGTATTTGATCTTCCTCATTCTTTTTGACATTAAGGGAAAAAATAACTCGGTCACAAGTAAAGGATGAGTTTTAAAAATACAATGTCTAAATTACTTTTTCATTCATTTTCTGAGTTGTCGATATGAAGCTTTTCTGTCTAGCCAGATATTAGAGGAAGGCGTTTCGTACCCAACATTAATAGGGACTCTGAGTCGATTATAACGAGGGATTATTTCCAACTTTGGTTTGGTTTCCTACTCTCGTTCGGTTGCCTTCTTGGTAATTTGTTGTAAATGATACCAAATGGCCTGACTGATTTTAGATTTGTAAATTTCTCTAGATGTTTGTAACGTAACGCTGTTAGGAAAATAGTTTCTTGTAAGATGTAAACAACTAGCGATTACACATCGAAACAGTGCCATATTCTTATCACGTGACTACGTCAAAGAGGAAACTACTATCTCCCATCTTTCACTTGCACGTCACATGTGCGTCTGGGTTATCATTCACTCTGTCATCCATGGCAATGCTTACATTAGACGGTTGTATCATATCTGGACGCAGAACTTGCTGACTGAAGCACAGCTTTCATTTGGTGAGTTGCCTCCCTTACAGCAGCGCTCACCCCTGGCAACCCCTCCTTTGTGTATTTACTTTTTTTTTAAATTAATTTTTTTAGAATATATTTATTTCTAAAGTGTTTTTAACTATGTGAATTAAAGCGACTGAAGTCTGCATAAGCAGGTGAATATAATTTTCACTGAAGTAAACAACTCATTACCTTTCATCGACTTTAAAAATAACTGTGCACATTGATGAATTAATCACTATCTGGATGTTTCTTCATCTTGTATATAAAATTAAGAAAAATTTTGACACCGATTATGCTGACTCAGCTGAGAAGCTTTTCATTCAGTATCATACGTGCAAATGCAAGAATGAATGACTTGAGTTTACATGTGAATTCAATTTGGGTGATCATGACCTTTGAAAGAGCATTAACCCTTCCACGGTTCTCCATATAATAGACAAACGTCAAGATTTATCTATCTATCTATCTATCTATCTATCTATCTATCTATCTATCTATCTATCTATCTATCTATCTATCATCTATCTATCTATCTATCTATCTATCTATCTATCTATCTATCTATCTATCTATCTATCTATCTATCTATCTATCTATCTATCTATCTATCTATCTATCTATCTATCTATCCATCTATCTATCCATCTATCTATCATCATCCATCCATCTATCCATCATCATCCATCATCTATCCATCCATCTATCATCATCCATCTATCATCTATCCATCCATCCATCATCATCATCATCCATCCATCCATCATCCATCCATCATCATCCATCCATCCATCTATCATCCATCCATCTATCCATCATCATCCATCCATCATCCATCATCTATCCATCCATCATCATCTATCCATCCATCATCATCCATCATCCATCCATCTATCTATCCATCCATCCATCTATCATCCATCATCTATCCATCCATCCATCTATCTATCATCATCCATCCATCCATCATCCATCATCATCCATCTATCCATCTATCATCATCTATCTATCTATCTATCTATCTATCTATCTATCTATCTATCTATCTATCTATCTATCTATCTATCTATCTATCTATCTATCTATCTATCTATCTATCTATCTATCTATCTATCTATCTATCTATCTATCTATCTATCTATCTATCTATCTATCTATCTATCTATCTATCTATCTATCTATCTATCTATCTATCTATCTATCTATCTATCTATCTATCTATCTATCTATCTATCTATCTATCTATCTATCTATCTATCTATCTATCTATCTATCTATCTATCTATCTATCTATCTATCTATCTATCTATCTATCTATCTATCTATCTATCTATCTATCTATCTATCTATCTATCTATCTATCTATCTATCTATCTATCTATCTATCTATCTATCTATCTATCTATCTATCTATCTATCTATCTATCTATCTATCTATCTATCTATCTATCTATCTATCTATCTATCTATCTATCTATCTATCTATCTATCTATCATCTATCTATCTATCTATCTATCTATCTATCTATCTATCTATCTATCTATATATATATATATATTTATTTAAAATCTTGGTTCACTCATAAAAACACAGGCTAGATTTCCCCTCTCTCAAACACGCTTACACGCGCACGCACACACTCACTCCCAGACATCACACTCATACAGACCACACGCGCCCTCTTCCATGTAGAAGAGGTACAACAAATCAAGTAATCACACATTTTAATTAGTGGGAGTGTTCTGAATCTGGATTATAGTGCTAACGAAACGAACTTTCTCCGTTAGATATCTCATATTTTAAGCAAAACCTATACTTAGCTCAACAGCGCGCTCATGTTAGTATAAATGTGTATGTTTGGTTATGTTATTTGCAAGCGGGGAAGGCTTAGCTAATATTTCACATACTTGGATGAAATTAGACAACACGAGTAATTTGAGAAACGCTGATTGACATAGAGTCCTGGTCTCCTGTCTGAACCATTTCCATAGGACTTGCTTTATTTCAAACTGATCAGGATATTGACAATGATACAGAGAGCCGGTCGTTGGATCTACGAGCTCATTCATAATAACTGACCTGCAGCATGCTTGAAAAGTAAATTACGTTATCAGACGAGTCTGGAGATACCCTGACGTTGGTAAACGTTGATAATGTGTTATAGTATTAATGAAAAAATATACCTACTTAACATTTAAAATAAATGATCCAAAATACTGCAACACTATGATTTATTTATTTGATTGCACAATGAATTATTAAAAGTTTTTTAAAATACTGAATTATAACACAAAACGGAAAAAAGTTATTGAATATAAATAAATTTTACATTTGATAAGTAGAAGAAACATTATCTGTTAAACAAAACTAATCGAAGTTATTCAGATGAAATTTAATTGGGGATAGGGACAAACTAATAAAATATATATAGAAGACCACAACAAGTAAAATGAAACTGAATATAGTTAAATACAAACTGTTATAAAAAAATTTATTATGTCTAACTTACATTATTACAATCAGTTTCAAATTTTGGAACCCTATCTCCTCTTTGAGTGATTAAATAATTGAAGACTAGATTTTAAATTAACTGGCATGTAATGGAAGGTTAATCGATTGCAAGATTTAAGTCAACAGTAGTCTAAGCGTCGGATTGCAAAATGAATAACCTGCTCTGAAAGCTGAAAAGAGAGACGCACATGTCTTAACTTACAGCCATGTGAATAGGTCAATGAAAAGACTGACGAAGGCGGTCACTGGGCTCTGGGCCATTCATAGTGATCCAATTCACGTGTCCAGACCACAAACACCACAAGAAACGCGCGAGGCTGGCCGTGCCACACGTTTGTAGAACCGTGTCTTGGGCAGGGGCGGGGGTCGTGGAGACCTGACGATCTTTGGGCAGTAGCATTGATTCAATATTAAACTGTGAAAGGTAACCTGAGTAGGGTGCCCGGGAAGCGGAAGTCATTACACGAAAATGTTGACGTCAGAAAATTGTTGAACTGACATTAAAAAATTGAAGTTTCCTTTAGAGAGCGTCGTCTCGTTTTCCCCATCACCCGACATAACCAGTTGTCTGGTCTTGTGGCATTTCCTGTTGGGTGTAGACAGTGTAGACGTATCAGATATATTGATGTGCAGCTCGTCTGTTTTTTTTTGTGTTGTCATTTTGTTTTGTTACCATTTAATAAAATAGACCAGAAGAATGAGAAGGCAATAAAAGGGTGTCTGGGCGGCATGGTATATAATTGTAGCCACGGGAACAGCTATTTAAAATGCATTAAAGGATTAAATTGTTCCATAAAAGGCCAGATCCTTGTTTTTTAAAGCAATGTAAGTTACCGTCTCAGGATTGGCTGATAAATCATATAGATTTACCTTTTATAACTGTCTGGGGATTGGGATATCTTACCAAGATTTTGGGTAGTTTCCAATAAAATAATCAGTTGATTCGAGCATCTCATAGAGATTGTGGGTACGTCTCAATAGAATTATCGTTTGAATGGGACGTCTTATAGAGATTGTGGATATTTTACAATATAATTGTCATTTCAAAGGGGCATCTTATGAAGATTTTGGGAACTCCCAATAAAGTTGTTGTTTGAATAGGGCATCTTATGAAGACTTTTGGTAGTCCCCCCCCCCGCTCCAAAAATACATATAATTGTCGTTTAATAGGATATCTTATAATCGTCTATTATACAAAACAAATGATTTTCAAACGGACATTAAAAAATTTAAGTTTCATTCACAGATTCATTACTGATAAATATTCACAGTCGACAAGAGTAACGTATTTAGTTAAATCACCAAACACGAGAATAGTACAATAAAAGAATAACCGTGAGCAAAGAGATAATAATATATAAGGCGTCAAATTCTTACTTAAAAATGCAACGCAACAATCTATTAAATTACTCAGACATAGGAATTAAAGCACTATTCTTGTTTCATTGGCAAGAAACACATAAATCCCTATTCTTCTTCGGCCTGGCTTTCGGATGTGGAATGAGTTGTCTGAGCAAAATAGAAAAACAAACACATTAACAACATTAAAAGCTCTAATAAAAATTCGAGGCTAGAATCAAACCGGGGATAAGCGTAGTACGCTATAATCTTCGATATAGAATGAGCACCTGTAATATAAACGTTAAGGTGATATACATTCCAATCTAAAAAGTTTTTGGGAGTTATTTTTATACTTTTTTTTCCTAGTGGAAGTTGCATAGATTTTATTTTGTTCTTTCCTATCCACATTTATTATATTTTTTATTTTCGATTTTAAAACAAAAAGTTTAACTTAATTCTTTAAATGCAATTTATTTTAAATCGTCTTAAGTCAAAATATAATTTTATAGCTAACACACATTATTTTTAAAACTACACAGTATACATTTTCTCATAGAAGCAATTCCAAAAGATATTGTACGATTCTAAATTTACGTAAATTCTATAACACATAACACACTTAGATATTTTATTTTAAATCGGTGCTTAACAATTCAAGTATTTTACATCGAAAACATAGGCCATCGAAAATTTCAGATCATTATAGACCATGAAATGACTGTAATAATCCATCAAATGACTCAAATGCAAATGATCAACAGACTGAAATACAGAAATCAAATGAATGAAATACAGACATCAAATGACTGAAATAAAGACACCAAATGACTGAAATACAGGCATCAAATGACTGAAATACAGGCATCAAATGACTGAAATACAGACCATCAACAGACTGAAAATCAGACCATCAAATGACTGTAATACAAATGATCAACAGACTGAAATACAGGCATCAAATGACTGAAATACAGACCATCAATATACTGTAATACATGCCATCAAATGACCGAGATACAAATCATCAAATGACTGTAAAATCGATCATCACCTGAGTGAAATGAAAACGTAAGTAGTTTTCAAGATACGCCACTTTTCACATTTCATTGACTCTATAAAAGTGCTCACTTTCAAATGAATTTTTGCACTCTACGTTGTTATTTCCAGCCTATCTCATATTTTTGACAAATGTAGAACAAATTATTAATGAACTCTTATTTGAAACTTAATTATTTTTTTTTGCAAAAATTTTCCAAAACACAAAATATAAAAAAAATTCGCCGAATTATGTATACGTATGTACTTGATTTCACATGCACTTATGCGAGAGTATCTTTACGTGTGTGCGCTTGAGTGTGTGTGCAAGGGTGTGTGTTAAAATATGCCGTTACTTATTTATGTAACTACAAGGAGTCCTCGGGTTACGCCGGTCCCGAATACGCTGTTTCGTGGGTACGAACGCGCCCCCATAAAAATTTTAAAAATATATTGCGCGAATTGTTCTTTTTTTATTATATTTATTAATATTTACTTTAATTCATGTGGTATGGATTTGTTCTCTCTTTTCTTAAATCCTTTATATTAACTCGTGGTGTCTGGTTGCTTGCTTGCACCCTTGCTTGTCACCAAAACATTGGATCAATTTAACCCACTTCCTCGTAAGTTAGCGAGTTGAAATTTTGCAGGCAGTTTCGTACCGATGATAAAAACAATGTATTAAAATTTCAGATCGATCACATGTACCGTCATTGTATTATTGATTTTTTAGATTATTTTATTTATTCCTATGTATCATGTTATTTTTTGAGATAGGGTGTAAGGGTGCGCATTATATTGAACAACCTTTCTGTCGCGCAATATGGTGCGTATTTTATTGACAACACTTTTTATAAACATATTCCTGATCGGTGCGCATTATATTAAATATGTTTTACGGCACAACTTTACTACAACTACAAGTTTGTATTTTTGGATGGTCTGCGCTGCGTATTATAATGAACATTCTTTTAGTTACTTCTCGTACATAAAGGATTTATAGTAAAAAAAACTTTGTTTTTTTACGGGGTTTTTTATATTAATATTTAGGAATTTGGTTAGGAATTGTTTTCGCTTTTTAAGATACATTTTATGACATCAACTGTTATATTTTTATAGCTCTGTAAGTACAGTACTGTACAGTATATTTTATACTTTTTTATGTACCGACTTGCACTGAAAATCGGGTTACGACGTGTCTTAAGAATGGATCAACGTCGTAACCCGAGGACCCCCTGTATTTAAATAAGCGCTTATTAGGGGATAGGGTACCGTAATATTAAAATCTTGAATTTTTGTCATGTGTAGAATAAATTTATATTGAAAGATTAATTTTATTCGCTCGTTCATCTATACAATTTCTACTTAACTGGAATGAACTTATACTATTTTCTTTTTTCTATAGAAACACGCACTAAATTTTAATTTAAAAAATATGTTGCCCACTTTGAAAATTTAAATTTCGCATATGTGTGTTTTTTTCCGTGTTAATATCAAATACAGTCTGACCTCGCTAAGTCGAACTTCCTTAATTCGAAAACCTCCCAATATCGAATTAATTGTTAGGTCCCGGCAAAATTCCATAAGACTAATATATTTTAGATCTCCTTAACTCGAAGATTTTTGGCTTCCACCTCGAAAGTCGAATTTTTCAAGGCGTTTGGTATAAGAAAAAATCTTACCCCCTCCCCATCCCACTGTGGAGGGAGTCAAGTATGGGCGACGTACTTTCTCAGTGGTGTCGGTGTCGGTATTTCAAAACTAAGTCGGCTTCCTTTCATATGAAACATCAGACACCGCCTCTAATTCCTGTCAAGCCTTCTCGCAGATATGGTTGCCCCCCCCCCAAATCAATATCAATATTGTCCTGGATTAATCTGCGCCTACTACCCATTTTCAGTACTTCGAAAACTCCGTAAGGAATTGTTTTTTTGGGGTCCCTTTGAGTTCGACTTAGAGACATCCGACTGTATCTCAATTATCTCGAGAATACTAAAATTTAGAAAATAATTAATTTCATAGAACACACATGGCTTAATTCTTGTCAGCGGTATCAATACAGATTTGATATTTTGGTAAAACCTGTTATAAAAACTATTATTCAATAGTAGACCTATAAGGTATTTATCCTTGTTTGTAGAGAAATATATTTATTACTAGATACTACCCGCGGCGTTGCATACGCCACAGACTTGTTCGCACATAATGCAAAGAAAGGTTGGAAAGAACGGACACAAACATCAGCACGAAGAAATTAGAACAACACGAGTGAACGTCGGGGATGGGGGTGGGGGCACCAACTCAAGCAAGCATTGTTGGTCTTAAGACATGCGCAATGCGGTTGAGCTACCTGCCCCCACCCTGCATCACCCTCGCTTGCCAACCGTAAACTTTGATTGGTCGACCCTAGCGAGTGTCATTCGTCATGCTTGTTTGCTCGCGTCTTGTGCTTGTCCTAATTTCTGGCGAAGTATATATAATATTATATAGATATATCTTCTCCATACATATAAGACGCATTTATTGTCTGTCTGTCTGTCTGTTCCCTAATAACTCAAGATCCAGACAACCAAATAACGTGAAATTTGGTACACATACACAATATTACATGAAAAAGGTTCTTACACAGGTTTCGTTCCATATATATAAGATACTGGGGACCGGGGCCCGGGGCCCAAAATGTAGTTTTTTTCCTTATATGAGCTCTAAAAAAAATGGTCCTATTTCCCGTGTAGTGTGTAGGTAGAAGCATGAAACTTTCAGTGGTTGTTAAGTATCATTTGGCGATGGTAACAGGTTAAAAAAAAATTAAAAATATCACTTACTGGGGGCCCTAATGTAGTTTTTTTTCTTATATTTAAAACTGACTCAACACTAATTCTTCAATTTGCCGTGAAGGTAGAAGCATGAAACTTTGCGAAATTGCTGAATACACTCTTATGACGATAATTCGCGAAAAATAATTAAACATTTTTTACTAATGGGTGGCCGGGGGCCCAAAACCGTTTTTTCCTTATATGGGCTATATAAAACTGAATCAACACTAATTCCTCATCTTTCTTTGTAGGTAGATACATGAACTTTGGAAAGTTGTTGAGTACCCTCCCTCGATGGTAGCAGTCGAAAAAAAAATTATCACTAACTGGGGGGCGGGGGCGCGGGTGCCCAAATGTTATACATATAAGACGCATTTGTTGTCTGTTTGTCTGTTTTCTAATAAGTCTGGACCCAGACAACCAAATGACGTGAAATTTGGTACACATACACAAAATTACATGGGAAAAGTTCTTAACCAGGTTTCGTTCCATATATATAGATAAGATACTGGGGGCCGGGGCCCAAAATGTTGTTTTTTCCTTATATGAGCTTTATAAAATATAAAAATTATCCTTTTTCCCGTGTAGGTAGATGCCAGAAACTTTCGGTGGTTGTTAAGTGTCGTTTGGCGATGGTAACAGGTAAAAAAAATTATATAAATTATCACTCAGTCTCTTTGGATTGCTGGTATAGACTTGCAGACACCATGATTTTCTCATGGACTGTGGTATGTGGCCTGCTCCAGAGTTGGTAAGAGGAAAATCTTTTTGTTCACACTCCAAAGGGAACTGCAAAAAATGTTGTCTATGTTGCTTTAAGTTAGATGTACCCTTTATTGCATGCAAATAAACAGTTTTGTACGCGTCTACAGAAAACCTTTTTTAAACCCAGGAAAGCCGGGTACTTGCCCCTAGTATATATATATATATATATATATATATATATATATATATATATATATATATATATATATATATATATATATATATTTGTCCTCTACTTGTTCATTAAACATTCTTACTGCTGTCAAATGCTAAGATTAACAACAGAACATGTTGAAGCATTAGCTTCTCTCCGCGCCCGTCAAACAGCTTTGCATCGAATGACCCATTTTTACCCCACACTAATGTCTCCTAAAATGACCTAAAACATGACGTCACCCATTGAAGATTCTGACCCAGGGGTCAACTCTTCCAAATTCCTCACGTGCCACATACGTGTACACTCTCCTGCATTATTTGCCTTTGCGGAGTGAATTTTGTTTTTTTAAATCTCAACAGTAACTGCGATACGTCTAATATGTAGCTACACCGTGTTGACTAACACAGCCTGATGACACTTCTTAGTTGCCCTAGTTACTGGAACATCTTCTGCGTGTCTCCTCTGTCTGTTACAATCAAACTTCCCCCAAAAAACCACCCATTGGATAGACATACACTTCAGTTTCTACACTTTTCACTGCTATAGAAATTTTGAACGGTGACATGTTTGTGTCTGTCAAGTTATTCAATAATTACTAGATGTTTTAAGAATGTGTGTCACAAAAATGTTGACACAATTGGACTGTTTATGAATCATTTCTCCTGCCTCATTTGTTTCTTATGTCTTAGCTCAGCCACCCTGCCACCCCTTCCTCGCCATCTGACTATATATCTGTTGGTCAATGCTGGGGAAGTAACTCTGTTAAGGGCCAATAAAAAACCAAGTCCTCCATGGCGGCCTGAAAATTACACCACTCCAGGGGCGATCAATATTGTCTTAGTACTTACGTAGCCGGAGTTGCTTTCCCATTTTTTCTCTGCTATTTTCTTAGAGAGTTCAATCCTGACTAGATCATGGCCCAGGAAGGAACTTACTATTAAATCAACCAGAGACCATATATGTGACATCCGTTCGGCTGTCTTTTTTTCAACAGTTTATGGCTTGTAATATGACGATATTTCTATTCCCAAGGGTGGAGTCTGTGATGAACATTACCGAGAGTATTGTCATGGCTATAACCAAAAAATCAATGGACCTTAAAGATTCAAGGTCGTCAAAGCTACATGCAAGGAAAAAAACAGCCACAATATTAGCACACAATAAATCAGAAGTAGACCCGTAAAGTTATTTTTACCCTCATCCCACATGTGTTTACAAAGTAGTTTAAAAGATAAAAGTCTTATGTGGAAGCGTGTTTGAAAAGTGATCTCTGTGGAATTCTGGACTATTTCGCTCTATTTACTTTGTGGTTACTTCCTGTCCACCTGATATCTCTGACCAATCTGATTACTTCCCGTCTCACCCTCGAAGATCTCGTAGTGCGCCGAAGGAATGCGTTGGGTACCGATGGACGTCTCGTGCACGGGAATTATCAAGCCGATCTCTTGATGGCTCACCGTGATCTCAGCAACTCTTAGCGTTATCGAGAAGACCCAATTAAATCCTGATTTATTCGTTCACTGTCAGCACCTCTTTATTTTATACGCAAAGATGCTAGCAAAGGAAAAGACAGACACGATCTATGTACACCCGACCCACATTGATAATCATATAAAAAATCATTGTAACGTAATCCCCCCCCCCTTTAACATTGACACCAACTCCGCTGGCTAGTACCATTTTATTAATTCAAATGCCGAGAAATGCACTACGAAAAAATGCATTGGCCATTCACTTATTCTTCAGAATTAAAAGAAATCCTGTAGTATTCACACTGCTGTAAACAACTACAACAAGAATTTAAAAATGATAATAAAGACATGACACTGCAATCAGGTTACGGTTAAATAGGAAGAAATCACTTAAACAATAGTAAATCTGAAAAAAAGTAACTCGGGTCTTGTTGGCCATTGGCATTCATTATCGAACAATAATAATAATAATAATAATAATAATCAATAAAAAAAAGTATAGAACCCAAACAGAAGTCATTCAAGTCTTGACTTAATTACATGTGTGTTTTGTGTTTTCTATTGAGATACAAATCTCTCTCTGAACCCGAATGTAAAGTTTCTTTCGTTGTTTTCATAAATATATTTTTAAGGTTGTCATTTTTTATAAAGAAAACAAAACATAAAACTTAATTCAGTCACATATGTTAAACTGGATTTTGTAGATATTGATACATCTCAAAATTGGGTATAAACTAGCGCCAAAGGCCTTCTTTTATAATTTGTCCAACACTGTAATAGTAATATGTTATGCTAGCTAAATACCCGCTCTGTGCAGAGGAAAAGTGGGATTCAGTTAGCGTTGGGAACCGGTATACTAAATTCCATGAAGATGGGACCATAAGTAACAAAGACCGTTGGAAAAGTTCAATATGTTGACTGACATTGGCGTCATAAGTACGTTCATCATTTTCGTCTAGGGCAGGGAAGCCACCTACCAAATTTATTGAGGATGGGGCCATAAATAAGAAAGCTTAACATGGTGAGCGTTAAGACCCGTACGTGTAGAATTTCGATTTGAAACCTGCTTAACTTTTGGACACCGGGGTTTCAATGCCCTATAGTTTCCTAATAAGAGCATCCAAAATCTTGTGTACCAACTTTGAACAAGAAACATTAATTGTAGCCAGAACCCTTTACTGGAGTGTACTCAACAACTTTCAAAATTTTCATGGCGATCAGTAACCCAAATAATATTTATACAGCTTATATAAGAGAAACGAACGACATTAAGGACCCTCGGGCCCAATTGGTGCAAGATGTGAATTTCAAAACACCCGTTGGTTTCTATCTGGGTCATGATATATCCAAATACTTGTTTGTCAATATTTGTCAAGGTTGTGTAGAATCAAATGGGGAATAAAATGACAATGAAGTCCCCGTACCAAAATGGTGCAAGCTGTAAAGTTAAAAAAGCCTGAAGGTCCTGGTCCCCCATGATTGGTAATTTAACCAAAAAACTATTTAAAAAAATTGCCTATTACCATCGTGAGAATGTACTCAACAATTTACCTAAGTTTCATGCTTCTACCTACGCGGAAAGTTGGAGAATTACTGATGAGTGAGTGAGTGCGGGCTTTGCCTTTTATTAGTATATATTTATAAATATTTATATGGGTCAATTTATTTCCTCATATGCAGTCTTTCTCAATCAACTGCGCTGTCGTGGAAACTGATTTGTTCCTTTGACACTTATGAAAGCTTCGTTAACTTCGATACAACAGCAAACAGAACACCTTTAGACATAAATAAATTTTTAGTGCAATCCAAATATTTACGTGATCTTCATAGCGCCTAGACTACCCCTGTTTCTGATAGCAGCACAACTTTGTTGAACTTATTTCACATGTTAAATGTCAGACTCATGCGCACATGGTATAGAAAACCCGTTTTCTAGCCTCTAATTCTAAGTGGAGTCCTATCAGCATTGACGATAGTCTGGCTGCTCTTCCCCCCGTTACACACTTGGGGAATCTTTTACCTTTCATTTTTTTTATTGAATGATTCTTTTCGTCTTCTGGCAAACTCGAAACATTGCTATGATAAGATGAAGGAACAGTGCGCTGCTTGCTGTGAAGTGTAAGGACTCACGGAGTTCAACAGTAAAGTCGAGTTCCCACGTTGAAATGACTCACGCACCATTTTGTATGGCACAGTCTGAAGCAAAGCAATACCCACATAGAAAAGCATTTTAATGTCGCGTGTAATGCGTAAGTCCAACGCTACAAACCAGTGGTCGTACGGCACCGTCTCAAGCGAATGTACCTCATAATAATTTATTTTTATGAAATAGTTTTAAAAAATTATATTGATCCCAATGATCAATGGATAATAAGAAAGCACACAACTATTCACGTAAACCTAAGTCACAACGCACTGGGAGTTAGTAGCACCATATTTTCAGTCTATTTGATTTTGAGTCCGGCTCTTTAATTAAACATCAAATTCTTTTACACCTCGTCTGTACCGCATTCCGAATACTGCAAAGGTATGACCCAACTGTATTATTTATGATTGTTTATTTGGATCTGGTAAAGTGCAGGGTTATTGTCTATTCTGGGAGCACTTGTCAACCGGACCGCCGTCTAAAGGTGTTATATGTGAGCCCTTCCCAGCACTTGGTAACCGCGAGCTATGTGCGCGTAGCTTTAATCATTGCCTGCATCTCACAGCGCATATCATAAACATGAAATCAATTTTTCACACAGAAGACATCTGTGTTTTCAATGATTCATTATCTCACTTTAAGGGCTCTCGGCGGTCACCCTGTAGTCTAAGCCAACTAACATGACTAATCGAGGGTATTTGACGTTGAGAAATTAATTTTGAAATCATAATAAACCAATTATATCCTAATCCGTTATTTTGACGCCTCTGTCTTTTGCAACCACTACACTGTGCGGGCATTGACACGCTAAGTCGATTTTTCCGTATAGAGCTAAGTCAAAGGCTTAGCAACTCAACTACTACAAAGGGCTTCTGTGTCCAAGGTGTCTTGCTTATCCCAGAAAAACGAGAATTGCGTTTTACTATTCATTTCATTTTCTGGGAATATCTTTGAAAATAATTATTTTAATTAAAATTACTGCAACAAAAAAAAAGTATATATATATTTTTACAGTTTTTCTGTTGTTATTATATATTAATGAATACAACTAATTTAAGGTTTGTTAAGAGGCTTATCGCTGCTTCATTTTTTTTTAAAATGCTCCTCACTATGAAAATAAAATGCGTGTTTGCTGTCTGTAGGAAAATAAACAGAACACTGAGTTTTGCTTATGTTTTTAAATCCCTTATATTAACTTCACCGCCGTCTCTTTCGTTCGTCGTCGGGCAGGCGGGCGGAAAAACAAAAGTAAAAAATGACCCACTTCCCGTGAAGCCATCGAGCTGATATTTGGCACACGGACACGTGTTACCTAACAATGCATCGTATCAAAATTTCAGATCGATCGAACGTACCGTAATTAAATTAATGCATTTTTAGTTTATCTATATAAACTATATGTAGCGGTCGCTATTGTTTACATATTACGGATCACTTGACTTCACGCCAGCCACCGGTGAACACATCTCGTGTTTTAACCAGGTGTACCGGCGTGCTTTTGTTTACATTTTACGTGTCACGCTGAGCTCGGTCCAGCGATCGGTGAGGAGACCTTTCCCCTCTCCCACCCCCCGCCCCCCCCCCGGGTTAAAAGCAAAGGAGAGTTAAGACTGATTCAGTCTGTAAATTATTCTCGCGTTTGAACATAATCAATACTTATAGTTATGTCTCATATATAAGTGATTTATAGTCAAAAACTTGTTTTTACGGGTTTGTTTTATTACGTCTTCACTGTTTCATTAATAAATTTTTGGCATAATTACCAGGAAATGTTTCTGATAACTTTAACTTTATCACGTATTGTTGGGAATTTAAACAAAAAACAATTAATAAATTATGTTCACTTCTTTGAAGAGCTGTATGCTTATTTTTAAAGAAAAAAAAACAACATAAAAAAATCAACATTTTGAAGATAAATTGACAGGATAGGTCTACGGATAATCATTTTAGCAGGCAACAGATTAACAGATCAAGGAATGTGACCTCAAATGGATTTCCAACGAAATTTATTGATTCGTCAGGGTGAGGGGAGATTCTGCGGTCCAGAGACTATAAGAAATACAACTTTTTAATTTACATTTTGTCTGGAAAATATTTCTGAAACCTGACTTACTTTAAATGTCAACCCATTTTCAAGATTAGTCGGAAAATGGATTGAATTATTATCTAATAAAGGTAATGCAATATTTCAACCAAATGAATGGAATGTTATTATCTCAGTCTAATGAATGGAATTTTATTATCTCAGTCTAATGAAAGGAATGTTATTATCTCAGTCTAATGAATGGAATGTTATTATCTCAGTCTAATGAATGGAATGTTATTATCTCAGTCTAATGAATGGAATGTTATTATCTCAGTCTAATGAATGGAATGTTATTATCTCAGTCTAATGAATGGAATGTTATTATCTCAGTCTAATGAATGGAATGTTATTATCTCAGTCTAATGAATGGAATGTTATTATCTCAGTCTAATGAATGGAATGTTATTATCTCAGTCTAATGAATGGAATGTTATTATCTCAGTCTAATGAATGGAATGTTATTATCTCAGTCTAATGAATGGAATGTTATTATCTCAGTCTAATGAATGGAATGTTATTATCTCAGTCTAATGAATGGAATGTTATTATCTCAGTCTAATGAATGGAATGTTATTATCTCAGTCTAATGAATGGAATGTTATTATCTCAGTCTAATGAATGGAATGTTATTATCTCAGTCTAATGAATGGAATGTTATTATCTCAGTCTAATGAATGGAATGTTATTATCTCAGTCTAATGAATGGAATGTTATTATCTCAGTCTAATGAATGGAATGTTATTATCTCAGTCTAATGAATGGAATGTTATTATCTCAGTCTAATGAATGGAATGTTATTATCTCAGTCTAATGAATGGAATGTTATTATCTCAGTCTAATGAATGGAATGTTATTATCTCAGTCTAATGAATGGAATGTTATTATCTCAGTCTAATGAATGGAATGTTATTATCTCAGTCTAATGAATGGAATGTTATTATCTCAGTCTAATGAATGGAATGTTATTATCTCAGTCTAATGAATGGAATGTTATTATCTCAGTCTAATGAATGGAATGTTATTATCTCAGTCTAATGAATGGAATGTTATTATCTCAGTCTAATGAATGGAATGTTATTATCTCAGTCTAATGAATGGAATGTTATTATCTCAGTCTAATGAATGGAATGTTATTATCTCAGTCTAATGAATGGAATGTTATTATCTCAGTCTAATGAATGGAATGTTATTATCTCAGTCTAATGAATGGAATGTTATTATCTCAGTCTAATGAATGGAATGTTATTATCTCAGTCTAATGAATGGAATGTTATTATCTCAGTCTAATGAATGGAATGTTATTATCTCAGTCTAATGAATGGAATGTTATTATCTCAGTCTAATGAATGGAATGTTATTATCTCAGTCTAATGAATGGAATGTTATTATCTCAGTCTAATGAATGGAATGTTATTATCTCAGTCTAATGAATGGAATGTTATTATCTCAGTCTAATGAATGGAATGTTATTATCTCAGTCTAATGAATGGAGTGTTATTATCTCAGTCTAATGAATGGAATGTTATTATCTCAGTCTAATGAATGGAATGTTATTATCTCAGTCTAATGAATGGAATGTTATTATCTCAGTCTAATGAATGGAATGTTATTATCTCAGTCTAATGAATGGAATGTTATTATCTCAGTCTAATGAATGGAATGTTATTATCTCAGTCTAATGAATGGAATGTTATTATCTCAGTCTAATGAATGGAATGTTATTATCTCAGTCTAATGAATGGAATGTTATTATCTCAGTCTAATGAATGGAATGTTATTATCTCAGTCTAATGAATGGAATGTTATTATCTCAGTCTAATGAATGGAATGTTATTATCTCAGTCTAATGAATGGAGTGTTATTATCTCAGTCTAATGAATGGAATGTTATTATCTCAGTCTAATGAATGGAATGTTATTATCTCAGTCTAATGAATGGAATGTTATTATCTCAGTCTAATGAATGGAATGTTATTATCTCAGTCTAATGAATGGAATATCTTAGTTTAGTGGATGCAGTGTAATATCTCAGCTTAGTGAATTTAATTAATAATCTTGGCAAAGTGAATGAAATCTAATATCTGAGCTTAGTGAATGCAATGAAAGATAGTGTAAATGTAAAGATTAGTAAATGCATTGTAATGTCACCGCTTAGTGAATAAAATATATCAGTCTTGTTTATATACGATGAGTAACAAAGGTGACCACAACTATTATTAATTAGTTCTAAGAATAAGAAATATGGCATTTTTTGGAACGCTAAGGAATTAAGGTGAGATAAAAATAATTATAATTTGTTAATTTAAAAAGCGCAGTACTCCAGCAAGCAGCTAGGGTGCTGCGGTATATAAAAAGATAAAAATTTCATCACCCATTCTTGCGGTAACAACCGTGTCTTGCGATAGTAACGTTATATTGGGGAACCAAGCGTAGCTCCGTCGCAAAAGCATAGTAAAGACTATTGACTAAATGACCTCTGACAAAAAGCTTAGTACATGAGTCAGTGGCTAAAACAAGGAGCCGTCCCCACAGACGACCTGTCGGGTAATGCCATTAACGCGATCAAGAAAAGACGTTTTTTTTGTGAGCAGGTCTAATTGAGGCCAACACCGTTTGCTTAATGACCCGCGTCTTTTGGATTTAATCGAAGATTTAAGAACGCTTAAGGTATAATCGGTCGTTGACTTGTTCTATTAGGGTCAAGGTGAGACCAAGCCACATTTATTAATATTATGTTTGTAAAATGCAGGCCCTTACTACAATGAACACTTTGACGACGTAGCTATAATGTTGTAGGATCGTTTACCAGGAGATCACGGGGTACACATTAAAGATTGATAATGAGACTTGATTTAGTCAAAAATACTTGCTTACCATCTGGTTTAAAAATTGAATTGGAAATAGAAATAAGTTGTGAGTTTCGTTTTTACAGATGTATTATTTATATTTTGCAATGGTCAATTAGCAGACTGACATTGTTGTGTCCTTTGTTTGTGGAGCATCAGTGTAATATATGGTATGTAAAAAGTCGCCCAACTCCACAAAAAAAAACCCCCAAAAAACCCAATAATTTGAAGGGAAAAAAATGAATTTTAGAAATAAATTTATAAAAAAAAATAAAGAACTAAGTAATAATTAATTAAGTTCGTTTGAGTGAAAGAATGAAGTAACCCCCAAATTATCGCGTTAGAGTCACCCGATTCAATCGCTGTTTAACTGACCAGAGGTTCCCGGAGTATACGCCGCGTCTCCTGGGCGTCATGTTACATACGTAGTGGGGCGTGACAATGCGACTAATAGTGCAATAAATCAAACTATAAAATCTATTTATTTCACGACAAAGGAGTAGGGTTTCGTGTGTGTGGGGAGGGGTGGTGGACTATCTTATTGTACTGATTAACAATTTCTCTACTGTTTATTAGTCCTTTAATAAAGCTTTAATTTATTGTTTTGATCACAAAATTCGTTTGTGTGTCTTGTATGCTATACTGTTTGTCGTGGTCGCTACAAAATATTACACACTATTGATACTTTAATTTTTCCTATGATTTCAAAGTGACATCTAATTGGTATTGTTTAAATAGCAACCCTGTTTGCAATAATGTTTGTAGTTTCGGAATGACTGCTGCAGATATATAAATGGAAATTAGGTGTAGTTTGCAGAGACATTTATTTTTAATTATTTAAATGTTACAATTGTTTGGTTTCTGTGTTCATAGTTTCGTAAAAGCGAGTGTTAGAATGGAAGATAAGACGTTATGTGAAAATTTAAAATTCTTTGAGGTGCCGGGAAAAGAACAATTCTAGAACCTTTGACCTAGCCAAACAAATATTTCACACCTGTCTACCATACTGTGATAAAATATTCGTGAGTACTGTCTGGGCACTAGCTAACGAGTTTATTAGTGACAATACAAGACAAAATTGAATAACTATAATTCAAACTAAACATGCCTTGAGATTGTTTACATTTTTATGGACTAAGCATTTCAGAATGACGTGTTGTAGAATAATTAAATATTTAAATTTTTTTTTGTGCCTTGTAAATTCCCTATGCACTCTCTCTCTCGCTTTTCTTTTTTAATGTGACCATACGCTCGTACTTTGAGATATATTTGTCAAATTTTCTTTGTAAGGACAAATAGGAAATAAGTTGATTTGACACGACAGATGACTTGTATTAGGTTTATATGAACATAAAGTACACACTTGCCGTACGTCATGTCTGCTTCTTAATATTTTGGTTTTACGTTCCCCTTTTGTCGTTATAGTTATAGAATTGAGCCATGTTTACAAAGTACTTCTACCCCACCCAGTCAAAGCATACTACAATGTAGAGCTGATTTGTTTCGGCTGATAAAAGGCCTGCCCCCTCCCAACCCCCTGGCTAACTAGTTTATGGGTATCTGGAAAAAGAATGATAAAAAAAAATAGAACATAATTAACAAAACGAAAAACGTATTGTCCCACATTCATCAGTCGTGCTAATTAATCTTTATGTATAGCTTATTGGTGAATGTATCATTAGAATCTACAATAGCAACAAAGGCAGCTTATCTATTATGTGTCATGCATTGCTCCATTTAAGCCGCGCAGCGGTTTTCAATAGCCGCGCAGTTAATTTCGATTTTTGATACGGATAATATAATTTATGTGCACACAAAAACATGTATGCTGAGCAACTTTGCACACGAGTATTTTATTTTTCACATGGA
The DNA here is from genome assembly GCA_944989445.1 of Ampullaceana balthica. NCBI lineage: Eukaryota > Metazoa > Mollusca > Gastropoda > Lymnaeidae > Ampullaceana > Ampullaceana balthica. Next base: position 127,471 of record CALYLW010000309.1, on the reverse strand, counting down.
CCACCGAATCTTAGAGGGAACATTGAAGTCATGGTAATTTATTCTTTGTAACGAAAGAAATGCTCATGAAAAGGTGGATGCTTCCAGAGGACTGTTACGAGTGATTTTTAAGTTTCAGATTTAACAACATTGCTTTATAATTAGGACCCGGACAATGTTTCCTTTTATCGCCACTTTAGTACATCTTGATGCACTTGGCCGGCCATGGATGTGAAAGCAAGTCTTCTCAATATATCAATGTTCATCCCTATATTAGATGTATGTTTAATTTCAATACATCCATCACCAACATTTATTGCGTATCATAAATCTAGACTGTGCATGCTGGGAACAAACCGTTACACCTGTATTTGTTTGAAGCGTTAACACATGTTACCGATACGTAAAAAACAGATAGACGCCTTGGGCGGTCCCACAATATTGCACACGGAATGGCGTGTCAATCAAAAACAATAATAATTAACATGATCACAACTGATGAGCACGTTGATACGGATGAGTCACCAGTCAGCTATCGATAGAAATGTTGAATTGTCGCCTTGTACATTTCTATTTAGTAAGTCTATTGCCTTTAAATCAAATAGATGTAAACTTTCAACTTCTCATTATATTATAGTGAAACTCAAATACTTAAGCCTTTGTACCATATAACATAAGTTAGGAGAGAAAATTGGACACTGGTATCCTATGCAGAGCCGTCTTTACACCAGTTTGGGCCCCCGGGCAAAGAAATAGTGTTTCCCCCCCCCCGCAGAAATAAAAAAATAAATATACGTGTATATATAAATAAACATATTCCAATGGGGCCCCTATGCTAGTGAGCCCCCGGGAAAATTACCAACGGGCCTATTCGTTAAGACGGCCATGATCCTATGCTCAATGCTAATTGATGAAGATTGCCATAAAGAAGAACTTCAATTTTATTATTATATTTTTAATATAAAAAATTAAGCTATATATTGTTATTGTTAATACATTTATTTACTTCATTTTTACCCTTAATAAAAAAAAATATTTAAGAAACAAAAGGAAAATTAATACGTTACTGAAAATTCTTACCTTAATACATTAAAGACGAACAATAAATTCAGTCAAGAAATAGACCGTCTAGCAGGCAAATAATCAATAGGCTAGGATCAGCCAAGCGATCGGTCTTTAGCCAGAAATAAGTACAAGTGCTCCGCAGAATGGCACTAACAATAGATTCCGTTCCCTTGTCGCCTACTCCGATCTGGCCGACTCGACACTGCGGTGAAATCTCAGCGCCTACCAGTTAACTCAACTGATTGCACCTCACCGGTGGCCAGCGGAGCTTTAGTCGGTCCAGGGCCGTCATTATTATAGGCAAGGTGCACATCATCCGTCTTTGATTGAACCTTTTACTGTCGTTGAGATGGGATGCATCTGTAAGCTACAAGTATATAATCCCACGAGTTCTCCAGAAAGCTGACTGCCGAGGCTGATATTGTGTGCAACACAGTCTCCGAGCCAGAAAAAAAGAAGTGTCAAACTTAACAATTATGTTTTTTTATATTTTTTTAAATTATTTTTTTAAAGAAAGTATATGTAACAGGATTTTATATTTCACATACATAGAAATTTTAGTGAGTTTAAGATGTAGAAAAATGTTAATGAGTTAGAATGACGGTAGATGAGGTGGAAGTGGAAGGATAATAGATGAGGTAGAAGTAAGAAGGGTGGTACTGAGGTAGAAAGATGTTAGATGATTCCAAAGGATGATAGTTGAGGATGAGGATGTGATGATAAAAAAGTGGCCCCACTGTCGATGTTAGTGTATAGAATTTTATTTTAGTACCTATTTTTTGAAGTCAATATTCCACACATTTTAAGAACCAAGTTTATTTGTTTTATTGTATTATTGTATTGTTTATTATATTATTGTATTGTTTATTGTATTATTATATTGTTTATTGTATTATTGTATTGTTTATTGTATTATTGTATTGTTTATTGTATTATTATATTGTTTATTGTATTATTGTATTGTTTATTTTCCTGCCAAGTCCATTGATGTTTATTGATTTGTTTAGGCGCTTAAATGTAACTAATTACCTGTAAATGTCTTTGTTTGGAAACGGAAAAGTTTCTTTAGCATCAATGCATACTTAACATCTTCAAACTTGATTAAACAATACGTAAAGATAAAACATAGTCGTTTTTGTCCAGATGTTAATTCAATAGATTCTGAAACCAAGCTCCTAGACTGTCCTTGACCTCATAACATTACCGGAGTTTAATCGCTTCTATCCCACCATCACCCTGCACCTCACAGTTTTTTTTTCTTTTTTTAAATATAATTTTAAAAAGCCTTGGGTTAGTGTCAGAAAAGTGCATTTATTTCGGAGGATCTGTTGGGCCATTAAAGTTAAATGATTAGCGATACCTGCAGTGACTAGCTGCACCGGAATGTCTGTACTCACATTAAACCTTTACACCTGATCAATGATTGAGGAGGAGCCTACTGTAGGGAATTCCAGTAGATCTTAATTACGGTAAGTCCTCGTCCAGGGCCCACAATCTCATGTCTAGAAGATCCGAGTTCAGCACACTATGTCACACGAGGTTTTAGGTTCTTGTTTCTGTTAAAGCGTAACAATAACGAGACAACGTTAACTTCAGAATTCGCAACAACACCAGTAATAAACAATAATTCCAGACAAAAAACATTCACCTTTTCACTAGTTGTAGTCAATCAAGACATTTCACCGATGCTAAAATAGATTAAAGATCATCCAGGAAGTAGGGTTTTAAATAACAAGTTTTAAATTCCAGAGACTCGACAGTTAGAATGAGATAAGAGATATTCACCAACTTCAGTAATAATTGTCAGCTAACTTATTTCCTTTAACTGGAAGGGTCGGGTTGCTGTGAGGTAGCTGTTTGGGACGGGAGTAGCTTGGAGAATGAAGTTAGCTGACGGGATTGTGGTTGCAGGAGTGATGTAGTGAACTGGAATGGTGGGGTAAGCTAAGGGGAAAGGGATATCTGGTAGATATGAAGGAGGATATGGAAGTAGCGCAGAGGATGGGGTGAGCTGGAAGGATTGGTAGCTGGGAGGATTGGTACCTGGGAGGATTGGTAGCTGAGAGGATTGGTAGCTGGGTGGATTGGTAGCTGGGAGGATTGGTAGCTGGGTGGATTGGTAGCTGGGAGGATTGGTAGCTAGGATGTTTTTGCTGGCTGAGATTATGAAAATCGTGATGAGGATGAGGGTATTTGGATGTATTAAGCTGAGGTGGTTAGATGAGGGTATTTGGGATCATTGAGATAGCTGAAATGATGTAGATAGCTAGGAGTTATTAGAGCTGGGACGATGAAATTAGCTAGTAAAATTAAGATTGCTGGGTAAATGAAGGTAGCTAGGTGAATTAAGATAGTTAGGCGATGAAGGTAGCTAGATGAATAAAGGTAGCATTTAGGTGAATGAAGGAAGCTAGATGTATAAATAAAGTCGGTGAATAAAGGTAACTAGGTGAATGGAGTTAGCTAGGTGAATGAAGGTAGCTGGGTAAATGAAGGTAGCGGGGTAAATGAAGGTAGCGGGGTAAATGAAGGTAGCTGGGTAAATGAAGGTAGCGGGGTAAATGAAGGTAGCGGGGTAAATGAAGGTAGCGGGGTAAATGAAGGTAGCTGGGTAAATGAAGGTAGCGGGGTAAATAAAGGTAGCGGGGTAAATGAAGGTAGCTGGGTAAATGAAGGTAGCGGGGTAAATGAAGGTAGCGGGGTAAATGAAGGTAGCTGGGTAAATGAAGGTAGCGGGGTAAATGAAGGTAGCGGGGTAAATGAAGGTAGCGGGGTTGATTGGGGTGGGTAGCAGAGAGGATTAGATGAAGTCAATTCATCTCGATTGTAATTTGTTTGATTCGCATTTAAGAGCCAAGTGATTAGAGAAATAATTTCTTGTGAACATAGATGCATAACCTCTCTATCTCTAACACATTTATTCAATATTAATTACCAACAGTAGTTTAAAATATTTTTTAGGAACAAGTGGGTCTCAAATAGATCACGAACACATCCCAATACAGGTTATAACTTTCTGGCCCAATACCTTAACCGAATATTCTTTTTTGAGGTGAACTTGAATAAAGTAAAGCTAAAGTTATTATAAATACTATAAAATTTACTTTAGTTGTTTTTGTGTGTGTGTCTTAGATGTAATTTTGGAAGAAAATAAGTCTACTAAAGAGCAGCATATCAAACATATCGATACTCAAAATGTTTATTATTAAAAGTAATGTTTTTAATTGAAAATAGTTTAGATGATATGGAATTTAAGAAATTCTTAATTGAAACCTTCTAAGCGTGTGATGTATCAAGTGACATTTTATTTTGGTGTTTTCCCTAGCTAATAGAGGCCTATATGAGAACCTGTGAGTGTTTTCTCTCCAGTCCCAGTTACTGTACATGAGACGTTGACCCGTTGACTCTAAAGATTCATCGTACTCATTTGATTATATCAATTACAGTAAAGGGTAACAGGCAATAACAATACATTAATTTTACTTTAAAATTTATTCTAAAATTGTTTCAAGCATATTTTTTCTATTTTTTTAAAATGGTGCTTCTTTAGTTATTGACGTTGTATTCACTAAGTTACACAACTTTACCAACGTTTTCATAATGGCCATCAGTACTTTGAAATGAAGTTAAGTTCCCGAAATACTAGTTAAAATAGGCCGTGGCGTAGCAAGGTTTGGTGTCACCTCCCTCCCTGACTTTCAGTATGGATTTTTTCTTGTCACTCAAGTCTACAGTATTACTATGATATCAATGGGAAAAAAATATTGTTAAGAATTTTATATTGTTATAATGAAAACATTAAGTTATTAATTTACATACTTTAGTAACAAAATCCTTTTCCTGATCTTCAAAGCCGCCAGCTTGTCTTCGTGAAAAGGAATTTTCGTCATCAAACAACATTAAATTGAAAGTAAAGAAATAATTTTTTCATATATAATGTAGTTTTGAAAACCTCAACAGACATGAAGCCAAAGACACATAGACACTAAGAAATAATTGAAGCCTTAGTGAGACCATTGGAAGATACTCTTGGAAGTCCCATTTCAAATTTGAAATTTTAAATTATCACACATTGACCAGTCCGTGACTTTGTGAAATTTAGGCCTTGGTATTTCTTTTAAAATCCCATTTTTAGAGAACTCATCTTAGAGACTTGTTCACTTAATAATGAAAAGCAATAATTCATCTTCATTAACATAAACTGATGGGTTTAATCAGTCACAAACATTTCCGACTCTTTCTTTTACGATGTTGATCAAGTTTAAAATGTAAACGATCAATACAATCCAGCATCTCCTCACCGTATCCTTGTAACAAAGATGGTCCAGCATTTCCTCACCATATCCTTGTAACAAAGATGGTCCAGCATCTCCTCACCGTATCCTTGTAACAAAGATGGTCCAGGATCTCCTCGCCATATCCTTGTCACGGCGATATTCCAGGACACGTAGTATTCTCCATCCATTCTCTGTGTTTAAACCTTAACATTTTCTGTATTGAAATTCAATTTTTAAAGATTTCATTATTGTAGTTTGAATATCATTTCCCACCAAGTGACAGAACTTTGCGTGCAGAAACAAATTTAAGCCCCATCCACTGAGATTAAAGGTAGGATTAAGGATGTGGATGCTTCTATTGCACTTCAGTGTCTCAAGCATCTCTAAAAAGATTAATCTCGTTGTCTTTTTGGATCGACAGATTTTGCCTAGCAAAAAAAAACAAACAATGTGATACCGAGCAACCTCTGAAAGATACTCCACCACTTAAAAAAAAATATTCCGTCTGTCACAGAAAAAAAACTTTTTTCAATGTGTGGAGCGTAATTCCTCCTGCCGATGGTTTCCACTGTCAAGGCGACTTATATTTGCTGTCCTGGTGGTTGGTTTAAAAAAAAACATCCTGAATGGCAGTACTTTGTCTGCATTTTGCATCTTCTTTTAGAACCATTGTTTTGTGTATTACGCAAATCTCAAATCTCCTTAGATTTAAAAAAAATAAAATAAATATTATTAGTACTGAAACATAGGAATCCTTATTTTCAAATCTGTACTTTATTGCAGCTGGTGAATTCCAAAGTCAACCATGTGTTCCGAATTTTCTCACTGCCCCAATACAACTTAAAGAAATTTAAAATAAATATGAATTTTTAAAATGTGTGTGCCACATGCACCCCCCCCCCGGCCCATACAATATTGTGTCTAGCGGTGCGGTTCGCACCTTACTATTGCTATAATACGCCACTTAAATTTTTGTGAATCGTGTCAATGGGTCTCATGTCTGAGCGGCTCTAGATCCGAGTAACCTGTTGTGTGGGTCATTCCTGTTTGAGATCCTTTTTCCGGGTCAGCTCTGTTTTTATTGTGCAATATCCCCGTACCAATCAACTGTCCTCCATGGTGCCATTAACTGTCTGTCACAGTGAAGCGTTTGAAGTTTTTTTCTCTCTTAATTACAGTAAACGTTTGGATGGAATAACTATGTTACATGTGTTTGGCTGTTGCGAAATGTCGATACGCATTTAATGAAATGTAGGTTCGATTTGATCACAAAGAACTGAAGATGAATCGAAAATTTTGTTAGGCCGAGACCGACATGTTAAAAATTAAAGTGGATGAAAGAGAATTAATACGATGCAGAAAACACTTATCAACATGAGTGGTTTATTTTTCAAAACGACTGATTAAGGGTATACATATATAGAGTTACTGTTATGTACAAACTGGTTGCAATCCTAAGGCATAAAGCGGCAAATAAAGTAATATATTTTATCTGGAGGAGTTTGGAATATGGATAAGTTTAATTTTAAGTACCGTCTTCAGCTGCGTCCAGACAAACCGTTCACAGATTTGTTTTTTTGTTTGTTTGTTTGTTTGTTGGTTTTTTGTTTGTTTTTTGTTTTTTGTTGAAGCTAAAAACAACAATAGAAAAATTAAAAGTACCTTTGCATTCCGTCGCGTCTAAAATCTTTTTAAATATTGCCCTAACCATAACCAGTGTGTCTTCATTCCGTAAGCTATACATTGCCCTAGTGTTTTTTGTTGTTGTTGTTTTTTTAAATGAGCTATTGGTTAATCCTAAGTTTGTTGAAAATTAACGTATTTTTCAAGATTAAGTGCTTAGTGTATTGAAATGTGAGATATATATATATATCTCTTAAAGTATACAGAGTTGTTGTACATGTGAAACATGCACCGTGTACCAATGCCATGCGATGTTCCTGAACCACTTTCACACTGAATTCCTGAGAAAAATTCTCAACATCAAATAGCTGGAAAAAGTTCCAGATACCGAAGTACTCGTCAGGGCAGGAATTGCGAGTATTTAAACAAGCCTGATGCAGTCCCGACAACGCTGGGCAGAGCACATCTTGCGCTTGCCAGACCACCGGCTCCCAAAGAGGCTCTTCTATGTTGAGCTTACTGATGGACAGAGAGCCCGCGGAGGTCAACAAAGGAAGCGGTTCAGGGATGCGCATCGAAGACCTATGGCATTGGTCATGACGCCTGGGAGGCAGTATCCATCGACCGAGCCACCTGGTGCCTCATAACACGGAGGGGCGCAGCATGTGAAGCAAACAGGAAACAGGCTGCCAAGTCCAGACGGCAAGCCAGGAAGGACCGTGCTCGAAACCCTCCTGATGACATCCCAACCATCTCTTGTCCGACATGTGGACGCACTCTTTGGGCAAGAATATGTCTAATAAGCCACCAAAGGACAAACCAAGCTGCCAAAGGACACACCAAACCACCAAAGGACACACCAAGCCACACAAGAACACAGCAAGCCACCAAAGGACACACCAAGCCATTAAACGACACACCAAGTCACCAAACGACACACCAAGCCACCAAAGGATACACCAAACCACCAAAGGGCACACCAAGCCACCAAAGGATACACCAAGCCACTAAACGACACACCAAGCTGCCAAAGGACACACCAAGCCATCAAAGGACACACCAAGCCACCAAAGGACACACCAAGCTGCCAAAGGACACACCAAGCCACCAAAGGACACAGCAAGCTGCCACAGGACACACCAAGCTGCCAAAGCACATGGCTAATGTGATGAGAATGGTGCTCGTCGATCACGATGGACAAACAACAATTGTACCAAGTTATATTGAATTATGGACTCAAGTACTCTATCAACATTCCATATATTCCTAGACCTTGAGTCCAATTCCATGAGCATAAGGCCAGGCCTAAATTTCTACATTTCATCACCCATTGTAAAAGCCTTTGTGTCTTGAAATAGGAGATTTTGTCCATTTCCCATGGGTCTTACAATATCAGCTATTGCCAAGGCCTTCATGTCTACTTACGAGCGCTGCATGTCGCCACTGGGTTTTGACATAACTCCCAGGCTGGTTGGAAACGACAGATTGATCGGGGACGTCAACTTTCAGAGGCACGTCGTCTGTGTGTTTGTCTGCTGTAAGGTGCAGGCGGGACGGGCATTTAAAAATTTTAATATTACGCGTGTTGCCATTGACCAGCCGCGTGCACACTTCATTTTGCCAAGGCGGTGTGAAATGTTAGGTCGAGCCGCGTTCAAATTTGTGGAAGCAAACAAGCCAAACATGGCGCGTGTTTTCTAAACAGGACATTCTCTAAAAATTGAGCACCGCAGCAGCTCATTAAAATTTCAACAACAGGAAGGGCTGAATCAAGAAGTCTGTGGTTGGCTATGTGATGTTTTTTTTCTGTCTGTCTGTCTCTCTCTCTCCTTTTTATAATATTTGTTTGTAAAAAGAAAGAAAGTTGATTAAAAAAATGAAAAGGTGTGTGTGTGGGGGGGGGTAATGCTTAAAGATTGCCCTGGTGTGAACTAGCAATAAAGCCCGTCCAATGACGGGATTAGGTGTAGGGTGACCTGTAAAGTTCATGGAAGGATATCACTACATTACCCACCCCCATCTGTCCAGAGACCCTACCTCCCCCCACACCGTGGTCTGTCCAGAGATCCTACCCCCACACCGTGGTCTGTCCAGTGACCCTACCCCCACCACACCGCGGTCTTTCCAGAGACCCCCCACACTGCGGTCTTTCCTGAGACGCTACCTCCCCCCACACCGCGGTCTGTCCAAAGATCCTACCTCCCCCCCCAACACCGCGGTCTGTAGCGAAACCCTACATCCCCTCCACCGCAGTTTGTCGAGAGACCCGCCGTCTCGACCGGCCATGCATGTGTATCACGTCAAAAATATTATACATTATAGTTATAACAACATTACCCACCCCAGTCTGTCCAGAGACCCTACCCCCCCTTACACCGCCGGTCTGTCTAAAGACCCTACCTCCCCACACCGTGGTCTATCAATAGACCCTACCTCCCCCAACACCGCCGTCTTTCCAGAGACCCTACCTCCCCCCCACACACACACCGCGGTGTGTCCAGAGTTAAAATAAATAACCCGTAAATACAATGTTTTTGATTACGAAAGCCAACGCGCACCGCTAAAAATAAACTCTTGGAAAAAAAACTGCACCAAAAATAACTTGTTTTGAACGTCGTTTAATATGTAAATTAGACATAATTTATCTCCGCCAGTGATTGGCTGTAGGGGTCTGTAGGAGTTTAAGGGACCAATCGCTATCGATGACCGCACAGAACATAGCCTTTTTATTATATAGGATGCTCTAAGTTTGCAGTCAGAATCAATAAAGTGGTAAGTCGGCCCGGGGAGTATTTTCTAAAGAAATGAAAACAGTCGTTCATAAGAGAGCAAATAAGTCATTTTAAAGAAAATTATTTTCCTTTACAAAAAGGCATCAATAGGGAGAAATTCTATATCTTTTCTGTGGAAAGTATATGTTAATATAGAAAAAACTCATGTTTTTTTCAAAAGATAAAATATTTAAATGTATAAAGATAGAAGATATAAATGCTCTTTGTTAAAATAAATTACGACAGGCAACATGTTGGCACGATGAGCCTCTTGTCAAACGAATTTTTGTGACAGCCGCTTATCTGGTTTATTTTTTAGAGATTAGCTTGGACTTTTCGGGGTTTGTTCGCGATTGTGCGCGCCGAGAGATCATGCAAAAGATCTTCTTCATTAAATGGTATACGCTCAATTAGGTTACATTTTGAGTGCAGGGTGAAAAGATCAGCAGGGTTGATGAAGATCATATCCGATTTCATATCATGCTTTGTTGTTATAAATTGGCTCGGTAATCATTGAATGAATGATGAAATTGGGAATTTATACGAAAGAATCGCTCATAAGTGTAATTTTATTTCATAAACGATGTATTGAGTTCCTCATAATTAGGCCTCATAATCTTACTGTACTGAGTTAACAGACAACTAACAATTATGGAATAAACCAAAGTGCGCTGAGCCACGGGCAAGCTAGTCTGATTAGTCTGCTTTATGAACATTTCAACTAATCCTATACTTCTAGTAGTGATTCTTTGCATAATGCATTTTAAGACTGTGATTTTTTTCTTCATATTTGATTTACCTAATTTATAAAAAAATTCATTGCTTTAAAGCGATCTTTAAAAAATGTAATACGCAATTCCATGAAATTGTTCTTTTGAAATGAAAAATGGAATTTTGATTTATAATCATGGTAATATTAGACTAAATAAGTTTGAATCAATGAAGCTTCCACAAGCTCTTTTTTTAAAAGTCTTTAATAGACTATTTATTAAAACTGTACTGCTCCGTTGGAAGAGTAAATCTTGGATAAGTTATAAGTTCCGTATTATATTGAACAGAATCAGTCGAAGCTTTGATAAAGTTCATGAATGGGGTTTAAGAAGACGCATGCAGCAGTGTATATAGTATATAGGCATGTGTTGTGTATATAGGCATGTGTTGTGTATATAGGCATGTGTTGTGTATATAGGCATGTGTTGTGTATATAGGCATGTGTTGTGTATATAGACATGTGTTGTGTTTCTTTTCAACTGAATAAATCTTAGGTATGATCTTACAAATAAGAAGTTAATTTGCATAATTTTTGCTAAATCATAAAGTGGAAAACACTTAACATAGCCCGGAAAGGACATATTGCTCATTTAGAATAAGTTAATGAAAATAGGGGGGGGACAACAATGTGTCATTTTCAGTTGTTCTTTCTATTGATCGGACAAGTTGAAGCTGAATAAATTCTATATGGCTCAAAATCTCCTAATTTTAGATTTTTCTTCTGTGTAATATGTTCTTTACGTAATTGATGTTGAGTAAACAAGAACAGGGCGTGTGAGAAACTTAAAAGGATGTGTCTCTTAAAGTCCTTTCATTGAAATCAATACACTTTTAAAAAATAAGAATAGAAACCCAATTCGGTTGGAAGTTGTTTAGCTCATCTCCTAATTCCAACACTTGATTAGTTGCTTACTTGAAACGACTTCCTGAATGACGGACTAAATATCGGTCCACTCAACTATCCGAACAAACAAACGAAAGCAACGTTATTTACTAACAATCTATTCATATTTTTGTCAGGAATGAGGTCATCAGACGCACCCGGCACGTTTCTCCCCCGAGAGAAACCAATGGTCATACAGATGTCTCACAATTTCCCATTCAGTCTATCTTGTGTAGACATACGTTTTATGGTTTGGCCTGTGATGTGCAGACATACGTTTTATGATTTGGCCTGTTTTGTGTAGATATACGTTTTATGATTTAACCTGTGCTTTGTAGACAGACGTCTTATGATTTAGCATGTGATGTGCAGAAGACTTCTTAAAATAAACCTTCTGATGTGTATTCCATTTCGTGCACCCAATTATCCTATATTGTGACTACTATGCTTGGGATGTGCATCTAAAGACGCATAGTAACATACAAATAGTCTTATATTCTTATATGATAGTTTCAATTGTTATCGAGGGTTGTTAAGAATGTTAAGCTAATTGCAGGTTCAAAAGTCGATGTAAAATATTTGAAAGAAATGTTAGAGTAATACGTTACATGTGACAGTTGATAATATTGTTGTTACTCTCGGTTTATTTTTAGCAATACAAAGATATCAACTTCAGATATAATAATCAAGTTTAAGAAGTCTCTGCATACATTTCTTTTTATTCTGTTGGAGCAATTCGTTTAATTTATGTTTAATTTAAAATATTAAATAATAAAGACATTGTTTTATTTTTTTTAAAAATATTTTATTACTGAAAGGCAGTCCGTCTCGTTAAAGTTAAACCAGCTGGGGTAGGAGTCGGTCAAATTAAACTTCGGCTCTGGAAATTTACAATTGATTGATGACTCTCATTTTTACATTTACGGAATTTAAACAATTTAGAAGATGTTTAAGAAATAATTATTGGAAGACTCAGTAGCCATATAATGTACAGAAAGGTTGATAATATTATAGTCTATATGACGTAACCAATATGTGAACAAATAAAATCGGTGAACTTTAAACTTTTTTAAACACATTACAAAATGAAAATCCGCTTTTGAAGATGAATGCCAGCAAGAAAATTGGTTTTAAATATCTTTCCTTTGCACCCACATTTTTTTAATCATTGAACTTTAAAAAATGTTTAAATATCAGTAAGCAAAAATGTAGTGCACTTTTCAAATTAATTCACTGATTTTAAAATGCATTTTTAAAAAAATGCAATTTTTTAAAATTTAGTTAGCAAAAGCTCTGAATATGAATTCAATCGACTGTTAAGCGTTTGAAATCTAACCGAAGTCAACTTTTTTTTAAATTTTAATAATTTCAAAATATAACTTCGTTAACCCTTTAGTTGCCACCGAAAATGTCAAGCATCTGGGTCAACGGGCATTCGGTGAAAATTCAATGATAAGATTATTATTCGGACAAATGACAAAAATTGTAAAGTTTATTAAATTCTTTGAAAACCATCCATGCTTTAGAAAATTTTAAGAAAACTAGGGAAATCCCTTCTTAAAAAAACAAAAACAAATTATTCAATTTTAAAAAAAACAATTAAACAAGGTTATTTTTTTTACTACCGGCATTTTACTTGCTGAAATCGCCAGAAAGATCTAAATAAAAGGCATAACATTTTCTCAATTGTGTTGCCTAAAATCAAAAGCATGGATATCATCATGTTGGCAAATGCATGGAAATTTTAGAGAAAAAGATATGGAGTTTGTTGAAATCGATAAACAAATATCTGAATAGCACTGACAGAAATAGGGAGTGAGAAACAATGATAACATTTTTATAAAGGTACTGATTTAATAAAAATGTCAACGACCTGATATAAGTGTGTCGCTGCTTGACATGCTTGTGTCGACACATTCAAATCATCCGTGATCAAACCTTGGAAGTGTGTTACATCCAACTAACTTTTAGCATTTACATTTAATAAAATTATGTATTAGCTTGCAGTGCTATTTATTCCAATAGTAAACCGGGATGCCCACATAGAACGAAGCATCCAAGTGTTACTGTCACCCAGAAGGGTAAGCTGCAAGCTTACCTGTCACCCAGTGGGGTAAACTCATGGTGGAAAACGGTAGGGTAAACTCATGCTGTTACCCAGTGGGGTAAACGGATGGTGTCACCCTGTGGAGTAAACTCATGGTGTCACTAAATAGGGTAAGATCATGGTGTCACCCAGTAGGGTAAACTCAAGGTGTCACCCAGTGGTCACTAAATAGGGTAAAATCATGGTGTCACCCAGTAGGGTAGACTCAAGGTGTCACTCAGTAAAGTAAACTCATGGTGTCACAAACAATGATAAACTCATTGTGTCACAAACAATGATAAACTCATGGTGTTACAATCAATGATAAACTCATGGTGTCACCCAATATGACAGACTCATGCTGTCACCCAATATGACAGGCTCATTTTGTCACCCAATATGACGGACTCATGTTGTCATCCAATATGACAGACTCATGCTGTCACCCAATATGACAGACTCATGTTGTCACCCAATATGACAGACTCATGTTGTCACCCAATATGACAGACTCATGCTGTCACCCAATATGACAGACTCATGCTGTCACCCAATATGACAGACTCATGTTGTCACCCAATATGACAGACTCATGCTGTCACCCAATATGACAGACTCATGCTGTCACCCAATATGACAGACTCATGTTGTCACCCAATATGACAGACTCATGCTGTCACCCAATATGACAGACTCATGCTGTCACCCAATATGACAGACTCATGGTGTCACAAATCGAACCTATTTGATGTACTCCCCTCACACCCACTCTGCACTAAGTAAACCCGTCCACGGTTGTCATACAAACCTGAGAGAAATTCCCAAACAACAAAATACTCGCATTGGCAGGTCTTCCCAGCATTTTTATCATTGAAAGCTGGGCGGAACATGTCTGCCATCCCATGCGATCCAAATGTAATGATAACTCCACTGGATATATATAATATATATATATATATATATATATATATATATATATATATATATATATATATATATATATATATATATATATATTAAATATTTTTTTAAACTTTACATGATTGGATAAGATCTCATAAATTCATAAAATTTAACGCTTCAGTGTTGATTGAAAATAGATCATTCTTAGTGCATAGCGGTGAATTTAGCCCCAGTAATATTAGCTCTATAATGATTAATTGAGCCCTATCTATCAAAGATTGGGCGCCTCTAGATGAAATCTCATCCGTTTAAACCTATTAAAATACCTTTCCTAGCAACGCTTAAAAAAAACTCCCCATCAGTGAGTGCTGGCCACGAGAAAACATGGCCCACGAGACATGACATTAGACATCGCCCATGAATCGCCTTGATAATTGCAGCCATGTCATTTCGTTGCGACGCCGAATATAAAACGGATTTCCGGCCATTCGTTTTCCTCAGTGCGTCCCATCGGACATTGTCGAGCAGGCCACCTCCATGTGCCCCGCGAGCACTTCTCATTCTCACTATCCATTCCCAGCCTGGTTATTTATAAGCTTGATGCCATAACAGGAATCCCATTCTTGTTCTTCTCGGACGGTCTGATATCTATCTCTTTTAGTGCAGTTTGAAGACTAGGACCGCTAAAAGGAAATATTCTTGGTTAACATGAAAAAGAGGAGGGGGCGGGGGAAGATCCTCAGTACATTTGAGAATGCATTATGAAATAAGTACGATGTGACGACATTTTCGCACTTGAATTATATAAGTATCAAATGTGGTATCGTATTATTAAATTCAATTAGATGAAATGGAAATATAAAAATATATTTGAAAGCCCGAAATTGATCCTTCTAATAGTAGAACTTTTGAAAGCCTTCACAACTATTTAATCAGAGACGTGACATAACTGATGTAGATATGTATTAAAACACAAGTCATCACGGATCAAGAAACAGAAGTAAGTTGAACATGAAAACATCAGCTATATAATATTAACGCGATTGCTAGTGGCCTCAAAGTATAGATTATAGAGTCTATAAACAGGTGACATCTGATGTGTACTTATATGAGAACATCATATTTCTAATTCCTTTTTTCCGATTTTTTTTTACTTTGAGCTGGTATTTATTATTTTAATATTTTTTTTAAAGTTTCCTTTTAGATGAGCCTCTAATATCGTGCGTTTGTAAATATATATATTTTATGACATATGCTCTATGTTTAACACTCAACCCCACCTCGTCAGTTGAGGCGAATTACTCGCAACACCGAATCTTTGATGTGATGCTTAATCCAATAACCACGTGTTAATGCCGAGTCCGTTTTAACGCCACAGACAAAGGATTACCCACCAGCGCACGTATCAATTGGAATCGTTAATATCTCTTGTCAGAATCAATGCAAATACCCGTGTCAAGTCTTAAAGCCTGCACTGCAACATAAGCTAGAACAATGCACGTCAACACTGCAGTGGGCGCCAGTGGGGTTTTATTTAGCCAGACCAGGGTTGTGTGGTGGGGAGGTGTAGGTCAAAATTCTAACATTTTTATCTAGAGTCCTGAGTGATTTTAAATAAAATATTCTTATAGGGCATAACAATAAATGTAAATTGCATTAAAAAAAAATTTAATCAAATTTTTCCATGGAAACTCAAATAAACATCCGCCATTTTGTTTTTAGGTTTGTTTTGAAACACCATGGCTTTTTTAAATGACTAGTTATGACTTTCAAATTTAAAATATAGATAATTTATCATGTATATAAACTTTGAATAAAAGCATTTTTCTATGGATGCATTAGTTTAAAAAAATAAAAATTCACAAAAAGTGTCTCCATTTTTTGGGTCAAAATTATGGGTAATGGGATACATTTTTATCTGTATTTTCCTTTGTAAGACATTTATCAAAAAGCTAGGTTATTTAAATCTTTATTTGTGTCTAAAGATCACACAAAAATGGAGTAATTTACTCAATAATTAAAAAAACTTATTTGGGTTTAAGTGACAGATTCAAACATGTGAGTTGAAGGGGTGTGTGACAGATTCAAACATGTGAGTTGACTGGGGAGTGTGACAGATTCAAACATGTGAGTTGACTGGGGAGTGTGACAGATTCAAACATGTGAGTTGAAGGGGGGGTGTGACAGATTCAAACATGTGAGTTGAAGGGGGTGTGACAGATTCAAACATGTGATTTGACTGGGGAGTGTGATAGATTCAAACATGTGAGTTGACTGGGGAGTGTGACAGATTCAAACATGTGGGTTGAAGGGGGTGTGTGACAGATTCAAACATGTGAGTTGAAGGGGGTGTGACAGATTCAAACATGTGAGTTGAAGGGGGGTGTGTGACAGATTCAAACATGTGAGTTGAAGGGGGGTGTGACAGATTCAAACATGTGAGTTGAAGGGGGGTGTGATAGATTCAAACATGTGAATTGACTGGGGAGTGTGACAGATTCAAACATGTGAGTTGACTGGGGAGTGTGACAGATTCAAACATGTGAGTTGACTGGGGAGTGTGACAGATTCAAACATGTGAGTTGAAGGGGGGGTGTGACAGATTCAAACATGTGAGTTGACTGGGGGTGTGATAGATTCAAACATGTGAGTTGACTGGGGAGTGTGACAGATTCAAACTTTTGAGTTGACTGGGGAGTGTGACAGATTCAAACATGTGAGTTGACTGGGGAGTGTGACAGATTCAAACATGTGAGTTGACTGGGGAGATGTGAGTTGACTGGGGAGTGTGACAGATTCAAACATGTGAGTTGACTGGGGAGTGTGACAGATTCAAACATGTGAGTTGACTGGGGAGTGTGACAGATTCAAACATTTGAGTTGACTGGGGAGTGTGACAGATTCAAACATGTGAGTTGACTGGGGAGTGTGACAGATTCAAACATGTGAGTTGACTGGGCAGTGTGACAGATTCAAACATGTGAGTTGACTGGGGAGTGTGACAGATTCAAACATGTGAGTTGACTGTGGAGTGGGACAGATTCAAACGGGGACCCAAAATGTCACGAGTCACGTGTTACTGTGTGCCCGGTTAACTTTATGTGTCGTATTTTAGAAATGTTTAATGTGGCGCTTTCTAAATAGCGGGGGACATTCAGAAAAAATAACTGTAAACTTTCTGCACTCGATTTGGTTTTTAGAAATGATTAAGGAAGTTTCTATATGTTAAAGCATTAATATACTGTTTTACTTCACCTAAAACGCCAGTTTAATTGTAAGGTGTAGTTTTTTCAAGTCTTAACATATCTTGAAGTTATCTGAAATCCTTAAAAACACATTATTTCTCAGCGATAATACGTCATTGGCTAATGATCGGCTTAATTTAGAAATGCGTCCTTCTTTAGCACCAAAGTAGTTTTGGTATTCCACTTCTACTTACTTGTGTGAGTGTTGTACCTTACAATGAATCCAACTCAAATCTTATGAGCGAAGCTAACAATATCGATTTATATATATTAAAATATATATACTATGCTAGTATCTATCTATCTATCTATATATATAAAGCTCAGTTGTTTGTATGTTTCACTTTTCGACTTTCTGTTAGACAATCACGGAAAAACCAAATGACGGACGGGGACCAAATTTGGCAGGACGGTTCCTTTTACCCTGAAGGTGGTTTTAAGTTAGTTTTTGTAATTGTCCCTTTTGCCCGAATGCCGTAAATTAAATAATCAGAAAATGCAGAGACAAAGAATAAAAAATTTAACCTCATTTCTGTATTGAACAAATTTACGCGGACGTTCAAATGCCGTTCAAAGCGAGTTACTTTTGGTGACGTTTTTTTTTCCCCAATACTTTATTTTCAGCGGTGCGCATTCAAAAAATATTATAATGTCTAATTACGGTGCGCACATTTTCGTGTACGCTTCTTTTCAAAAATAAAATATAAGCATAAAACGATGACGTAATTTAATATTTCTATACAATCCATACAGACCACGGGAATCAATATACATAATTAACAAAAGTGACTTATCCGTGTTTGATAAATACGAAATATTAAACTTGCTGAAATGTACACAAAGAATTTCATAATAATTATAAATCCTCAAATCCTATTTTTACATCGTTGCCTTTTCAAAAATTAAAATGTAAGCATAAAACTATGACGTCATTTAATATTTTTATACAAATTCGATCGCTGTGCCACCTAACACTAACATAACCTAGAAATATTTTTCATCTACACATAAATACTGCCGACGGGAATTATGTATATTGATGATTACAAAAGTAGAGTTATTTTTGGTCCAGTTGTTATGAGCATACTTTTTATTATTATTAAGCCAGAATACTTCTATAACCATTTATTATTATTGTCTAAATAGGTGCGCACATTTTCTTGAATTCTTTTTAATACGACTGCTTTACTTTAGTTTCTTTCAAGTATTTTAGAAAGTACATTTCATATATAACATTAATAATTTAATTTATTGGCGCTATAGGTTAAGTAGATTTTGTCTTTGAGGGGGGGGGGTTAGTGCCATATTATCTTTATCTCATAGACGTTTTTGCAAATATTGTATTAATTACAATTGTGTTACGATGCAGTGTCGAAAAAAATATATATGAGCTTTTTTAGTGACGACAGTGGGTAGAGATCTTTTGGAAAAATGTCAACAAAGCAGTGGCCTTTTTTTAATGGATACAAACAAACAAACATACAAACATCAACTGAGCTTTATATATATAGATATGCGTTTAAATTATTTTATTTCAATTTTTCCACGATGTATTGTATTAATATTTTACATGTGCAAATGAAATTGCGATTTTTTAAAAATATAATTCATAACTCCACATTTAATTTTAAAAAAATAGATGTTGCGAGTTTATCTATGTGGAAAGCGATGGCCTATGTCAAATAAACTTACACTTTAAAAATGTTTACATAAGCTATATATGCACTATACATTATAAACTTTCGCTACCGAACGTATTAACAGAAGTTGACTAAATTTAATAAAGTGATCCTGAAAACGCTTAATTAATATAAAATTGCGAATTGAACAAGCTATGTTCATTCCTTTGAAGTCGGAATAACATAGGCCATTTCTAAAGTTGCTTTTTAATCATTTTTCATATGCGCTTATTAACAGACGGTTACATCTTTTTTTTTAATGTGGATATATATTTTTTTCAGAAACAAAATCTGGTGTGTGTGTGTGTGTATTGAATATAATTTACAAAATATGATGCCTTATCAGAAATAGGGGGAAAAAAATATTCATTTTTGAAATTGTAAACATTGCATAAAAACCGTAAATATAAACCGAAAATATAGAGACATTAAATTTTTTTAATATTATTTCCCTGTTAAAACAACTATGAATGCGTCAAAAGGAAGAGTTATTTTGGTCCATTACATTTACTTTATAACAAGATTTTATTTTATGCGGCCAGCTTTCTATAATCTTTTATTGTGTAAATATGGTGTGCACATTTTCTTGATATCATTTTAATACGACTGCTTTTGTTTTTTTAAAACTATTTTAGAAAGTACATTTATAATTTTATTTATTGGCGCTATGAGTTATGTAGCTTTTGCCTTTTTATGGGATAGTGCCATAATATGTCATTTATCTCATATCGCGGTTACAAATATTGTATTAATTACAATTGTGTTACGATGCAGTGTCGTAATTATATTTGAAATTTTTGAGTGACGAGCGTGGTAGAACTCTTTCGGAAAACCTATCAGTTACGTTTATTTAGTACAAGTGGGAATGAAATAGTAAATTTAGTTACTATGGTCGTCAATTTTAAAAGGCACTGAATTAAGTGGTAAAATGGTAAAAATTAAATAATTGTGACTGTTGTTTTTTTATCTCTCTTTTTTTTCTTAAATATATTTAATTATATTTATTTATTTTTTTCCTTAAAATGGCATATCTCTATTTCCCATAAGATTTTAACTAAAAGATGAATCTGAAATTTAACTTGGCAAATAAAAATTGTAATAACTAGCAACTAATACTTGGTAAAAATGGTCAGCACACTCCCGCTACAAGGAGCGGGTATAATTCTAGTCTAATATATAAAGCTCAAATGTATTTGTATATTATATATTATATGTATGTATGTTTGTATGTTTGTATGTTTGTATGTTTGTATGTTTCACTTTTCGACTTTCTGTTAGACAATCACGGAAAAACCAAATGACGGACGGGGACCAAATTTGGCAGGACGGTTCCTTTTACCCTGAAGGTGGTTTTAAGTTAGTTTTTGTAATTGTCCCTTTTGCCCGAATGCCGTAAATTAAATAATCAGAAAATGCAGAGACAAAGAATAAAAAATTTAACCTCATTTCTGTGTTGAACAAATTTACGCGGACGTTCAAATGCCGTTCAAAGCGAGTTACTTTTGGTGACGTTTTTTTTTCCCCAATACTTTATTTTCAGCCGTGCGCATTTGAAAAAATATTATAATGTCTAATTACGGTGCGCACATTTTCGTGTACGCTTCATAATTTGAGCTGTGTAGTACAAAGAATTGTCATTTTCTTTACTGTTACTTTCTATATATTAGATAGACACGTAAACATATTTAATTACAACTGCCACACAATGCATTAGATTTAATTGTTTACACGTTTAAATTTAATTGCGAATTTGTTTTAATTATTTTCTGTTCCATAACTCGACATTTAATGAAAAACCTATTTATATATGTAATAATTGTGTCAGTATTTTTTTCAAGGCTTCATTTTTAGCGGTGCACGTTTTAAAATCTTTTATCGCCTGATTACTGTGCGCACATTTTCGTGTACGCATCTTAAATTTAGCTGTGTTCTATTAATATAACATTTATATTTTGTTTGTCTTTTACATAAGCTGTTGTCTTTTACATAACCTATACACTTATACTATTTAAACTTAGGCTACCGGACTTATTAACATAAGTAGATTACACTAAATAAAGTGATCCTGAAAACGCTTAATTATTTTGTATTGCGAATTGAATATGTTATGTTCTTTCCTTTGACGATGGATTAACATAGGCCATTTTTAAAATCAATTATTGTCATGGTTTCACATGCATTTTTAACATACAATTCATTTGTTTTGTTTGTTTGTTTTTTTTAAATTAAGAATATAGCTTAATTTTTTTAATTTATCTTTATTATCTTTATCTCATAGACGCTGTTGCAAATATTGAATTAATTACAATTGTGTTACATTGCAGTGTCGTAAATATATAAGAGCTTTTTTAGTGACGACAGTGGCAGAGATCTTTTGTAAAAATGTCAACAAAGCAGCGGCCCTTTTTTAATGGATACAAACAAAAAAACATAAAAATATCAACTGAGCTTTATATATTAGATATGCGTTTAAATTATTTTATTTCAATTATTTTAACGATGCATTGTATTAATATTTTACATGCAATGTATAAAATTGGGATTTTTAAAAATTTAATTCATAACTCGACATTTAATTAAAAACCATAGATGTAGCGAGTTTATTTTATGTTGAAAGTGATGGCCTATGTCAAATAAACTTACACTTTAAAACTGTTTACTTAAGCTTTATACATATTATAAACCTTTCGCTACCGAACGTATTAAAAAAAGTTGACTAAATTTAATGAAGTGATCCTGAAAATGCTTAATTAATATGAATGCGAATTGAATATGTTTTTATGTTCATTCCTTTGTATTCAGAATAGCATAGGCCATTTCTAAAATTGCCTTTTAATCATTTTTAAGATGCGCTTATTAACAGACGATTGAATCTTTTTTTTAATGTATTTTATTTTTCAGATATAAAATCTGGTGTGTGTGTGTGCATTGAATATAATATACAAAATATGATGCCTTATCCGAAATAGGGAACAACAAAAATGAACAGGTTTTGAAATTAACCTCTTGCACCGAATGGGCCAGGGCCCCTTAATGCTATTTTCCCCCCCTATTGTAGGTATGTAAAAAGTAGTTTAAGAGTTAGATATTGAGAAAAAAACTGGATTTTGACAAAACTTAGAATATAAAAACTTAACAGCCTATATTACTATAGGGCACTGAACTCTTAATTTCCATTCCTTCGAAAAAGTCTTTTTACTGAACTTTAATCATTGTATTTCCTATTAAATTTTACACGATATTGAGGAATATATATTGAGTACAATAGATAAAAACAACATTAAGGGCCCCAGGGCCCATTCTGGGCAAGATATAAAGTTCAAAACACCTGTGAATTTCAATTTGTATAATAAGGGATACATGTGTCATTATTTGTCAAGATTGTTAATGACTGAATAATGAATAAAATCTTAAAGGTTTAAGAAATGAGTACAATGGCAATAAAAAAAACTATAATATCACTCATTTTGGGGCCGGGGCCCTTAATATCGTTTCTTCTTTTGTACGCTATTTAATTATTTATTTATTTATCCGTTTGCTATGAAACTTGGATTTTTTTTTCACACTTCCACGACAATTTCTTCAGAATTATTTTTAAACATACCACTCATTGGTTTCTTTAAATTTATTCCTTTTTACTTTGATCGTTGCAACGCGCGACGGGTCTACTAGTATATATATATGATCTCAGTATAAAGGAAGAAATTCTAAGACACCAATGAATGGTAGATTTTACAAACAATAGGTGTGTGTGTCTGTGTGTGTGTGTGACCGTGTGTGTGTGTGTGTTGTTATGTCTATGGTTTGTAGGATCGACTTTCTGTCCTGGATGCCCAGGTGGCCGCTTCAGAAGCGACCACTCCGGGGGTTGGGGTCCCAGCTGTTACGCCCCTTTCTGGGGGAGGGGGCCAGATAGCTTGGAGTGTCTTCCAGGTAGACCCATAAAGAGCATTAGGCTCGGGGCTTCTTTTTTTCTTCCACATGTAGGATCAGTAGTGTTTATTCCGATGGACCAGGTAGTACGACTTGTGCAAACTATCACGAATGAGCTGAAATTGCGAAACCACACATGGCTGTGTTTTTTTTAAATCTAACAACAACGGGCTCACTACTAGTCCACTTAGCAAGTCTCCCAGACTGTCTATCATTTCCAGTATATCTATCAACGCTCCCCTCACCAATGTCTAGTCCCTCTATAATCTTATTATATCACTCCGTACCAACTCGAGTTATCTTGGTAAAAGTGTATATTCCCACTATAGATCTATTATATATTACTCCATATCAAGATGACTTACCTTGACCACATGCATAGTCCCTCTATAATCGAATTATATCACTCCGTACCAACTCGACCGCCCTTGACCACATGTCTAGTCCCACTATAATCCTATTATATCACTTCGTACCAACATGACCTACCATGGCCACATGTCTAATCCCACTATAGACCTATTATATCACTCCGTACCAACTCGACCGCCCTTGACCACATGTCTAGTCCCACTATAAACCTATTATATCACTCCGTACCAACTCGACCGCCCTTGACCACTCTCAGACCTTGTCTGTCTTGAGGAACTCTCTTCAAAACCCACTCCCGTGATCAGAGTTAATTCAGATACTGCCCTTGAACAGGCTGAGTGTTGACTTTCGTTTTAAACTTCTTCTATTACGTTGACATAGCCAATCATTCAATATTTTCAATACAGTATTTACATTTCAACATTTTACTTTGTTGATATAAGTTACATCATTGTAATAAATGTATATTTTGTGTTGTTTTTTTCCGTTGAACTTTAAAATAGCAGTTGCAATTGTGATTTGATTTGCGAACTTAAAAAAAAAGTAGCTTGTCTCACGTTTTATATCGTATTCAGTCTTATAATTTTATTAAAGCTCTAGTCTATTGTGAATATTATAATTATACAAAATAAGTTAAGTAACAAATTAAGTTATATATTAAAATATTAATATAGAACAAAATAAACAAATTAACAAGCGTTGATCATGAAATCATTCAAATCAATGCAAAATATAGTAAAACAATCATTTTCAATAGGAGACAAAAAAATATTAAGTTAAAAAGTTACAAGTATATATATTACTTTACTACATAAGATAACAAACTAATTTATCTAACAACATATTAAACTTAAATCTTCTGAATAAAAGAACAGTTTTTATTATGGCTCTATATCACGACTTCTTGTACACCACAGTACACACTCAGCACAACACTGTTCGTTTGGTAAACACTACAAAGTTCGTTTAACTTTATTCAAGTTCGTTCATTCAATTCATGGTAAAATGTTCATCGTTAACGTTGACAGTGTCACAAAACGTCCTTATAGAGAGCAGATACACTCCATTAGTTGGATAATAAATAGTTTAATAAATACAATTAAATGCTAGATATAAAGTAGTAAAGTCAACCCTCTTAGCTCTTACACTTAAATGTGGAAATATCCGGATTTGGAATCCGGTTCCGGCAAATATTAGGGCCACACTATCCGCATCCGCAAATAGTAAAAAGGAATACCCGGATGTTCCCTAATATATATATATATATATATATATATATACATATATATATATATATATATGTATGGGTATATACAATATAGTATGTATAACCATATTTATACACACACACATATATATATGTGTATGGGTATATATAATATAGATTGTATAACCATATTTATACATATATATATATATATATATATATATATATATAATATATCACACCTATGGTTATACATGGGTATGTATATACGAAACCTTTTTTTTTGGACAGCTTCAAAAGTTGATATTTACAAGACTTACGTAAAAATCAGTGGTATACATGTATCCTTAATACATGAATTATGTGTTTATCTGCTCTGTATATTTAACATAAACATATGAGAATGTCAAATTGCAGGTATTTGGTATTTTAACACATAAAAGCAGCCGTATACATGTATCATTAATACATGAATTACGTGTTTATCTGCTCTGTCTACGATCTTTTTTTTAACATAAACATATGAGAATGTCACATTGCAGGTATTTGATATTTTACCACATACTTTATATGACAATTAAATCCCTTTTACGACTATAAAAATTATACAAATTTAGGTTATATTATATTCATTCAATCTACTTTTATTTTTGTTTTTAACCGTTCTTGTTGAAAGAAAACAAGCACACATGGCCAAATGCCTTCTTTGCTTAGACTAATTTCTGGTTAGTTGCAATCTGTTGTAATCAAAGAACGAAATAATAATTATTATTTAAATCATAAACGTGTAACTAGAAAACTGTAGGCAAAAAGTTTAAATTACGAACATTTAAAGACTGTTACACATTGGATTTCTTGTTAAGTTAAAGTTTAATAAAAGACGCTAATAGTGTAATGGAAAGCCAAATCAGACACAAATGTGTACATGTTTTCAATGTATTCTAAATCTTTCATAGAGTATGATTTCTTCTAATGATCTATTAACTATCCTGGTATTGCGTTATTCAAGCATTTATACCATTAAGCATCTTAACAAATTAGCTTTATAAGTTAAAATTACCAAAATCATAGAGAATGATTCATATCACTGACGGTTTCTAATATTGACAGCTGAAAATAGATTGGATATTAAATGTATCGTACTCAGTCTATTTATTACTTATACAGTTGTTTTAAAATGACTATATAATTCATTTACATTTACTCCGACATTTCTCAATATACTTCTGATAAGTTTGTATATATCTAAAAAATATCATGTGATCTTTGAAAAATGGTAGTTTTTATTGCAAGCTCTTTTTCTTAGGCGTTAATATTTTTTTTTAAATTTAGAAGAAAACAAGATAAAGTAACATTAAGTTTACTTTCATGTATACAACAAATGCAAGGCTAATTACGAAATTTTACTTTCAGTTAAGTATTTCAAGAAACATTTAAAATAATTATATTAAGAACAAATGTGAGGCATTTTAAAAATTTCAGAAATACTTCACAGGGTTTTAGAAACCTAACGATTCATTGTAATTGTATCTCTAATAATAGAAATCGATATTAAGTGGCATGCCACTTGATATAAACATGTTTTGCCCGTAAGTATGTAAGTGTGTGTCCAATAGTTTGATAAGCGTGTATTTAAAATTCAATATATGTATTTCATAGTTTTCTGAATTTTAAATGAATAGTGTTTCAAAATATGGCTTTTCCTTTGAAATTTGTATTTATATGTATTCTTCAAATTTACATTCATATAAACAGTCAGTAACACAAGTTATCATTGCAAAATGTTATCAAATAGGAAATTAAATAATTTGTTTTAATTTAACAGAAAATAAATCCCATCATTACAATTTCAAACAAGACTTTAAGTATGTAGTTTATTTAAAAAACTAAATACATCAATTCTGGTGCTTTTTAGTGCTGCGCAAGCGGGAGATACATTTTTTATTAGTCTTTTCGGTAGCACAAGATTTCGACCAATTCATTGACATTATATCCCTAATAATAGGAATTAACGTCATGTGGCGTACCACATGTAATAAAAAATTGTAAAAAAAACAAGTTTTTGACTATAAAGCCTTTAGAACTAATCTGGCAGCTGAATTGTGAACTTTCTGTAGTTTTAAATGCATTGTTTTTGGCGCACCTGACAGAAGACAAATGCAGTAATTCATACGAGCTAGTACAAGAGCACAAAAATATATTGTCAAAAAAATACGCACCTTATTGCGCAAAAGGAAAGGATGTTCAATATAATACGCACGACGACAATATAGCAAAAAAAAAGTTAACATGTTACATAGAGATAAACA
Organism: Ampullaceana balthica; assembly: GCA_944989445.1. Classification (NCBI taxonomy): domain Eukaryota; kingdom Metazoa; phylum Mollusca; class Gastropoda; family Lymnaeidae; genus Ampullaceana; species Ampullaceana balthica. The sequence goes on along the minus strand of CALYLW010000309.1, from coordinate 100,368 downwards.
AAGATAATCGAAAAATTCATTAATTTAATTACAGTACGTTCGATCAATCTGAAATTTTGATACATTATTTTTATCATCGGTACGAGTCTGCCTGCTAAATTTCAGCTGGCTAGCTTACGAGGAAGTGGGTTTAAAATATATCCAAAGTTTTTTGGGCAAGCAAACATTCAAACAGACACCACGATATAAATAATTTAAATAGTTATATCTTTTCTTTACAGACCAAACACATTGTATAATTTGTGAATCCATATGGTTTAAATTATATCTTTAATTTGAATATACAAACGAATAATAATAAGAATAATACAAAATAATAAATCGATTGTTTATATAGTGCTGTACAAACTGGGCTCACTAGTGGTTTACTTAAAAATAGCAACATACATATAAGTATCAATGCACTCAATTGACATTTTATCCTAACTTACCTAACTACCACATAAATGAGAGTGCTGTATACATAAGCTGCGTTTTTCGTTAGAAGAAATGTTGGTTAATTAATTTTAAAGGTAAAGTTTGAAGAGATATATCTTTAGTGCAAATATGAAGGCCTTAGTAGTTGGAATCCTGTGAATTTGTAATGGTAAAGAATTCCATTCTTTGGCGGCACAAGAAGAGAAAACCTATTAAAAATTATTTTAGCGCGGTTCTTAGAAACAGAAAGACTACGTGTCTCCGCAGAAGAGTGTAGCTAATGAGATGGGTTTTTGAAGTGAGTAAAGTAGCAGAGTAATTTGGTCATGTTTTATTGCCTTAAGAATTAGCCTTGCAGCGAAACTTTGAACTTTCTGTAGTTTTTCAATTAATTGTTTTGGTGCACCTGAAAGATTAGAATTAAAATATTCAATACGAGCGATAACAATAGCACACACTGGAGTTTTCGTTGCAGTAACGGTTAAGTAATATGGGATTGAGCTTATCTGACGGATGATGATGTAGAGAGAGTGACAGATGTTAGTGATGAAGTCGTTAGTAGACATGTTACAAAATTAATGTAGCCAAGATTACTAGTTGAAGTTGTTAACCGTTTATCAGACCTAGCTACCTGAATAGAATTCGGAAGAGACAAAGTACTGCATGATATATTATTTCAAAAGGGGAGTGCTTCGAACTAATCATCATTCAGCATGAACTTGCTGAAAGCCATCCAAGACTTTACTTCACCAATGCACTCCTGCATCAAAATGAGAGTTCAGTCAATATCAGAGGGTACAGTGTGAGTGTATAGCTGAGTATCATCTGCAAATTATTGGCTTTTCAATGAATGCGTTCCGAGCAGTAGAAGTGGTAGCCTAGTATATATTGAAAAAATATACCGGACCAAAAAACGGAGCTCTGAGGCACACCATAAACCAAGTCAGCTCTGTTAGAGAGACAGTCATCAATTGATACCACATATCATCTTTTGGATAGGTAGGATTGAAACAAAGCCAGTACTGAGCCAGAAATTCCGAAGCAATTTTGTAAGGGTTTTGAGTAGTGTTTGATGGTCAAAGGTACAAAGGCTCGCTAATATCTAAGTGTGCTAGGATAGAGACTTTACTACTTTCCAGTGTGAGTAGGAGGTCGTTTATTACCTTATAGATGGAGGTCTCTTTGCAGTAAGAAGTTCTATATCTATAGACAACAAGTTGTTTTAAGATTATTTTTTCTAAGACTTTTGATAAAAATGAAATATTTGATACGGATCGAGAGTTCAAATTGCTTTTATCTACACCATGTTTATTCAAAAAGGGTTTTATGACAGCAGACTTACAAAAGGAGGTAAAAGTATTAGATCATAGCCTCTCATTTACATAATATGTTATAGTTGGTAGTAAATGATGTAATGACTCAAGCAATAGTGGATTAGGGATGGCATTTAGAGAACAGGACGTTGGGTTTTATTTGAGAATAATATTTTTTTACCTCATTTTCTATAACAGGATGAAACATGGAAAAGTATGAACTCACAGCAAAAGAAGTGTCAAGCTTAGCATGAATTTCAGCAATTTTGTTGGTAATTTATTTTTTAAATATCTGTTAGCGAATGCAAGGGATATACAGAGGACAAGGAGCACTAGTTTGTATATATATATATAAATACATATATATATATATATATATATATATAAATATATATATATATATATATATATATATAGGCTTGTATGTAGTACAGGAATTCTACCAGTTTATTGACATTATATCCCAAATAAAAGGAATCGAAGTCAAGTGGTGTACCACTTGTATAAGAGAGATATTTCTATCTATCAAAGAACACAGAAGTCTACATGAGCATCACGTAAACAGTTAAATATGCGTATATCTTAAAGTTAATACGGGAAATTTAAAAGTTTTATCCTGATTTGAAATGATTACCATTTTAAAATCTATTTTGTAATTTGAAATTTTAAATTTTGTATATTCTTCTATTTTACATTAAAAGAAACCATTACATAACACCAGTTATTAATAATAAGTTTCATTAATAATAAGTTTCATATAGTAGTAATTTTTATTATTATTGTATTATCTTATAAATAATCTTCTTAAACATTTTACTTAAGTACAATTTTATATTAAATAAATTAGTAGACTAATGGTGCTTTGTGGTGTGGCGCAGCGTTGGCGGAAAAAATACAATTTTAATGAACGCCCGATATAATAACTGAAGTTCTTTTATTAGCATGACATATCCAGTTCCATACTTACTCAAAATAATTCTTTTGTGTCCATCCATGTTTTTAAAATTATATATTAGTATATTAATTTTTAAACAGGCCCGGACATAGAGACCCAGGGTCATTTGGAACTTAACATATTGCCCCCCCCCCAACCATCTCGAACCTATATCAGAAATTTAGCAAAATAAATGCACTAGTACAGAACATATAATTTGTAATCATATTTAAATATTTTAATAAACATCAGAATAATACAGTGTATAATGTTACTATAGTTACGTTTTTTATAAAGTGTATATAATCAAACGTAGGACTTTATTCTGTGCAAAAGAACAAATGGCGTCATCATAGTCAATTGACTGCATTATTTCTCACTCTATATATATTACAGAGTGTAAACTGAGCCTGTTCTCTTCTTTGTTAGATCCTAAATAGTTCTTTAACAATAATAATCACTTGATAATTTATATATATAGCGCTGTACCCATGTAAGGAACTAGGCTCATGGCTCATTACATAAAGATAATAACATACATATAAGTATTCAATAAACATTTACATCCTAGCAACCACATAAATGACAGTAAGCTACACATAAACTATGTTTATCATTGTCCAGTTTGACGCTGGCTTATGTAAAGGTTCCGCCACCGAGACCACTAGGCTGGCTGGGCCTATAGGCCGTGGCCTTGTAGGCCTGGGCACAAATCTGGCTCTGTTTGTATATTTGTATCTGTGTAAGTATATTATATCAGGAGCTGTCTGGCCGTAGTAACCGAGAGCCATTTTAGCAGTTTAAAAAATTGTCAAATGCCACATTGAAAAATTCCTTTGTGATTTTTTAAAAAGTATTTTTATTGGGATTTAATGCTTTAACTTGAAACATTTAATTTTTTTTAGCCCTAATTGTATGTTAAAGAAAGATATGCTTTACAGTTACGCAATTGAAAAAGATTTAAATATGTAAATTTATAAATAGAAACACACTCATTTAGACTCATAATTATAGTGAACGTTAATTGTTATGATTCTGCTCAGAAGCCTTTTAACTAGCAAGTTTCTTTAAATCTGGTTGGTAGCTAGTAGTTGTGGTAGCGAGTAGTTGTGGTAGCGATTAGTTGTGGTAGCTAGTAGTTGTGGTGCGAAGAAGTTTTGTCAGATGCTGGTTACTATTTACTGCTGGGTGCTTTGATTTTACTAACTTTATTATGAAGTACAAAGATTCCCATCAGTAGGTTATACAGGAAATGGATATAAATATGAAACTAGCTTTCTTAAGTTGAGGATATTTCACTTCTCGCATGCGAGAGTAATAGCTCCTTCTTACAGCCACGTCTAAGGAAACAGTACAAACGAACACCGCCAATTAAATATCCATTTATTCATCAAGAGCCAAACTGAATGCTACACAATTCTTTAAACAATTCCTCATTTTCCTTCAATATAAGCGTTAATGTATGATATATGTCACTCAGTGGTGTGGCGTGACATTGGAATTTGTGTTATCAGCCCCCAAAGTCTGTAACTATTTGGATCTACTATTAAAATTCCGTTCTCGATATTCTTCTTAATAAAGACATCATCAGAATAAGGTCGTTTAGCACGAGAAATATTCCAAGCGAAGGCGTAACTTGACTCAGTTGAAGTGACACCTTCTTTGCTGAAACAGAAAGTAGTGTCTTCTGCTGACACATTTCAGATCTTAACTCAGCCATGTGTTTTTGTCTTTCATTACATATATCCTAAATGATTGTCAAACCTTTGTTTTGGTAAATTAAAAAAAACAGAAAACTTTCATTAACTTTTTATACCATGCATTTCAAATGCAAAATTTTAATTTCATAAATTGTTCGCGAGCCGCAATGTGAACACAGAAGAGCCACATGCGGCTCGCGAGCCGCCATTTGGCCACCGTTGTATTATATATATGTGTGTGTGTGTGTGGGTGGTAAGTTGTGTGTGTACGTATATATGAAAACTGTTTTTGACAACCTGTAATCTTGATATTTACAAGACTATCGTAAGATGCCCGGGTATACAGACATAATTTATATATAACCTCCGTAATCGCCCTGTCTAGGGTTAGTCAGACATTTCTTTTCAGAACAATTCGACCATGCCAAATCGACCCCATGAATAGTTCGACCACTGACGAAAGAAAAAAGTGTAATATAAATATTTTTTTAAAACAACCCGTAAAACATAGTTTTTTACTATAAATCCCTTATATATGAGACATAAATAAAAGTATTCATTATGTTCAATATAATACGTATCACGCGACAGACCATGATAGACCCCTTTGACATCGAGGGCTGGAGTGAAACCAGTGACCCGTGGGGGTCAACTATAGCAGGCGATTGACTACACATGCAATACAGAGATAAACTAAAATTGCAAAGTGCAAAATTTCAGCTTGATAGGATCATGGGAAATGGGTCATTTTTGAATTTTTTTCCGCCGATGGACGGGACCACGACAAGAAAAAAACAACTTAAAAACAAAGTTTTTGACTATAAATCCCTTATATATGAGACATAACTAAAAGTATTGATCAAGTTCAAACGCAACAAACATTGACAAAATGAAACTGCCTTAACTCCCCTTTGCTGTAAAACTGGGGACGGGGAAGGTCTGGTCACCGATCGCTGGACCGAACTCAGGGTGTCGCGTAATATGTAAACAAAAGCATTGCTAAAAAATGGACGTTGTGCAATTTTTGCACACGAGTTTTTTTTTAAAACTTTGCCTATTGACTAACGAAGCTGGGACTTAAAAAGGGGTTTTTTGGAACGTTGCATGGTAGGCAACTGATTTCTCTCAATGGGCACAATAACCTATATCAACATTTTGAACATTCACGTCTGTCAATAGTTTAAAACCAAAATTTCGTGTAATCATCCGGAAATTAGTTTATATTTATCGGCCGAAATATTTTACTTTTTGACTTCCAGTACATTTATAAGTGGTGGGTCGATTAATCGTTAAAAAAATTAATCGTTAAAATTTTTAACGATTAATCGAGAAATTAATCTTTAATTTCCACAGCCCTAATACACATATATACTTTTTACAACATGGATGCACAAAATGAATTATTTTGTTGAAGTAAAGAACTTGATAAGTAATAATAATAAAGGAGCTTCAGTTATTATATCGAACATTTATTAAAATGTATTTTACTTTGGCACCGCGCTACACTACAAAGCACCGGAGCTGCTATACTTTATATGAAATTGTACTTCATAAACTTGTCTGAGAGAGAATATTATTAATAGTATTTTTTTTAAATTACTATAATACGAAATAAGTTTTAATATCTGGTTTTATGGAATGGTTTCTGTTAATGTAACATAGAAGAACGTATGATCAAAATTTGAAAAGAACAAATATACTTTAAAATCATATTTATTTCAACTTGATAAAGCTATTAAATTTATATATTTACTTTAATATATACGTATATGTAACTATCATTTCGCTGCTCAACTGTACAGATTGTACGACAATGAGAAAGATCTATTTTATACAAGTGTTACGCCACTTGACCTCGATTCCTATTACAAGGGATATGATGTCAATGACTTGATTGAATTCTTGTACTACCGGAAAGCATTTAGTCTACTTTCAAAGTACTCATTTAACTGGTTCCTGCGATAATAATTTCAGATGTTTCTTGAAATTATTAACTAAGAGATAAATAATAGTCGTGAGTATGTTGTCAAAATGACTACATGCTTAGTATCTATATACATAATTCTCTTTGTCGCCCAACCATTCGTGGTCGGACCATGCGAGGCAAGCAAGCTGCAAGTAAGTGCAACCGAGCATGACGAATGACCCTCGCTCGGATCAACTAAACACAGTTAACGTTTGGCAAGCAAAGGTAGTGGTGGAATGGGGCATGTCTTGAGACCAGCAAGACATTCACTTTCGATGTTCCTAAGCAGTGTGTATGTATTTCGTAGTGTATTGGTTATTACATCCGCCAGACATGCGGAAGGTCTTAGGTTCAAGCCCAAGCGGCAACATATGTTTTTTTTAATTTTTAAAAATGCTAATGCCTGTTCTTTCCCCCCCCTTTCTTAGCGAACATAAACACCACCTCCCCAGGCATGCGCAACAGGGGGACAACAGGAGTCACACAGGGGGCTCATAACTCAACAGTTTGATTGATATTTATTGTGATCGATTATGGGATTTAATGTGAGATACAAAATTTGATTAATTAACACATCCCCCCCCCCAAAAACCGACGTTCACTAGAATTGTTTTGAAGTCTTCGTGCTGTAGTTTTTGTCCGTTCTCTCTCCACTTTCTTTGCACTCTCCATGAGCAAGTCTGCGGCGTATGCTACGCTGCGGGGCGTCTAGTTAATTTTATAAGACATGGTTCTCATGAGCTGATCGGCTGTTGTACCGAATCACGATTTCGAATGTCCCTGAAGGTAGGGATTTTTTCCCGGAGCCAAGGTCCGTAAGGGTGTCCCCGAGTCCATCCAGCTCTGATTGTGTACCTAACATTCGTTAGGAAAACAAAGGTAGATCGGAATAGCGTAATCTCTCATAGCTGTGGGCTTTGAAAACTGCGACAACCACCAAAAAGAGCGTCTTTATAGACAAGAGAAATGGTAAAAGTGAGAAAATTCCATATGTAAAATAGCTAGTGATGATATTAACTAATTGCCATCTTTTATTTGAAATCTAGGACAGAATTATTAAATAGTTAACTTAATGTTGTATCCATTTGGTCTTTATAAAAATGTATGCCTTTTTAATTATCAATATGACTATATCAAGATTATATCTTTAAATATATTTAGAGCATTAGTATTA
>CALYLW010000309.1:54021-91497 GCA_944989445.1 Ampullaceana balthica | reverse complement strand
CTTTTTTAAAAATTACAAAAGAAATTTTTCAATGCGGCTCTTGACAATTTTTTAACTGCTAAAATGGCTCTCAGTTACTTCGGGCCTGACCACCCCTGATCTAACATAAGCATTAACAAAGAGGGAAACTATTAACTATCACTAGGGTATTACCCGTCAAAAATGACGGAAGTTTTCAAAATAAATACATTTCAGCTGAAATCTATTTATTTTTAAAAAATACACATCAGAACAAAAAGTAATTTAATACAGAAGTTTTATTTGTTTTATTTGTTTTTATTTTATTCATTTATTTTCATGTTGCACAATTTTATCTGGAACGTTCGTGAATAGTTATTTTTGGTGCAGTAATTTAGTGCGCTGCTTTCTAAAATTAGTAGCGTCACCGACAGACAGACATGGCAAATTATGTATGTTGATGATTCAAGATTAAATTAAAAGTCAATTCAAATCAATAATTTTGAAACTAAACAAAACAAATGCTTTCAAAAATTGCTGCTAAAATCGAGGCAGTCTAATAAAATGACGGTTATCCAAAATCCCGTCTTCAACATTGTTCTAAATATTATTAGCTATCGTTTGCCGTTTATTTCAACCAGATAGATGTTATGGTTGGCGAGAAATTGACAAAATACTGATATTTTTTCGGGGTTTTTGGATTTCCAGGAAATTTAGTAAACCTTTTCGCTATTTTTTTCTCCGTGCTCATCCTTGGGACCTCCTTAGCAAATTTGCAAAGAACCGAACCCTCTATCTGGTATGGTTCAGGAGGAGTTGCATTGTCAAACTTGACAGAAATTTCGAATCTATAAACACAATTTTTCGAAGGGCAATAGCGTTAAAAACTTCTACAGTCTGTCTGCTAAATTTCAGCCCGATTTGATCACGGGGAAAGAGTTATAAAAATATGTTTAACATAGTGCGCACCGCGAGACAGATTATTAATTAATAACATTTACTTTTTACAGATCAGGAATATACTTTATTAAAATTATCGTCAATATAATACTCACCGATCAGCGCGACAGGTAAGTATTAAAAATGTTGTTCAATATAATACGCACCGCGACACTCTAGCACAAAAATTACCATGCTACATAGAGATAAATAGAGATGATCTAAAATTCATTAATCTAATTACAGTACATTCGATCGATCTGAAATTTTTAAAGATCATATTTATCGTCGGCACAAGTCAGCCTGCACAATTTCAGCTAAAAAGCACTCAGGAAAGTGGGTTAATAATCGATCCAAAGTTTTTGCGGCAAACAAACAATCAAAGGAATCAATCAAGTAGACGCCACGAGTTAAAATAAAGGATTACAATTAGGTATCTCTTTTCTTTAACATTGCAAACTTATAATTTGTGAATCCATATGGTTTAAGGTATATCTTTAATTTGAATAAACAAAGAATAATAAGAAGAAGAATAAATAATAATTAATTGATAATCTATATAGTGCTGTACAAACTGGGCTCACTGTGCTTCACTTAAAAATAAGAACATACATCTAAGTATCAATGCACTAAATTGACATATTATCCTAACTGACCTAACTACCACAGAAATGAGAGTTATGTATACATAAGCCGCGTTTTTCGTTACAAGAAATGTTGTTTAATTAATTTTAAAATTAAAGTTTTAAGAGATGTATCATTAGTGCAAACTTGAAGGCCTTAGTATTTGGAATCCTGCGAATTTGTAAGGGTACAGAATTCCATTTTTGGCGGCGTTGTGTTTGGGTGGTAACTTGTTGTGTGTGTACGTATATATGAAACCTGTTTTTAGACAAACTGTAATGTTGATATTTACAAGACTATCATAAGAAGCCCGGGTATACAGACATAATTTATATATAACCTCCGTAACCGCCCTGTCTAGGGTTGGTCAGACATATCGATTCAGGACGATTCGACCATGCCGATTCGACCAAAGGACGGTTCGACTTTGGACGATTCGTCCCCATGGATGGTTCGACCACTGACGAAAGAAAAAAAACATTAGTATAAATATATATATTTTTTTAAATCCGTTAAAACAATTTTTTTTTACTATAAATCCCTTATATATGAGACATAACTAAAAGTATTCATTATGTTCAAGATAATATGCACCGCGCGACAGACCATGATAGACCCCTGTGACATCGAGTGCTGGAGTGAAACCAGTGACACGAGTATATGTGCAAAATTTCAGCTCGATAGCATCATGGGGAAAATGTGTCATTTTTTACTTTTGTTTTTCTGCCAGCCCGCGAAAGACAGAGTGAGATGAAGACAGACTAGATTTCGAAATTAATATCTTATCTTATCTATACAGACGCTCCTTCTATGCAGAAGATAGTTGCGTCCACAGACCATGACAGATGATCTGTTGGCAAGTGATGCAGCATTCACAGGCCACGGCTTTGTGGGTTCCACGCATTACCCAGCCGCCTAACTACATGTTAGTGTTAGGTACCCATTCGGAGCGGGGTGACTCAGGGACGCCCTAGGCACCGGGAACAAACCCTTGCCTTCACACGGATTCGAACCCGTGACCATCGGTACGACAGTCCAGTGCGCTGCCACTCGACCACCGCGGGATTTAAAAATACAAAACATGACTTTTAAGTCATATAGTAATGTATACCTTGTAAGCCAGAGATAATTTATTATTAGCAAATTGTAAGACTGGATCATTTGAATGGGGTGGAGAAATCACCAGAAATCAAGCGAAGCAAAGTACTGGACGTTGCCTGGCACATGTCACATTATACCAGGTGAAGACTACAGGGAACCATGTGCTGTCGAGAGTGAGGGAATAGGTAAATAATTCGAGGGGAGCAGAGAGAATGTAGAACCTATACATGGGCTATCTTGCCACATGGCATTTTTATTGTCCGTTTAGACCGGATGGGGTGGGGGTGGGGTGTCATTAGATTAGTTGCTCAACATCAGTTGCTCGGAAATTATTTGGTATCTACCGTAGAATACCGCATTTTTCACAATCATGATTTCGAATTGAATGTTGACTGGTTGTGGTGTATATAATATTTGTTTTTTAATAGATAATAAAATTAAAGTTTGCAATTTTTATACGAAAAGTAATGTTTAAAAAATAATACATAAAAGTGTCGTTTTACAATGTAGAAACGAAAGGGTCGAAACGTTTGGGGTCGAAAGTCCTGGGGGCGAACCGTCTTGTGGTAAACTGTCCGTGTTGAATAGCTCGGGTCAAATCATCAGCGGTCGAACCGACCGTTGTCGAAGCGTCGTAGGTTCGAAACGTCCTGTAATCGATACGACATGGAACCCTGTCTATTATATCTTTTTAACATAAACAAATAAGAATGTCAAAATACAGGCATTTTTACACATAATGTATAATTATAAAACCCATCCTTGTTGTTCGTCCGTCGTGGTCGATTATGACCACTCTCATCATATTTGCTGGGCCGCCACATGTGTCCTCTGGTGGCTTATTAACCCTAATCTGGCACGAAAAATGCGTCCTCATGTGATACAAGAGATGGATGCGGTCCCTTCAGGAGGGTTTTGGATACGGTCCTTTCTGGCTTGACGTTTTAACTTGGCAGCTTGTTGTCTATGAGCCTCACAGACAGCTGCACCATTTCATATCATAGAGCGCCAGTGGGCTCGGTTACTGGCTCTTTGCACGTGTTTTGAGTTTCGCATTGGGCTACTTCCTTTTCGTTACCCTGAGCCTTGGTCTGGACAATAACTTTTTAAAGAGTTCTGAAAATTGTACTAATTCTGAAGGTAAGCAGTCTTCGAAATCGCGTGAATATTCTTCCATTAACTTGGCTGCTGCCCATCAGATGGCGAAATTACTGAGCTCAATTAGGTTTGTAAGAAAGGCAAATTTCTCATGGATGTCTTTATATGCGCCTAACCGATGTTGTAGGGTTTAAGAAAGTTTGTCAATGATTATCAGAAATACCTCAACCTTGAAATTTTGTCTGACGCTTTCTTTTTCTAATTTTTGTTTATAGCATCGAAGATTGTTTATACTCTTTTTTAAACACGGACTTTTCCTTTCCTTTGTCTTCATAATAATCAAATTAAGAATGCTGTATTTTAACAAACTCAATTTTAAAGTAAAATAGCGACTTCCAGTTGTTCAAGTTCCTTTACAAATCCTTCTGCTTCAAGTTGACAGTCACGTGGCTGATTTTCGGTTGTTGCTAATTCTTCCAGTGCTGCGATAATCTCATGGTATGAGTTATTAACAGACCTTATAGCATCATGTCAGGCTGACCCTCTTGTGTCAGACAAGATTTTGTTAACATGTATCAATTTCATGTGTTTTGAAGTACTTGTAAACGATGAAAAGAGGCAGACAAAAGAAGAGATTGGAGGACGATATCAAAGAGTGGACCGGCCTGTCATTCAGCGACTCTCAAAGGGCAGCACAGGACCGTGACAAATGGCGTGTGTTAGTGAGCAGTTTACGATGGTTCCCCAAAGACCCAACAACGGGTTAAGGGACAGTTCAGTTCAGTTCAGTAAACGATGAGTGGATGCAACAAGCCGGGTATAAAGATTTTGCAGTAGACAAAAACAATCTGACTACAACAAGACAACCAGCTGCACTTTTCCCAACCAAATTAATAGAATGAGCTGTGCACGGTACATAATGAGCAACACTGCACTTCTCATAAAGAATAGCGTGGTTTCCGTTAAAATTCCTACTCATATGTGAAGCATTGCCGTATTACTGTCCAAGGCATTTTTAGGGATTCATACAAACATTTTCCTACATCTTTATTATACACTATAATTTATAATAAGTTTGGGGGACCTTAAATTATTGGGGGTCTCTAGCTTTAGCCCGTTCAGCCCCCCCCCATTTTTTAAAAAAATCCACCATAGGGAGATGAGGTCACTCGTCTGTGACGATGTTTGACGAGGGGGAGGGGTGTGTTTAACAAAATGTGACGTCACATAAAAAACGCCAACTTTAAATAAAAGTTCCACTTAAATATTTGATTGTTTAGCATTTATTTAATTGCGTTTTCAATGGCTTCACGCGTGTTACGATATTAGAGGGCAGACCTACACTAAATACATATTTAAATGACAAAAATAATTTGCAACATCCTAATTTTTATTGACAAAATACGGCTTGAAAAAAAAGGGGGGATGGTGTCAAGGCTTTGTGACGTCATATCGTAAAAGAATGGGTGGGGGTCTAAGTTTTTGTGACAAAGTATGACGCTGGGGGGGGTGGGGTAAAAATCGTCAACCTCAAGTTACGTCATTTATGGACGGCCCTTTCAGTCGTGAATGGGTGACACCATGAGCTACCGCCCCGTGTGACACCAACATCAGCGACGCCTCTGCTCACCGAACGGTGGCGGAACGTCCTTGGACGGGTTTTGTTGCTCGTATATTATATTTGAATATTCACACTAACATTATTTCACACGCTTCGTGGCTCACTCCTGTCCTCATTCTATTCCTGTACTTGAATCACAATCATTTGATTTCCTAATGAATAATAATTTACAGTCATTGTCTTCTATAAATTATCTGTTATCCTTGTTTATAAATCCTAGTTCCGCCTAGTTTATAAAAGACTATAAAAGCATTAGTTCATTTTTAGCTGAATTGGTAAAATCTCCATGAGACAACAAAGATGCCTTAAAGATATAATTAAGTTTATCTATTGATTATCCTCGACCTTGAATGATTAAATCGTTTTGATTTTGAGCTGCTATATTCACTCGGCCCTTTAACAACAAAAGACAGGATCAATTTATATATATATATATATTTGTTTATTTATGTATATATATATTAGTGTCGGGTGCCATTGGGAGCTGGGTGGAACCAGAGACGCCCTTAGCCCCGGGAACCAATTCCTGCCTAATGGAGAAAACCCTGACCCTCTGTAGTACAGTCGTGCTCGCATGGCTTACCATGTATTATATATCTGATTAATACTAATGCTATACATATATTTAAAGATATAATCTTGATATAGTCATATTAATGTTTCAAAAGGCATACATTTTTATAAAGACCAAAGGGATACAATATTAAGTTAACTATATAATAATTCTGTCCTATATTTCAAATAAAAGATGACAGTTAGATCATCACTAGATATTTTACATATTGAATTTTCTCACCTTTTCTGGCCTTCATTTTCCTAACGAATGTTAGGTAGACATTCAGAGCTGGATTGACTCGGATAACGTTTTATATAAAATTAAATTTTTGTATGTTTCAATATTTTGGAATCAAAGAACGAAATTATTATTTGAGTCATACACCTGTAACTGAAAACTGTCGGAAAAACGTTACATTTACTAAAATTTCAAAATTGTTACACATTGAATTTCTTGTTAGATTAGTGTTTGAAATAACACTAGATTGAAGTTAATTTACGTCATTAACACAAACATTCAGTTCCAGACTGTTATCTGGCTATTGGCTTAGAAAGTTGATTTAATAAATAATCCTTACAGCAAATTTGTTTCTTTTTTCATTTACTAATAGTGTCTTTTAATACAAAAATGTCTACATATGACAAGTTATTCTAAATCTTTCAATCCAATAACATCGAATATGATTTCTTCTAATGATATATTAACTATCCTAGTCTTGCGTTCTTAACCCTTTTATATCTATAAGCTTCTTTAAAAAGAAATATACATATTCAAATCAAATCCCGATTAACGGACCGAATGCGTCACTTGTTTAACCGCCACATTTTAAAAGATTACTTGACTCTTGAATTGTTCTATAACGACGACATTATATTGATCAGAAAATTTGACACTATGCACTGTTTTTTTTAAAGTTCAAATTACAATGACGTCTATTTAGCTGTATTAGAAAAAAAAGTAAATGGACCTCAGGACCTTGATGTTTTTCTATTGTCAATTTTAAAACACCTCTAGATTTCATACTAGATAATGAACAATACATATGCAAAAGATTCTTCAATATACATTTACACAGTAGTCGATGTTTCAAAATAGTTTTATATAGTTCATAATAGGAAAAACACGTTCTTTATTTCCGAGTAACCTTTTAAGCAAAAAAAACACAAGCTTATAGATCATTCCAAACGCTCCACGGTATGTAATATTTACAGCTGTAATAAAAAAAATGCTTTGTCTCCTGCCCTACTTCTTATTAACAGATATTTTATTAAATGCATCGTATTCAGTCTGTGTATTACTTACACTGTTCTTTTAAATTGAATATAGAATTAATGTTCGGTTACCATGACATTTTTAAAATTTACTTTTGTTAAGTTTGGATATATAATTAATTAATATCACTTTAGGTATAAAAACAATGGTAGTTTTGTTAATCGTATATTGTGTGTGTGTGTGTGTTTGCGTGTGTGTGTGTTTAAAATAGATTAAAAAATAACATTAATTATACTTTCATCTAGACAATAAAGATAGTCGTAATTATGGAATTTTACTTTCAGTTAATAATGTTAAGAAGCTTATATATAATTAAGTTCTGATAACGAATAATTAAAATTTAATCGTTAACTTTTGAAAAATTAACAATTAAGTTTCATGAATTAATCGTTAATTTCAATTAAAGCAAAAAATTAAAATATATGACGTCATTTATCAATACTTCTCAAGGGAAGTAACAAAAACAGGTAGTTTATTTTTTATTGAGTTATTTCCCCTGTCTTAAAGACATTGAAAAATAATATTTTGAAATAAATTTTATTTTATTAAATCCACGTCTTTATAAATTTAAAATAACAAATTATAATAATACGCGGGAGAAGTTTGTACGTTAAAAAATGTATAAATTATTATTAATTATTACTAAATATTATTTTTTTATAAATTGAAGAAAAAAATGTCATAAATATTTTATTAAATTTAAATCGAATTTTATCGATTAAAATTATATTAATCGATATTTAATCGATGAATTTTTTGAACGATTAATCGACAAATTAATCGTTAATTTCTGCAGCCCTAATATAATTTTTATCAAGAACTATTGTGATGCCCTTATAGAAATTTCAGAAAGAGTTTTCTGGTTAACAGTAACCTAAGAGCAACATAACGATTCATTGACATTGTATCTCTAGCTATAGAGATCGATGTTAAGTGGCATGCCACTTGATAAAATATACTGTCGCTCTGTGCCGTCTGGTACTATGCTAGTTAAAAGTTGCATATAGGTATATCTTTCAATTAAATATAACTATTTCATGGTTTTGTTTTAAATTATTAATTATTTCTTTTGAAACACTTGGCTTTTCCTTCGAAATTTATGTTTCTAAACTTTCTTCTAATTTAAAATCATAGAAAAATTTAAGTAACAACAGTTTTTATTATTAAATATCATCGTACAGTAAATTACATATTTAAAAAAAAACTACTTTCATCCCGTCATTAATATTTGATGCAAGTTTTTTGTCAAGGACATTTCTTTATTTAATACATCAGTACTGGTGCTTTGTGGTGCTGCGTAAACTGGAAATATAATTTCAATGCACGTCTGACATGATCAGAAAAGATGTTTTTAAAAAAGTGGTACTGATTTTCTTTACATACCAAAACCACCGACAATTAGCCAGTCCACATAGTTTAAATTATATATTTCATTTGAATATACACACGAAACATGCCAACTTTATTGACATTTCGAAAAAGAACTGATATAATGAAAACGTCCAATAAAAACCCACACATATTAATTAATTTATTTTAAAAAATTAAAATAAACAGTGCAATTCAAGGGCATTGATATATATATATATATATATATATATATTTATATATATATATATATATATATATATATATATATATATATATATATATATATATACTAGGGCTACGGATGTTAACGATTAATTTCTCGATTAATAGTTAAAAATTTAAACAATTAATATTTATAACGATTAATCGACCCACCACTTATAAATGTATTGGAAGTCAAAAAGTAGATTATTTCGGCCGATAAATATAAACTAATATTGCGTTGTCAACGCACTTATATCTTTGAGCTTCTTTAAAAAGAAATACATCTTTAAAACGTTATTTACAGCTGTTATAAAATGTATTGTCTACAGCCTACTTCTTATTTACAGATTGTTATAAAATATAAAGTATTCAGTCCATGAATTATTCATACAATTGATTAAAAATAACCAAAGACCTCCTTTTTCTTTACTATACCATTTCTAAACATACTTGTGTTAAGTTTGTTTAATTAAATAAAATAGCATAAGAGATTTGAAAAAAAAAGTTTTTTTATCGCATGCTTTTTAAATTTTTTAAAAAAATCTAAGTAACATTTAGTAAATTTTCATGCACACAATAAAATCGAGGCGAATTATGGAATTTTCTTTCAGTTAATAATTTCAAGAAACATATGTAATAATTATAACTAATGTGATGCATTTATAGAAATTTGAGAAAGAGTTAACCGCGTATCAGAGACCTAACGATTGAAATTGAATGTAATAATAGAGATCGATTTTAAGTGGCGTGCAACTAAATACAAAAATGTTTTCATTTAATGATGAAATTAACATCCACAACCTTTGTTCTGGTTAAAATATTAGACATGCATGTGTTTTAAATTAAATATACGCATTCCGTTGTTGTCTAAATGTAAAATATTTTTTTAAATCTCACATTTCCTTTTAAATTTAAATTATATGTATTTTTCTGACATACGTTCATAGAAACAGTTAATTAACACAAGTTATTCTTACTAAATCTCATCAAATAGTAAATTACATTTTTGAAAATGTTTGAAAATAAATAAAAACCAAATTCATAATATTTCAAGTTTTCTCAAGAACTATTTAATTAAATACACCAGTACTGGTACTTTGTGGGGCTGCGCAGGCGGGAAATATTAGTTTCATTTACGTTTGGCCTGATTTTAGACAAGATCAATAAGAATTTTTTTTAAAAACATTAAAAACCAAGTTTTCGACTTTAAATCCTTTATATACGAGACATAACAAAAAGAATGTTCATTACAATACGCATCACACGATAATAAAAAATCCAAAATTTTAGTCATGTCTCAAATATATAAAGGATTTATAGTATTAAAAAAATCTACAGTGTGCCTGCTAAATTTCAGCTCTATTTGATCAGGGGGAAAAGGGTTATAAAAAACATAAAGTCAAAATTTAAGTATTAGTATGTTACTGATATATATAAACACATACATTTTTATAAGGACAAAAGGAATACAATTGATATTAAATCAAAATAATTTATTTATATTAATGGTAATCAGTAACTGTAATCACTCGCTTTTTAATGTGTCGAATTTTCACAAGTATTTTTATAAATTATACATTTAACATTAAGCCTGTAGTAATGTTGAGAAACTCACGACTAGTTGTACTAATCAGCGTAAGTTACTTATTTAACCCCCAAAAATATGATATTGTTATAGCCAGAACCAGTGAAACGAAATTACCCTAAAGGCTAGTATGTAGTAAAGGATATCCACAAGTTCATTGACAGTATATCCCACATAATAGGAATCTAAGTCAAGTGATGTACCACTTGTATAAAAGAGATATTTCTATCTATCAATGAAAATAAGACAATGATATATAATACAAGCAAACAGTTATATATGCCTATATCTTAAAGTTAATACAGAAATTTAAAAGTTTCCTTTCTGATTCGAAATGAATACAATTTTAAAATCTATTTTGTCATTTGAATTTTTAATTTTGTATATTCTTCTATTTTACATTAAAAAAAACATTACATAACACCTGCCATTTAAATAATAATAAGTTTCATATAGTAGTAATTTTTAAATCCTTTATATTAACTCGTGGTGTCTTAACTTTGGACTTGTTGCCTAAACTTTGGATCGATTTTTATCCCTACTCCTCGTAAGCTAGTGAGCTGAAATTTTGCACGCAGTTTTGCACCGATAATAAAAATAATGTATCGAAATTTCAGATCGATTGCAAGTACCGTAATTAAACTATTGAATTTTTAGAATATTTTATTTTACCTCTAGGTAATATGTTAAGTTTTTTTGCTATAGTGTCGCGGTGCGTATTATATTGAACAACCTTTCTCTAGCGCAATAAGGTGCGTATTTTATTGACAACACTTTTTATAAACATATTCCTTATCGGTGCGCATTATATTAAACATGTTTTACGACACAGCTGCAATTTTGCATTTTTGGATGGTCTTGCGCTGCTTATTATAGTGAACATTCTTTTAGTTATGTCTGGTACATAAAGGATTTATAGTCAAAAACTTGGTTTTTTAAGGGTTTTTTTTATTATCATTATTGTAATATAAATAAAATAATAGTCCAAGTCACTGGCTCACTCATTCATTGTATGTGGAACGCTCAGGAACGATGTACAACAGTCTATAGCATTTAAAAAATCGTGTTCTGATTAGCACTTTAAGAAAAATATATGACGTCATTGTTTGATCTTATATACAGGGTGTGCATCAAAAGGTGTGCAAATTAATTACAAATTAAAGACGCGCTGTAAAAAAATATGACGTCCTTGATTTAGCTTATATCTTAATTCTGGAAAGGAGAACGATGTAAAAATAGGATTTGAGGATTTATAATTATAAAATTCTTTGTGTACATTTCAGGAAGTTTAATATTTCGTATTTATCAAACAAGGATTTAAGTTACTTGGGGTTTTGACCAAAAAAAAAGTGGCGCC
Source organism: Ampullaceana balthica (assembly GCA_944989445.1). Taxonomy (NCBI): domain Eukaryota; kingdom Metazoa; phylum Mollusca; class Gastropoda; family Lymnaeidae; genus Ampullaceana; species Ampullaceana balthica. Next base: position 79,811 of record CALYLW010000309.1, on the reverse strand, counting down.
TTAGGCGCCCTACAGCCCCTGTGGTTGCCCTAAAAAGTGGGCGCCGTGAGCAAATTGAGGCTTATCTCCACTACTAGAGATAACCCGTCAAAAATGACGGAATCATTTTTGGTTTGAGTTCAATATAAAATTACTGCTGTAAAAATTAATATTTGTTTAATATAATTAAAAAAACAATAGATTAAAAAAAGAACTAATTATTTATTTAGTTCAAAATTTCTTTAATAACAATAAGTGAAAAGAGATAGCTATAAAACAAAATCGATCGCAGCGTCACCTAAATACATTACATCCATACAGAGAACGGGAATTATCTCTACTATGTTAGATCCTGTGTAATTCTTTACTCTCTTTAGCGCTGAAAACGACCGTTCTGCTAAACAGTTTGTCGAAAGCTTATGTAAAGATTCCGTGTGATGTGGGGGGGGGGTGTTAAGTGTATGTATGTGTGTGGTTGGGTGTGTACGAATATATGAAACCTGTTTTTGACAACCTGTAATGTTGATGTTTACAAGACAATTGTAAAAATCATGGTTAACAGATATAATTCATATCTATATTAATTACCTCTGTATTCGCCCTTTCTAGTGGTGGCCGGACATTTAGACATCGGACGATTCAACCCCGGATGTTTCGACCTGGACGATTCGACCCCATTGCTGGTTCGACCACTGACGAAAGGAAAAAGTGTAGTATAAATATTTTTAAAATATAAATCATGGCTTTTAATGCAGAGATAATGTGTTATTAGCATGTTGTGATACGTAAGACTGCATTCTTGGAATGGGTTGGAGAGATCACGAGAAATCTATCGAGACAAAGGACTGAACGTTGCCTGGAACATATCACATTATACAAGGTGACGAAAGGAGGTCATGATGTGCTGGCGAGAGTGATGGAAAAGGAAAATAATGGGTGTAAGGGCAGAGAGAATGTAAGTACCTTTATAAAGTATTATCTGACCAATTGGCATTTTTATTGTACGTTTGCATCGGATTGGGGTAGGAGAGTCGTTAGATATGCTTGAAAGGACTTTCTACTGACGCTTTGGGGTGGCTAAGATAAAGGAACAATATTTGCTACACATGAGTTGCTTAGAAGTTACTTGTTTGATAAAGTAAAATTGTAGTTACCGTAGAATATCGTATTTAACACAATCATGAATTCAGATTAAATGTTGATTGGTTGTCAATGTATAAACTTTTTTTTTAAAAATCGATCTATTTTCGATTAAACGATAAAATATTTCTTATATATATAAATAAATATATATATATATATATTTATATGTATGTATGTATATGTATATTTATATTATAATATATTATTTAATAATTTTAAGTTATATAGAAACTAAAGGGTCGAAACGTCCTGTTAAGGACACGTCTTGTGGTCGAACTGTCCGTGGTTAAATTGCCCATGGTAGTACCAACCGGTGTCGAAGCGTTGTGTGGTTGAATCGACCGTGTCGAACCGTTCAGGGTCGAATCGCCCAAAGTCAAAATATCCGAACACACATTACCAATAGAGTTTTTTGCTAAAACTAAAATTTACATTTTTCAAAATCCACATGGGAAAAAAACATCTAAAAGATTAGAAAATAAAATATGTCATAACCGAATATAGCTAAAAAAAATAGTTATTAGATTCATAGTTAAGTCAAATATCAGGGCTAAGCTGGTTCCATTATAACAGGCTAAAAATTAGTGGAGATCATGCAAAAGAAAGTTTGAAATTTCTTGACATTTAGACATTTTTATGTAATGTATCCAGAACTAAAATCAGTCAGAAAAACAATACTTACATTACAAGACATATATATATAGTCTGAAAATAATTAGATTTGAACTTTAGAACTTGTCCAAATAATAAAGGTTTACAATAATGGAGATCCTGCAACGATCAAAATTACACATTTCTAGATTACGTATTAAGACACAAATAGAAGTGAATTACTATTAAATTATATCTGATGAATTCGAAAATAAACATTTCAAAATTCATGCCCTCAAAATTTCAAGAATGCTATTAAAAACATAATCTAAAGAAAATTCCAGAATATCCCCAGAAAATTTAGAATACTATAATTAGTTTGAAATTTCCTTACTAAATAATACTTAGGTACCAATACGCATCCCTAATGCAACGACTACGAAGTTTGAAATTAGATTTTTACGTGTACCCAGTAACTGTTCTTTAAAGATATTTTTACAAATATGGGCCTCAATCACCAAAATGTGTGTATTGAGGAGTATAATTTCATATATTATTTCAATAATGCAATAAAAGTGTAGAAAACAAGGTTCGGTCTATATTGATGTATCCAACAAGTAGACAATGTATAAAATAATATTGAAATACCTTTATTTAGAAAACAATGACATTTATGGCCAGGTGTCCTAAAGGTGAAATATTTAAATTTCAAAACCCTTAAATATATTAATCTGGATCATAATTAATATATGTGTTAATGTAGGTCAAAATATTATAGATTGACATTAGAATAAATTCGAAAACTTTTTATAAAATATGACATATGCGGCTCCAGCCTCGTAAGTATGGTAATTTGTTGTCTATGTATTATGATACTTTTATATGAGCCATCAAGTTTTTGTCTACAGGTTTAGTCAATGTCCATCCATTTGCTCTTGGGCCTATGTTTAGAATATTTTCATAGCTTATATAGGAAAAATTCCAATTTGGACTCCTGTCGCCAAATGAGTGTGTATTATGAGTAGGATTCCATACAGTAGTTTACTAAGAGTCATGATGTTTTTGTTCAACAAGTTTGGCCTAGATCCAACCAACCACTCGATAACGATTTAATTATTTTACCTTATATGAGTTGTGTTAAAAACATATTGAATCTGAATCCCGGACATTTACGGTATATATTACCAACTTTTAAACACCTCTAGATTTAACTCTAAATAATGATGAATATATATGCAAAAGTTTGTTCAAGATCTATCCATTTACCCAGTAGCCTATGTATAACTTTTTTATTTAGCTCTTATTACGACAAACACGATCTTAATTTCCCGTTAACCTTAGCAGCCCTTACACTTACTTATTGGCGGATTTACGCTCGGATCGTTATAAAAATATACCAAATGATATTAACAAATTATTTTTATAACCATAAAAAGAACAGGCTTAATTGATAATTCCAAACTCTAAACGGTATTTACATCTGTTATAAAATATATAGTCTACATCTTATCTCTTATTAACACATTTGTTATAAAATGTATAGTATTCAGTCTATGCATTTTCATAAAATTCATTAAAAATAACTTAAGACCTCGTTTTTCTTTACTATGACATGGAAGGAGATACTTGTGTTAAGTGTTTTAATTAAATAAAATGTCATGAGAGTTTTGAAAAAAAATGTAGTTTTTATGGCATGTTTTTTATGTAAATTATAGAGATCGATGTTAAGTGGCGTGTCACTAATGAAAAAAATTGACTTTTAATGGTATTACGGTGCAGAGTAAGTTATACATTTCTTAAAATGTGTTGTAAATTAATTATAGGTATTTCATACTTTTTTTAAATTTAAAATGATTCTTTTGTTAAATCTCGTATTTCCTTTGAAATTTCAATTATATGTACTCTTCTAACTTACATTCATAGAAAGAGTTAAGTAACTCAAGTTATCAATATACATAATTCCCGTTGTCTGTATGTATGGATGTAATTTGTAATGCTGTTATGTGGCGCTGCGATCGATTTTGTTTTATTCTCTTGATGGGGTTTTTTCGGGCTTACCCGTTAAATTCACTTTCGCCTATACTATAAGAGTTTGAGCTTATATTTTAATACAAGGCGTGCATTTGAAGGAGTTCAAAAAGGTGTGCAAAATAATTATAAAATAAAGACGCGCTGTAAAAAAAATTATATGACGTCATTGTTTTAGCTCATATTTTAATTTTTGAAAATGGAACGATGTAAAATAGGATTTTAGGATTTATAAATATGAAATACATTGTGTACATTTAGCAAGTTTAATATTTCGTATTTATCAAACAAGGATAAGTTACTTATGTTATTGATTCCCTTTGTCTGTATGGATGCAGTGCTGTTAGGTGGCGCTGCGATCGATTTTGTTTTATAGTGCTGTATGAACCAAAAAAGATTCCGTAATTTGTGGCGGGTTATCTATAGTTACTAATAAATCTTATCAAATATTAAATTACATATTTGAAATTGTTAGTAAAGAAATGAAACCCAATTATTAATTTTTAAAACAATTTTTCTCAAGTACATTTTTATTAAATACATCAGTACATGTACTAGTTGTGTGAGCCGGAGCCATTATATTTAATACATATATATACATATGTGTGAGTATGAATGAATAAATAAATATGTACATATATATTTATATATATATATACAGCTGTGTCAGGTGCACATTCGGAGCTGTATGGACACAGAGATTTCCTTAGACCCTTTAACAAATCCCTGCCTGCACTGAGATTCGAACCCATGTTCTTAGGTACACATGTCGAGTGTGAATTTCATCCCATATAATATATCTCTAATTAATACTATAAATATATCTCCAGTCAACATTTCAGTAATAGTATATTACTAATCGATATATATAATTCACCAGAACAAGAACGAGTAGTATGCAAATAAGAATAACGAATGACCCTCTCTGGGGTCGACCAATAACAGTTTATGGTTGGCAAGCAAAGGTTGTGGAGAAGGGGGTGTCTTGAGACCAACAATGCTTCTTGCATTTACTTTCGTTATTCCTTAACAGAATAATATTAATTTCGTAGTATAGTGGTTATTACGTCCGCCTAACAATGGGAAGATCCTGGGTTCAAGCTCCCACTGAAACATTATTTTCTAACTTTTAAAAGTGTTTTTGTTTGTGCCGTTCTCCCCCCTCCCCTTGCCTTGCAGTGTCTATGAGCAAGTCTGCGATGTATGCTGCGTCGCTGTTCATATCTAGTAAATACTATTACATAAATTTATATAAAGACAAGACCAATTCCATTAATATTAAATTAAAATTATAATAATTTAGGCTTTTATTTCTATTAACGGTAATCATTAACTGTCATCCCTAGTTTTGTAATGGGTCAAATATTCTCACTTTTTGAAAAATTACAAACTTAATATTAAGCATGTAATAATGTTGACAAACTCAAGCCTAGCTATAGTATTCAACGGTACAGTACTTATTTTTTTTTAAAAAGCAAACTCTGTTATAACAAGATTCAGTGAAATGAATTTTTTGAAGTTACAATAGTTGGTTGTACTGGAATTCTACAAATTCATTGACATTATATACCAACTAATAGGAATCGAAATCAAGTTGGGTACCACTTATATAAAAGAGATATTTTTATCTATCAACGTACCCAAAACATGTCACGTGCACCAGTTGAAAACAGTTAAAAATGCGTGTATCTAAAAGCTAATACAGAAATTTAAAAGTTTTCCTTATTTGAAATGAATAACATTTTAAAATCAGTTATGTCATTTGAATGTTTTAAATGTATATTCTTCAATGTTTTATTTAAAGTAACCATTAAATAACACGAGTTATTAATAACAAGTATCATTTAGTAGTAATCTATAGATATAATTCTCTTCGTGGTCGGACCCTGCGAGGCATCATGAAACTGCATGTGCAACAGAGCGTGACGAATGACCCTAACTCGGGTCAACTAAACACTGTTGGCAAGCGTGGTGGGATGAAATGGAAAAAAAAGGTGGGGGGGGGAGGGTTGGAGTGGGTGGCAACAATGCATTGGCGTTAACTTGCATTGTCCCTTCACAGTAAATGTGAAATTCGTAGTGTACAGGTTATCACGTCCACCTCATACTTCGATGGTCCTGGGTTCAAGCCCCAGCGAAAACATTGTTGTTTTTTTTTAATTTTTAAAAATGTCTGTTTGTGCCCGTTCTTTTAGCCCTTTATTGCCAACACTAGCTGATTTAGTTACGGGTGAAGACTTCCTGAAAGACACAGTTGTCAAAAATGTGATGGGTTTGGGCAAACGACTGTGATTGAATGAAAAGAAGGAATTCTGGAGAGACCCGCCACAGACTTGCTCATAATAGACAGTGCAAAGAACGGATGGTGGGGGGGGGGTCGTCGAGAGTACAGACTCAAAAAGCAGCACAAAGTAAGTAAAAAAATAGCGAGTAAGCATGGAGACAAGCACACTGAGGTTGTTGTTACCCGCCTCCCATTTAATACGACCATCCCTTAAACTAAAACTGTGATTGGCCGACCCTAGCGAGGGTTAGTCATGTTTAGGGTTGTTAATTACGTATTGTTGTTTTCTGTTGTTTTTTAAAACCGATTATCGATTATGTAACTCTGATTTTAAACCGATTATCGCTTTATAAGTGACTTCATAGAAGTAAGGGGTATACCGTATTTCTCCTGCAAACGTCTAGAAACCAACAATGAGTTGGCAGTCCCCCCCCCCAAAGGCGACGTTCACTCGCGTTGTTTTGATTTCTTCGTGCTGTAGTTTGTGTCCGTTATTTCTCCACTTTCTTTGCACTCTCCATGAGCAAGTCTGCGGCGTATGCTACGACTCGGGGCGTGTAGTTTTTATTATTATTATTGTAATATCTTGTCAATAATCTTCTTAGACACGTTTACGCAAGTACAATTTCATATTAAATGAATCAGCACTGGTGCTTAGTGGTGTGGCTGCGCTGATAGAAAATACAATCTTAATGAACGACCGATTGAATTACTGAAGTTCCTTTAGAAGCATGAGGTATCCAGTGCCCTACTTACCCAATATATCTTTTTGTGTGCATCTATGTTTTAAAATTATATATTTGTATACGGGCTCGGACTTTGAGACCCGGGCTCTAGGCACTTGAAAATCGTGACCCCTACCATCTCGAAGTTGTTATAAAATGTATCAAATTAAACGCAATATTACAGAAGATAGAACTTTGTAATTGACTTAAATGACTCAAATTAACATAAGATTGATATTGTGAAATGGTGTTAAAATGAATTATTTAAAAAAGTTTTAAAAAGATTTGTTGCCCTTAGCCCCGCAGTAACATGTATTATAATTTCAATGTACTATGATATTTTAATATGGGCCATCAAGTTTTTATCTAACAAGCTCGGTCAAGGTCCATCCCTTCGCCTCTTTGCTTATGTTTACAATATTTTCATAGCTAATATAGGAAAAATTCCACTTTGAACTCCCGACATCCAATGAGTGGGTATTATGATTATAATATGGGTCTTGATGTTTTTGTTCAACAAGTTTGTCTCAATTGTTTTTTTTACTTATATGAGCTATATTAAAAACTAATTAAATGGAACCCCGAAACATAACGGTATATATTGTCAACTTTAAAACACATATAAATTTTATTCTCGATAATGATTAATATACATGCAAAAGTTTTTTCAAGACCCATTCATTTAGCTTGTATGGTATTTTTAAAATATTTTTTTATGTAGCTCATATGAGGAAAAACACGTCCTTAATTTCACAGTAACCTTTGTAGTCCCCCACTGTCCTATATTAACTGAGTAGTAAAACGGATTATAATAAAAATATACAAAATAAGGTTAAATAACTATTTTTAAGACTAGCGTATCAACCATCGAAAATGACGGAAGTTTTCAAAATAAATACACATCAGATTAAAAAATAACGTAATACATAACTTTCATTTATTTAATTTATTTTTATTTGATTCATTTATTATCATATTGAACACTTTCATGCGGAACTTTCGAAAAGTTTTATTTTTGGTGCAGTAATTTGGTACGATTCTTTTTAAAATTAGAAACAGCATTACATTACAACCATACAGACGACGGGAATCATGTATATTGATGATAAAAATAACAGGCTCAATCGATCATTTCAAACCCTAAACGGTGTCTAAGATTGACAGTTTATAAAATATCTATGTGTCCAAGCTACTTCTTATTAAAAGATTTGTCATAAAATGTATAGTATTCAGTCTATATATTATTCATATAATTGATTAAAAAAACTGTAGCCCTCATTTTCCGTTACCATTTCTAAATATATTTGTTTCAAGTGTGTTTATATTAAGATAAAATTCATATATTTGAAAAATTGTAGATTTTATCGCATACATGCTAAATATATATATATATATATTTTTAAAGTGTCCCATAACCTTCTCGGGTCTTGGTCGACCTTGGCGTCGCCCATCTCCTCTCCATGTCAGCGGAGGACTATTTTAGCGAAGCGATAGTCATTCATCAAGATTTTTATTGTGGCCTTAATGTAGGCTAGATCCCATGCCCCTCAGCTTGTGAGGCGAGCGCGCTATTGACTTCGCTATCCAGCCCCCAAATAAATATTTATTTTAACAAATTTAAAAGTAACATTAAGTATACTTTCATGTAGACAACAAAAGCAAGGCTAATTATGGAATTATTTTTGCAATTAATAATTTCAAGAATTATACTAAATAATTATATCAAGAACTGGTGTGTTGCATTTATAAAAATTTGAGGAAGAGTTAACCGAGTAGGAGAAACCTAGCGATTCATTGACTAAGAACTATAAGCAAATACAAGTGGCTCTGTTAAATTGTAAACTGTGAGGACAATAGCAAACTTTCCTTACCTCCCCCTGAAATGTGTTTCCCTTTATTCGCTTCACGCTGGTGGGGCGAGTTTGAACTCTTGAACCTGCTCGGTCCTGGTTCGTTGCTGTGTCTGGTCTACGTAAATTTGTCCGTCTAGTAGCCTGACTCACAACAGGAACAGGTGGTGTTGTCAGATTTGCGCTGTATTTAATTAAAATAATCATCAATTAGTACATGATAATATATTTCCAACAAATATAATCACTCATTAATATATGAAAATAGTAATCAATTAACTAGGAATAATACTTCAGAATAAAAAATGTCCCTAAGTCCAAAAGCCGTAAACAATTTAGCTTAGGACGAGATCCCCAATGTTACGAACTGTTGGGACGAGCTCCCAATGTTAAGAAATGAATTTACTGTATATGGAAACATAACACCGATGGATACAACAGATGTCTATATACCACTGTTAAATATTGTGGACTATATTCTATAGACATCAATACTTGTATATGACTCTTGTTGTCTAGGGTTACAGATTACGGGATGCTAATTGAGCTCCCAGACTACTTACAAAATGTTATCTTTATATTATCTACCTCTAATCGGCTCTAGCCCCCAGTATTAAGTATTAGTATAGAACTACGCTACAATACCTAATACATATAAATAAGCACACAAAACACCTCTGTACACAACAGAGAGAATATTTAATTACATTAAGTAAATCATATAAATACACATTGGAATAGATTACACAATATGATGGATAGACTATAGCTCAATAACTCAAATAGTAAATACAATCAGATTACAACTTAACTTCACAAATACATTCTATGACTTCTTAATCGGCCAGCTCCAGTTGTATGTCTGCCGATCTCACATCACACACGGTCTCAGGTCACGGGGTCAGTCCATGTTCCGCCTCAGTGGTCAGCGACGCTATTAACCCATTCATCGTCTGTAAGGCCGGTAACACCACGTCCCTCTACGACTCCAGTGTCTGACCGCGTCACAGCTGGTTGCACTGTTTACTAACAGTAGTCTTCTGTCCGGCTCAGGGTTGTCTTGCCCACTTTTGCCAGTGGCACATCTGGTGCTCAAACTTCTATACTACGTAAGCTTGGCTATGCTAGCCCCTACGCTTACTTGCTCCACTGTAGGTAACACTACCCTACATTTACTTGCTCCACTGTAGGTAACACTACCCTACACTTACTTGCTGCACACCAGCAAGGCTCCCTTCTCAAGACCCGTCCTACAAGGGTTTGGAATGCAGAGGACGAATGTGTCATATGTCCCAGTATATAAGGACCGCTCACCCACGCCTGCCCTAAATTCCCATTGGTTGAACCTTTCGTCCCATGGATGGTACATGTGACAAACTTAATTCTTATTGGTTAAGCCCTACGTTCCAATAACTTTTGGGTGACCCCTGCAACATACGATTCTCAGACTTTGTCTAACCCAAGTAAAATGTATAGCATCCCTCCAAAATTGGTCTAGCCTAAGTATCCTATTTCGTCCTGCTAAACTTTCGCTGACCTATCACCAGCGTTTCCAAATCTTTGTCCCTCCAAAGATAGTGTCTCACACTACTCACATTACCTCTGAAATTGTCCCCCAACGGTTCTAAAATAAAACGATTCTCAAACATATGATTTGGTACTCGACACCCACACCTTGCGGCAGTCCTCAGTAAATTAGACCTGTACTTTACGCTGTAGTGGTCCCGTAACAATAGCAGGTCGAAGTAGGAAAATCCACATCCACCTTCAGGTGGAAACCCCCTTGAGAGGCAGATTAAACCGCTTAGTGCGAGCCCCTCTGCCCAGGCGGCCCCCTCTCTTAGGGGACCGTCTCGGGGGTGCCCCCGCCAGCCGCCCCATCTCGGGAGAGGTGGGAGGGTTGTCGGAGGATTCCCCGAGGGGCCTTATAAGAGTTTTAGTAACTCAAGGTCTTTGACACCATCTCAAATGACACATATTTAGATGGTACGACCACTGACGAAAGAAAAAAGTTTAGTATAAATATTTTTTTTAAAACGACCCATAAAAACTATGTTTTGTTTACTATAAATCCCTTATATATGAGACAACCAAAAGTATTCATTATGTTCAATATAATACGCACCGCGCGACAGACCGTGACAGACCCCTGTGACATTGAGGGCTGGAGTGAAACCAGTGACCCGTGAGGGTCAACTATAGCAGACGATTGACTGCACATGCTATAAGGAGATAAACTAAAGATTAACTAATCTAATTACGGTATATTTGATCGATCTGAAATTTTTATTTAATGCATTGTTAGGTGACACAAGTGTATGTGCAAAATTTTAGCTCGATAGGATCATTGGAAATGGGTCAGTTTTGACTTTTATTATTCCGCTGACGGGTGGGGCCACGACAAGACGGTGAAGTTAATATAAGGGATTTAATTAAAAAAACGTAAAAACAAAGTTTTTGACTATAAATCCCTCATATATGAGATATAACTAAAAATATTGATCATGTTCAAACGTGACAAACATTTACAGACTGAAACTGCCTTAACTCCCCTTTGCTGTAAAACGAGGGGGGAGGGGAATGGTCTGGTCACAGATCGCTGGACCGAACTCAGCGTGACACTTAAAATGTAAACAAAAGCACGCTGCTACACATAGTTAGATTGAGATAAACTAAATATGCATTAATTTAATGACGGTACCATCGATCGATATGAAATTTTGATACGATGCATTGTTATGTGACACAAGTCTATGTTAAAAATTTCAGCTCGATAGCATCACGGGAAGTGTGTCATTTATTTACTTTTGTTTTTTCCGCTCGCCCGCGAATGACAGAGAGAGATGAGGACAGACACGTTTCCGAAGTTAATAAAAGGATTTAAATATCTAAAACATGACCTTTAAGTCATAGTGTAATGTATACCTTGTAAGCCAGAGATTATCTATTATTAGCAAATTGTAAGACTGGATTCTTTGAATGGGGTGGAGAAATTACGAGAAATCAAGCGAAGCAAGGTACTGGACGTTGCCTGGCACATGTCACCTTATACCAGGTGACGACTACAGGGAACCATGTGCTGTCGAGAGTGAGGGAATAGGTAAATAATTCGAGGGGGGCAGAGAGAATGAAGATACCTATATATGGGCTATCTTGCCACAAGTCATTTTTATTGTCCGTTTAGATCGGATCGGTGGGGGTGTCGTTAGATTAGTTGCTCAGAAATTAATTGAAATCTACTGTAGAATACCGCATTTATCACAATCATGATTTCGAATTGAATGTTGACTGGTTGTGGTGTATATAATTTTTTTTTAAATAGATAATAAAATTAAAGTTTACAATTTTTATACGAAAAGTAATTTTTAAAAAATAATACATAAAAGTGCCGTTTTACAATGTAGAAACGAAAGGGTCGAAACGTTTGGGGTCGAAAGTCCTGGGGTCGAAACGTCTTGTGGTAAACTGTCCGTGTTGAAACGCTCGAGTCAAATCGTCAGTGGTCGAACCGACCGTTGTCAAATCGTCGTGGGTTCGAAACGTCCTGTGATCGAATCGACATGGAACCCTGTCTACGATATCTTATTTAACATAAACAAATAAGAATGTCAAAATACAGGCATTTTTTCACATAATTTATTATTATAAAATCCATCTCTTCTATTATAAAAACTATATACATTTTCTCTTACATTTTAAAATTATCTAATCCTTTTCAAAGTTCGCTTGTATGCGTTCTTGTAATCACAAAATAAACACACATGGACTAGTAAGTTTTATTGCTTATACTAAACTTTAGACTTAAGAAAAAAAGGAAAAAAAGGGCAGATAACTTTTTACCCACGAGGTATGGTCATTTTTAGTTCATTTACTATGATGATTTAATATGGGACATCAAATTTTTATCTATCAATTATGGTCAACGTCCAACCATTTGACTATTGACCTAAGTGTAAAATATTTTATATGCTAATAACTGAGAAATACACTTTGGACCCCGACACCCAATAAGTGAGTATTAGGCGCAGAATTCCATACAGTAGTTAAATATTCGTCAAGATGTTTTTGTTCACCAATGTTTGACTTGGATCCATCTAACCATCCGGTAGCGAGATTTAATTTGTTTCCTTTTAGGAGCTTTATTTGAAACATGAAATGGACCCTCGGACTTTAACAGTATATATTGTCAGCTTTAAAACATCTCTAGATTTCGTTCTAGGTAAAGATAATTATATAGGAAAAAGTTTGTTCAAGATCCATGCATTTACCAAGCAGACTATGTTTTAAAAAAAAATAATATATAGCTCATATGAAGAAAAACACGTTTAAATTCCCAGTCAAATTAGCAGCCCTCACAGATATTTATTGGGGAGTCATGCAACGGCTGGTGGGGGGGGGGCTCATTAATTGTTGAACCGGAAGTCCTCATCCCGGTTACCTGTCAGCCCTTTTTAATCCAACACCCCAGGTCTGGTCAGTCTGCCGAAGTGAACAGAGGGCCCTTTGTTTGGATGCGTTGTGGGAGCAGTGGCGGGCGCGCCCCATTAATGTTTTGGGGCTTACAGCCAAATATATATATCTATATACATATAAGACGCATTTGTTGTCTGTCTGTCGTCTGTCTGTTCCCTTATAACTCAAGATCCAGCCAACCAAATAACGTGAAATTTGGTACACGTACACAAAATTATATCGGAAAGGTTATTAAACAGGTTTCGTTCCATATATATAAGATACTGGGGGCCGGGGGCCCAAAATGAAGTTTTTCCTAATATGAGCTTTATAAAAAAGAAAAAGAAAAAAATATCATATTTCCCGTTTAGGTAGAAGCATAAAACTTTCGGTAATTGTTAAGTATCATTAGGCAATGGTAACAAGTAAAAAATGTATATAAATTATCACTTACTGAGGGCCGGGGGCCCTATCGTAGTTTTTTTCTTATACTTAAAACTGACTAGACACTAATTCTTCAATTTCCCGTGAAGGTAGAACCATGAAACTATGGGAACTTGCTGAATACACTCTTATGACGATAATTGGCGAAAAATAATTAAACATTTTTCACTCATGGGTGGCCGGGGGCCCAAACCGTTTTTTTCTTATATGGGCTATATAAAACTGAATCAACACTAATTCCTCATCTTTCTTTGTAGGTAGAAACATGAACTTTGGAAATTTGTTGAGTACCCTCCCGCGATGGTAGCAGTCAAAAAAAGATTATCACTAACTGGGGGGGCCGGGGGCCCAAATGTTATAAATATAAGACGCATTTGTTGTCTGTTTGTCTGTTCCCTAATAACTCAAGATCCAGACTACCAAATAACGTGAAATTTGGTACACATACACAAAATTAAATGGGGAAAGTTCTTAAACAGGTTTCGTTCGACATAGATAAGATTTTGTTGTTGTAGTTGTTGTTTTGTTTTTGTTGTTTTTGTTGTTGTTGCTGTTGTTGTAGTTGTTGTTTTGTTGTTGTTGTTTTTGTTGTTGTTTTGTTTTTGTTGTTGTTGTTGCAGTTGTTGTTGTTTTTCTTGTTGTTGTTGCAGTTGTTGTTGTTTTTGTTGTTGTTGCTGTTGTTGTTGCTGATCTTGTTTTTGTGTTGATTTTGCTGTTGTTGTTGTTGTTGTACACATCCCTTGCCCTGCGACGACAATTTCCTTCATGTCGTTGTTGCTTTGTTGTTGTTGTTGTTGTAGTTGTTGTTTTGTTGTTGTTTTTGTTGTTGTTTTGTTTTTGTTTTGTTGTTGTTTTTGTTGTTTTATTTGTTGTTTTGTTTTTTGTTGTTTTGTTGTTGTTTTTGTTGTTTTGTTTTTGTTGTTTTGTTTTTGTTGTTTTGTTTTGTTGCTGTTGTTGTTAAACCCGGGAAAAGCCGGGTACTTGCCCCTAGTATATGTATACACAGCTGTGTCAGGTGCACATTCGGAGCTGTATGTACACAGAGACGCCCTCAGCCCTTATAACAAATCTCTGCCTGCACGAAGATTCGAATCAAGGTGCCTCGGTACACAAGTGGAGTGTGCATTTCATCCCATAAAATATAACTCAAATTAATAATAAAATATATATTTAAAGTCAACATTTAAGTATTAATATATTAATAATGAATACTAATACATACATTTTTATAAGGACAAAAGGAATACAATTAATATTAAATTAAAATAAGTTATTTTCATTACTGGTAATCAGTAACTGTTTTCACTAGTTTTAATGTGTCGAATTTTCTCGATTTTTGAAAAATTATCTATATATATAATTCTCTTCGTGGTCGGACCCTGCGAGGCAACAAGAAGCTGTATGTGCAACAGATACTAATTTTAGAAAGCAGCGCCCCAAATTACTGCACCAATGCATCAAAAGGTGTGCAAATTAAATATGCGCTGTAAAAAAAATTAAATGACGTCATTGTTTTCGCTGATATCTTAATTTTGGAAAAGGGAACCCCTATTATAAAATACTTTGTGTGCATTTCAGAAAGTTTAATATTTCGTATTGATCAAACAAGGACAAGTTAGTTGGGCTTTTGAAAAAGGTCGGCGCCTAGGCGCCCTAAAAAAGAGCATTAAAAAGTAAAAGAACTCTCCATGAGCAAGTCTGCAGCGTATGCTACGCCGCGGGGCGTCTAGTAAATAATATTAAGCATGTAGAAATGTCGGCTGGATAGCGAAGTCAATAGTGCGCTCGCCTCACAAGCTTAGGGGTGTGGGTTCTAGCCATTATACAATTGTTGATGAATGACTAACGCTAAGAATTTCCTCCGCTGCCCTGCAGAGGGATGGGCGCCGCCAAGGTCTAGTAAGCCCGAGAATGTTCTAATGGAAACATTAGAACCCCCTACGACCTCGAAAAAAGGTTATGGGACACACATAACAAATGTTGAGAAACTCACGACTACTTGTACTAATCAACGTAAGTTACTTGTTTCAACAATAAAAAAATCTGAAATTGTTATAGCCAGAACCAGTGAGATGAAATTACACTAAAGGCTTGTATGTAGTACAGGAATTCAACACGTTCATTGACATTATCTCCCAAATGATAGGAATCGAAGTCAAGTGGTGTACCACTTGTATAAAAGAGATATTTCTATCTCTCAACGAAAAAGAAAATGTAAACGACGTGTCAAGCAAACAGTTATATTTGCATATATCTTTAAGTTAAAAAAGAAATTTAAAAGTTTTTTCTGATTTGAAATAAATACCATTTTAAAATCTATATTTGAATTTTGTAATTGTGTATATTCTTCTATTTTAAATTACAAGAAACCATTACATAACACCAGTTATTAATAATAAGCTTCATATAGTAGTAATTTTTATAATTATTGTAATATCTTATAAATAATCTTCTTAGACAGGTTTACTCAAGTACAATTTCATATATTAAATAAATCAGTACCGGTGCTCAGTGGTGTGGCGCGCCGCTGATGGAAAAAAAACAATTTTAATGAACGTCCGATATAATTAATGAAGTTCCTTTATTACCATGAGATATCCAGTTCCATACTTAGTCAAAATATTATTTTGTGTGCATCCATGTTTTAAAAATATTAAGTACTTTTAAACAGGCCCGGACATAGAAAGCCAGTGTCCCATGGAACCATGGGCGTCGCTAAGAATTTTTCCAGGGGATGAGGGGCAAAAAAAAATTTAAGACTCAAAAATTATTTTACTAAATTTGCTGCGTGGTGATTCTACACTCCTGCGTGTAGGGACGCGGTGGTCGAGTGGCAGCGCGCTCAACTGCCGTACCGATGGTCACGGGTTCGAGTCCATGTGAAGGCAAGGATTTGTTCCCGGGGCCTAAGTCGTCCCTGAGTCACCCAGCTCTGAATGGGTACCTAACACTAGTTAGGCGGCTGTGCAATGCGTGGAACCCACAAAGCCGTGGCCTGTGAACGCTGAATCACTTGCCAACAGATCATCTGTTATGGTCTGTGGACGCATTTATCTTCTGCATAGAAGGAGCGTCTGTATCGATAGATAAGATAAGCTAAGAAAAGATAAGATAAGATAAGATAAGATAAGAAAAGAAAAGATAAGATAAGATAAGATAAGATAAGATAAGATAAGAGTCGGTCAAATATCTGCGCAGCCACGCTGCTTAAAGGGAACATTGCTACCATGTTTCTAACAATTCGCTTACATATCACTTGCAAACCAAACAAACACTACAGTATCGGAAACTTCAGCTTAGACAATCGAAAGCTATGTGAACGATTGTTCAGCTCGGCTGGTTATATTGTCAATAAGACCCGCTCATCACTTAAAACAAATAATGTCAATACACTTCTCTGTTTGCGTTGTTGGTTAAAAGATGTTATATAAAAAAAGACATTCCTGTGTTATTTAAATTTTCGACAAGTATTCTAATAAATGTTACTTATGACACCTTAAATTTCAATTTTTGCCTTTCATTGAAATTAACGATTGAATAAATACCAGTCCAACAGTTAACAATTAAATTTAAATTAAATGTTAACAGCCCTAATTTGTATATATATATTTGAAACTTGGACTGTATACCAACGCCATGCGAGCTTGCTGAACCACTTCCACACCAAAAGCCTTAGAAAAATTATCAATATAAAAAGGCATGAAAAAGTTCCAGACACTCAAATATTAGCCAGGTCAGAACTCCCCAGCATCCACACTATCCTCATGCAAAACCAACTACGCTGGGCGCGGCATGTAGTGCGCATGCCCTACCATCGCCTCCCTAAGAGGATCTTCTATGGTGATTTTACAGAAAGGCATAGAGCACGCGGAGGTCCAAGTAAGCGCTACAAGGATGCACGTAAAACTGCTCTGAAGGCTTTCGACATCGGACATGACTCCTGGGAAGCAGCAGCCAGAAACCGAGCCCACTGGCGCTCTAAGATATGGAATGGCGCAGCTGTCTGTGAGGCAAACAGACAACAGGCTGCCAAGTTAAAACGTCAAGTCAGAAAGGACCGCATCCAAAACCATCCTGAAGGGACCGCATCCATCTGTTGTCCGACGTGCGGACGCTTATTCGTGCTAAACTAGGGTTAATAAGCCACCAGAGGACACGTGTGGCGGCCCAGCAAATATATTGAGAGTGGTCATCGTCGACCACGACGGACGAACAACAACATACACACACATATATATATATATATATATATATATATATATATATATATATATATATATATACATATATTTATTTAGATATATATATATGAATATATATATATATATATAAGTATGTATTTATATCAATATATTTGTGTGTGTATGTATGTATGTGTGTATGTTTGTGTATGTATTTGAGTCAAGATCTTAGTATTAGTCTATATTTAATAAATACTAAAAACCAAAGGGAAGCAATTAACGTTAAATCAAATATATACATGCATATATGAAACCTTTTTTGGACTTCGAGTAATGTGGATATTTCCAATGTCATTTTAAAAAGCACGGGTATACAGATAAAATAAATATATATAAATAAAGTTACCTTTGTATCCGCCGTGTCTATTATATTTTAATCACATAAACATAAGAGAATTTCAAAATACAGGTACTTTCACACATAAATTATAATAATTAGTTTCATCTTTACTACTACTGATATGTCACAGCCATGCTATCATATGTTGCATTTATTTAATCCACTTTAATTTCGTTTTTTAAATGTTCTGTTTTTAAAAAACAAACACAATGCCAATATGCTTAAACTAATTTCTTGTAAGTTGCAATCTTTTGGAATCAAACAATGAATTCGTTATTCGGGTTGTAAATATGGTCAAAAGTTAAAATTACGAACATTTAAATACTGTTACACGTTGGATTTCTTATTAGATTAAATTTAAAAGATGTATGTTTGTGTATGTATATACATGTATATAGGGGCGCTGGGAAGGACCAATTCTAGGGAGCGTTAGACCAGGCAATAGCCAGCATCCACAAAGACGAGACAATCTATCTCCTAGGAAAATTTCAATGCTAGATAGGAGAGCGACCAGGTAGCATGGCCCACATGCCTTGGTCTCTTTGAAGGGAAATATAAATGAGAATGGACAGAGGCTTCTGGAACTGTGATGATCTCAAGGCTTGTGTGTGACAACACTTTCTTTAAGTGCAAGGGATATACACCAAGTATCTTGGAGACACCCTCGATCGCGCCATTGGCACCAGCTGGACCTCATCATCACCAGGCGTCCACAACTGGCTAGCGTCTTTACTCACCCGAGCTATCATAATGAAGAGCCCACGTCTGACAGGCTGCATACCATAAAAACAGAAAAGTTTCATTCCCATAAAGGCCCACGGCAATGTTCCAGTACCTACTAGCGTAACCAGACATGGACAATGCCAAAGCTTATAGAACATTCCAAAAGCTAAACGAAAAACTAATATGACAGCTGATATAAAGTGTCTAGTCTCCACCCATACTTGTTCGTAACATAATTGTTATTAAATGAATCGTACTCAGTGAGTGTATCACTTATGCTGTAGTTTTAAAAATACTTCAGAATTAATTTTTCTTTACTAATACATTTCTACAAATACTTGTATTAAGTTTGGATATGTATATATATTTTTTTTTAATTACGTGAGGTTTGAAAAAACAATGGTAGTTTTATCGCATACTTTTTTAAAATGCGTAAGATTTTTCACTTTAAAAGAAAAATTCAAAATTAAAATTAAGTATAATTTCATTTAGACAACAAATGCAAGGCTAATTATGAAATTTTACTTTCATTTAATAATGTAAAGAAGCATTTAACAATTGATATCAAGAAATAATGTGATGTCTTTACAGAAATTTGAGAACGATTTAAATGGGAGGAGAAACGTAAAGATTCATTGACATTGCATCTCTAGTTATAGAGATCGATGTTAAGTGGCGTGCCACTCGATAAAATAGATTGTCCTTATATTACACGAGCAAGAAAGCCCGTCCAAGGACCTTCCGCCACCGTTCGGTGGCATGTTGTAACTCCCCTCCAACAGCCGTCTCGACTGGCATACATGTGCTTCACGTCAAAAATACTATTCATTATAGTTAAAATTAATAACTCGTAAAAACAGAGCTTATGACTATTAATCCCAACGCGCATAACTCAAAATAAAGTCTTGGAAGAATTACTGCACCAAAAATAATTCGTTTTGAACGTACGCGTAAACGTGTTCAATATGATTGGCTGTAGGAGTCACATTTGTTTGAGGGACCAATCGCTATCGATGACCGCACAGAACATAGCCTTTTCTTATACGGATAATTGTCTAGGTCAGCTAAAATGTTT
Organism: Ampullaceana balthica; assembly: GCA_944989445.1. Lineage (NCBI taxonomy): Eukaryota > Metazoa > Mollusca > Gastropoda > Lymnaeidae > Ampullaceana > Ampullaceana balthica. The sequence goes on along the minus strand of CALYLW010000309.1, from coordinate 59,936 downwards.
ATTGACATGTGTTTATTGTAAATTAATTATATGTATTTCATAGTGTTCTTAACTTGAAATGAATAATTTTAAAATATATAAATTTGTCTTTAAAATTTATATTTCTATGTAGTCTTCAAATTGAAATTTATACAAACAATTAAGTAAAACAAGTTGTTATTATTATATATCATATAATTGTGAATTACATGTTTTCTTAAAATCTGTTTTAAGGAAATAAAATCCCATCAAGCAAGTTATTTCTCAAGTATATTTTATTATTAAATACATTATTACTGGTTCTTTGTGGTGCTGCGCAAGCGGGAAATAAAATTTTAATGAACGTTTGGCATAATAAGACAAGATCCATTAAAATAGAGTACTTATTTTCTTTACATACTAAAAAAACTGATAATTTGTGAATCCCTGTAATTTAAATTATATATTTCATTTGAATATTTACACAAATACTGCTAACTTCGTCCTTTTACCCAACTAGTGCTATTAACCCATCGGAACTTGGTGGACTCATGGACACCCTTAGCCCAGGGAACATCTCCCTGTCTTCACCAGTGACCCTCGGCACGCCAGCCGAGCGCACAAGCCGCTAAATCATTGTCCATATCAATATGCGATTTCGAATTGGCTCGAACAACATTTAGCGATTATAAAATAGTAAGTATTAATTTTGGATTTAAAAACCACTTACCACTGTAGCGATTGACCATTATCTTGCATTTAATATCTTTCTCACTGGAGCCCCTGACCACTATCGCATATTGAAGAAACATTAAATACTGGAACGCTTGACCATATTCTTGAATTGAATCATGGGAACTAATTCTGCAATTCATCATTCCACTGCCCATCAAGATATGCTTTTCCACTTGTCAGTAAATTGACTCAGTACCACTTATATCAAATAGACCTTTCTATTCCTTTTTAAAAAAAATAATAAGTTGATAGTTTATTAATGTTAAAAAAAAATTATAGCACATTAAGTAACCGGGATGCAGATAGACTCTCACGGCGCTTAAAATTCAAAACAGTAAAACAAATATTTTTATAAATGCATTTAATGTAGGGCTGTTAACGATTAATTTAAAATTAATCGTTAACTTTTGAAAAATTAACGATTAATTCATCGTTAATTTCGATGAAAGCCAAAAATTGAAATTTATGGTGTCATAAGTAACATTTATTAAAATACTTGTCGAAAATCGAAATAACACTGTAATGTATACTTTATATGAAATCTTTTAACCAACAACGCAAACAGACAAGTGTGTTGACATTATTTGGTTCAAGTGATGAGCGGGTCTTATTGACAATATAACCAGCCGAGCTAAACAATCGTTGACATAGCTTTAGATTGTCTCAGCTGAAGTTTCTGATACTGTAGTGGACGTTTGGTATGAAGGTGTAAGCGAAGTGTTAGAACCATGGTAGTAAATGTTCCTTTAAGCAGTGCTGCTGCGAAGATATTTGACTGACGCCACGCAGGAGTGTCAGAATCACCGCTCAGCAAATTTTTTAAATTTTGCACAAAAATTGGACGTTGAGCAACTTTGCACACGAATTTTTTTTTAAAACTTTGCACACGACCAGCGAATCTTAGACTTAGAGGGAACATTGCATAGTAGGCAAACGATTTCTCTCATTGGACACAATAACCTTTATGAACATTTTGAACATAACTTAAACGTTCGTGTAATCGTCCGGAAATTAGTTTATATTTATCGGCCGAAATATTTTACTTTTTGACTTCCAGTACATTTATAAGTGGTGGGTCGATTAATTGTTTTAAAAAAATTAATCGTTAAAATGTTTAACGATTAATCGAGAAATTAATCGTTAATTTCCGCAGCCCTAATTAAATGTAAAACATTTATATCTCATTCTTCTCTATTATCTTTTCTACAATATTTTAAATGCCATCGTACACAACTTTTTCCCATTTCTATTATTTAATCACTCTATGCTCATACGTGAATGTGCCATAACAGTGCATCCTATATAAGAAAAGGCAAGTTTCTGTCCGGTCATCAATTGCGATTGGTCCCTCAAAAAACATATGACTCCTGCAGCCAATCATATTGAACACGTTTACGCGGACGTTCAAAACGAGTTATTTTTGGTGCAGTATTTCTTGCAAGACTTTATTTTGAGTTGTGCGGTTGGGATTTATAGTCAAAAGCTCTGTTTTTACGAGTTATTTATTTTAACTATAATGAATAGTATTTTTGACGTGATGCACATGTATGCCGGTCGAGACGGCTGTTGGAGGGGAGTTACAACATGCAACCGAACGGTGGCGGAACGTCCTTTGACTGTCTTTGTTGCTCATGTTAATATATAATAGAAATCAAAATATTTCACTTGAAAAAACAAACTAAAGGCATTATTAAAAAAAAGTATAATACTTATATAAAATATCGACAGTTATAACTTTCTTCATTAACAATCTGCTTGTTATTGACACAGTTGTTATAAAATGTCCCAATTCTATTGATTTCCTAATCATGAAAGTAACACTAGTATGCTCTCATATTGACAAGAAGGGAAGGCTAAAAATATTGATTTTGTTTAATCAATTAAGTTACAAATCTTATCTAACATATGAAATAATAGAATTTTATATCAAGAACTATTGTGATGCCTTTATATAAATTTCAGAAATAGTTATCTGGTTAAGAGCAGTGCCGGCCTTAGGGCAAGGCGAACGAGGCAACTACCTTGGGCCCCACGCTTTTCAGGGCCCGCGCTTTGACTAAAATTTTTTACAATTAAAAAAAATAAAATTTTTTACTACTATGACGTAATACTTTTTTTTAAAACAACGGTATCAAGAAAACTTTCTATTTATTTTTTTCAGGATAAAATAATTAGATGCATAGCATATTAATATCATAAAATTATTATAATCACCCTAACTCCTAATTAAAAAGTATTTTTCCTAGATCATTTTAGAAGGCATTCCCTAAACACGTAAACGCTTTTTTAAAAATCCTTTATATTAACTCGTGGTGTCTGCGGCCGACCGACCTTGCTTGCTTGTCGCCAAAACTTTTGATCGATTTTTAACCCACTTGCTCGCAAGATAGCGAGCTGAAATTTTGCAGGCAGTTTCGTACCAATGATAAAAACAATGTATCAAAATTTCAGATCGATCGCATGTACCGTAATTAAATTATTGATTTTTTAGATTATTTTATTTATTCCTATGTATCATGCTATTTTTTTAGATGGAGCGTCGCGGTGCGTATTATATTGAACAACCTTTCTGTCGCGCAATAAGGTGCGTATTTTATTGACAGCTCTTTTTATAAACATATTCCTGATCGGTGCGCATTATATTAAACATGTTTTACGACACAACTGCAATTTTGTATTTCTGGATGGTCTGGCGCTGCGTATTATAATGAACATTCTTTTAATTACTTCTCGTACATAAAGGATTTATAGTCAAAAACTTGGTTTTTTACGGGTTTTTCTTATTAAATCCTTTATACTGCGGCCGACCTTGCTTGCTTGTCGCCAAAACTTTTGATCGATTTTTAACCCACTTGCTCGCAAGATAGCGAGCTGAAATTTTGCAGGCAGTTTCGTACCGATGATAAAAACAATGTATCAAAATTTCAGATCGATCGCATGTACCGTAATTAAATTATTGATTTTTTTTGGATTATTTTATTTATTCCTATGTATCATGCTATTTTTTGAGATAGAACGTCGCGGTGCGTATTATATTGAACAACCTTTCTGTCGCACAATAAGGTGCGTATTTTATTGACAGCTCTTTTTATAAACATATTCCTGATCGGTGCGCATTATATTAAACATGTTTTACGACACAACTGCAATTTTGTATTTCTGGATGGTCTGGCGCTGCGTATTATAATGAACATTCTTTTAGTTACGTCTCATACGTAAAGGATTTATAGTCAAAAACTTGGTTTTTTACGGGTTGTTTTTATTTGTCTTTAAATTGCTATGGTAAGTGAAAAAAATATAGATCCCTTATTTTAGGAAAATATCGATTAAGGATACAATCCGCTCCCCATTAGATCCCTTATATGGGGATAGGTGTATATTTTATATCATGGATGTCTTACAATTTTACCTCTTATTTAACATGTAACTATAATGTACATCAATTTGCATAACAAAGCGATGGGCTATCCTTTCCAAGTATGTTCGAAATATTTCGTAAAACCACTTTTTGAAACCAGATTGGGAAAACCTCATGGAAAGTTGATCAAAATGGCGGAACCTAAATTTCTCTGCTGTCTAGAAATACAAGAATAAACAAGAAATTTACAACGTACTTAATTTAATGGTGTGTATGTGTCTTGTTATTATTTCTGGATCAGGATCTTCGAATTCAATTCCCTCTAAGGCCGTCTGGTGTTGCATTTTACTTGGACTTGACATCTTGTGGCTGTTAAATATTATTACTATTTAAAATGGTCTATTTATCCGGAAGTTACAATCGAACAAAGTCATCTCAAGTAGAGCGCGTTCTTTCGTTGACTTGAGTGTTGTCTTGGCGTGTGTAACCTATTACAAGAGTGGATAAAAGACTGAACTCTCGCTACAAGGTGATTCGGTTCAACCTGATGGAAGTGATACAGACTACAACGAACCACAGGACGACCATTGCGATTATACTTCTTGGTGGAATCTTGAGAACGAGGCTACGCCTAACAGGCATGCATAGACTTGAACTCTTGATTTAACTGTGTGTATGTGTCTTGTTAGTATTTCTGGATCAGGATCTTCGTCATGGATTCTTGTTTCGCTAAGGATTGCTCCATCAAATTAACGATCTATGGCGGTGATGCATCCATATCTGAATATTTATATGAAATTTTGTGTGTTTAAATATGTTTCGGAAGAATTAGAGTGCAATGTGTTTTATGTGGTTGTTGTACATGTTTGTAAAGCGCCGTGAGCCCAGCTGTAGGCTGGGGTACTGCGCTATATAAGTGAACAAATAATAATAATAATAATAAAAAGTGGAATTGCAGTGCGATATCCAACAGGCGAAAATTATGATCAGATGAAATTTTCGAAGTTGCAGAGCAAAGTAATGATCGAAAATCTCAAATTGAAGTTGAATCATTGTGCAAACAACTTAAGATCTTCAATAAATTGTTTTAATTGCTTTTTGGTTCGACAAATTATTCTAATTTAATTGTATTATCCACGAATTACAAAATATTTCTTTCGATCTAGCAGCTGCAGATGACACCATGGAATATACTTCCAGTTGGTTGAAATCTTACAGATATTTCGGTTTTGAAACAACAATAGCAATTGTAAAAGATATTTCCACGGACTCATAAGCTGAGCCAATTTTCAAAGAGACAAGCGTGAGAAAAAGAAAAAAAGTGTCATATGAAGGAGAAGATAAAAGATGTAGAGGCACCAGAAAAACTTCGCACATATTTTTTTAACCAGGTTGTTGATATGGCAATCATGTCTATGGACAGTCGCTTTTAACAACTACGAAGGCATCATGACTCGTTTGCATTTCTTTATAGATTTCATCAATTTTAAAAAAATCTACGGAATTGCAGTATAAATCTGGAGAAAAAGCTGGAGAAAAAGCTCACAGCCTGCAAAAGTAAGGAACCTGAAAGGTTGCAGTCATTGAGTTCCATAATTCCTGCAGACACCTACAACGATCCTGTTTAAATTTTATATTTTCTTTTTGTAAACAGTGTTATTTTGACTTTCAATTAAATGAAAAAAACTTTAATTATTTACGTGTGAATGCTGTTATGTTATGTTATAGAGTAAAACTTTAAGTAATTAAAATTTTTACTTCCCATTATTTTAATATATGTAAAAATGCAAATTTGTGTATGGGTCTCACGCCTCGGCTGCAGCCTTGGGCCCGCTCATCGTTGGCTGCCTTGGGCCCCGCACAC
>CALYLW010000309.1:0-43698 GCA_944989445.1 Ampullaceana balthica | reverse complement strand
ATATACCAAACATTTTACCGTACCATATACCATACCGTAACGTTTACCATACAGTACCATATACCATACTGTACAATCTACCATACCGTAACATTTACAATACAGTAACATATACCAAACCATATACTGTACGAATTACCATACCGTAACGTTTTTCATACAGTACCATATACCATACTGTACAATATACCATACCGTACCATTTACAATACAGTAACATATACCAAACCATTTACCGTACCATATACCATACCGTAACATTTACCATACAGTACCATATACCTTACTGTACAATATACCATACCGTACCATTTACAATACAGTAACATATACCAAACCATTTACCGTACCATATACCATACCGTAACGTTTACCATACAGTACCATATACCTTACGGTACAATCTACCATACCGTACCATTTACAATACAGTAACATATACCAAACCATTTACCGTACCATATACCATACCGTAACGTTTACCATACAGTACCATATACCATACTGTACAATCTACCATACCGTACCATTTACAATACAGTAACATATACAAAACCATATACAGTACGAATTACCATACCGTAACGTTTACCATAAAGTTCCATATACCATACTGTACAATCTACCATACCGTACCATTTACAATACAGTAACATATACCAAACCATTTACCGTACCATATACCATACCGTAACGTTTACCATGCAGTACCATATACCATACTGTACAATCTATCATACCGTACCATTTACAATACAGTAAGATATACAAAACCATATACTGTCCTAATTACCATACAGTATTGTTTACCATACAGTACCATATACCATACTGTACAATCTACCATACCGTACCATTTACAATACAGTAACATATAACAAACCATTTACCGTACCATATACCATACCGTAACGTTTACCATACAGTTCCATATACCATACTGTACAATCCACAATACCGTACCATTTACAATACAGTAACATATACAAAACAATAGACTGTACGAATTACATTACCGTAACGTTTACCATACAGTTCCATATACCATACATTACAATCTACAATACCGTACCATTTACAATACAGTATTATATACCAAACCATTTACCGTACCATACCGTAACGATTACCATACAGTACCATATAACATACTGTACAATCTACCATACCGTACCATTTACAATACAGTAACATATACAAAACCATATACTGTACGAATTACCATACCGTAACGTTTACCATACAGTTCCATATACCATACTGTACAATCTACCATACCGTACCATTTACAATACAGTAACATATACAAAACAATATACTGTACGAATTACCATACCGTAAAGTTTACCATACAGTTTCATATACCATACTATACAATCTACCATACCGTACCATTTACAATACAGTAACATATACCAAACCATTTACCGTACCATACCGTAACGTTTACCATACAGTACCATAAACCATGCTGTACAATCTACCATACCGTACCATTTACAATACAGTAACATATACAAAACCATATACTGTACGAATTACCATACCGTAACGTTTACCATACAGTTCCATATACCATACTGTACAATCTACCATACCGTACCATTTACAATACAGTAACATATACCAAACCATATACTGTACGAATTACCATACCGTAACGTTTACCATACAGTACCATATACCATACTGTACAATATACCATACCGTACCATTTACAATACAGTAAAATATACCAAACCATTTACCGTACCATATACCATACCGTAACGTTTACCATACAGTACCATATACCTTACTGTACAATCTACCATACCGTACCATTTACAATACAGTAACATATACCAAACCATTTACCGTACCATATACCATACCGTAACGTTTACCATACAGTACCATATACCATACTGTACAATCTACCATACCGTACCATTTACAATACAGTAACATATACAAAACCATATACTGTACGAATTACCATACCGTAACGTTTACCATACAGTTCCATATACCATACTATACAATCTACCATACCGTACCATTTACAATACAATAACATATACAAAACCATATACTGTACGAATTACCATACCGTAACGTTTACCATACAGTTCCATATACCATACTGTACAATATACCATACCGTACCATTTACAATACAGTAACATATACCAAACATTTTACCGTACCATATACCATACCGTAACGTTTACCATACAGTACCATATACCATACTGTACAATCTACCATACCGTAACATTTACAATACAGTAACATATACCAAACCATATACTGTACGAATTACCATACCGTAACATTTACAATACAGTAACATATACCAAACCATTGACCGTACCATATACCATACCGTAACATTTACCATACAGTACCATATACCTTACTGTACAATCTACCATACCGTACCATTTACAATACAGTAACATATACCAAACCGTTTACCGTACCATATACCATACCGTACCGTTTACCATACAGTACCATATACCATACTGTACAATATACCATACCGTACCATTTACAATACAGTAACATATACAAAACCATATACTGTACGAATTACCATACCGTAACGTTTACCATACAGTTCCATATACCATACTGTACAATCTACCATACCGTACCATTTACAATACAGTAACATATACCAAACCATTTACTGTACGAATTAGCATACCGTAACGTTTACCATACAGTACCATAAACCATACTGTGCAATATACCATACCGTACCATTTACAATACAGTAACATATACCAAACCATATACTGTACGAATTACCATACCGTAACGTTTACCATACAGTACCATATACCATACTGTACAATATACCATACCGTACCATTTACATACAGTAACATATACCAAACCATTTACCGTACCATATACGATACCGTAACGTTTACCATACAGTACCATATACCTTACGGTACAATCTACCATACCGTACATTTACAATACAGTAACATATACCAAACCATTTACCGTACCATATACCATACCGTAACGTTTACCATACAGTACCATATACCATATTGTACAATCTACCATACCGTACCATTTACAATACAGTAACATATACAAAACCATATACAGTACGAATTACCATACCGTAACGTTTACCATAAAGTTCCATATACCATACTGTACAATCTACCATACCGTACCATTTACAATACAGTAACATATACCAAACCATTTACCGTACCATATACCATACCGTAACGTTTACCATGCAGTACCATATACCATACTGTACAATCTATCATACCGTACCATTTACAATACAGTAAGATATACAAAACCATATACTGTACTAATTACCATACAGTATTGTTTACCATACAGTACCATATACCATACTGTACAATCTACCATACCGTACCATTAACAATACAGTAAGATATAACAAACCATTTACCGTACCATATTTCATACCGTAACGTTTACCATACAGTACCATATACCATACTGTACAATCTACCATACCGTACCATTTACAATACAGTAACATATACAAAACAATATACTGTACGAATTACCATACCGTAAAGTTTACCATACAGTTTCATATACCATACTATACAATCTACCATACCGTACCATTTACAATACAGTAACATATACCAAACCATTTACCGTACCATACCGTAACGTTTACCATACAGTACCATAAACCATGCTGTACAATCTACCATACCGTACCATTTACAATACAGTAACATATACAAAACCATATACTGTACGAATTACCATACCGTAACGTTTACCATACAGTTCCATATACCATACTGTACAATATACCATACCGTACCATTTACAATACAGTAAAATATACCAAACCATTTACCGTACCATATACCATACCGTATTGTTTACCATACAGTACCATATACCATACTGTACAATCTACCATACCGTACCATTTACAATACAGTAACATATACAAAACCATATACTGTACGAATTACCATACCGTATTGTTTACCATACAGTACCATATACCATACTGTACAATCTACCATACCGTACCATTTACAATACAGTAACATATACCAAACCATTTACCGTACCATATACCATACCGTAACTTTTACCATACAGTACCATATACCATACTGTACAATCTACCATACCGTAACATTTTCAATACAGTAACATATACCAAACCATTTACCGTACCATATACCATACCGAAACTTATACCATACAGTACCATATACCATACTGTACAATCTACCATACCGTACCATTTACAATACAGTAACATATACCAATCCATATACTGTACGAATTACTATACCGTAACGTTTACCATACAGTTCAATATACCATACTGTATAAACAAGACTCGCCATTGTGGTTCCATATTTATTAACTTCCGGTCTCTATTCAAGAACAACAACTCATACAATAATCATTTCATACAATCTAGCATCAAGAGTTATTTACCTTATTACATTCCTCCTTTTCTCGGATATGAAATCATATCAATTGATGATTTAAATATAAGTTTAACATAGAATGAACTTAAAGAACTCTTGATTAATATTATTACCTTGCAGTGAGGAGAATTTAAAATTAAGCAAAGATGTGACAATTCAGATACAAAATAAGATACATTATCTAAATGTCATTTATAAAAATTAAACTTAATGTAATTAGGACTTGGTGTCTATTCTTGATAAAATGTCCAATTGTTATTTCTGATAATATTAAGTTTAATTAATGCTTAAAATTAAAAGTCTTTTAAACTTGTGTGGTGTTCTTGATAAAGTAACCAACTGTTTCTTTAGGGATTAATTGAAGACTATTGTATCTTACGTTATTCACTTAAAATGATATTTTAATATTACTGACTTTAAAATGAATTGATTTATGTCTTCATACCAGTGGCGTCACTAGGGGGGGGCGGGGGGGGGCGGGCCGCCCCGGGTGACACCCATCAGGGGGTGACACCCGAGCCTAAAATTTTACTGTGTACGATTTTATGTCAGAAAACAAAAGATGACAACTTTTTTAATCTAGAAAGAAATTAAGAAATACAATGAAATACGTTAAACGCGAAAATTCTTACTAAAAAAATATCAGTTAACTTGCAATAATAAAACAGTCCCAACACACGAACAACATTAAAACAAATTAGAAAAAAAGAAAAGAAATAGTCGCAGCAGAGAGATCTTTAAAAAGGCTGGAATGAAAGAGGCAGTGTCTTCTGTTTTAAAAGATATTAAGCCATTTGGGCTTGGACACACCGACAGCATGAACGAATCCCACCTCACGACTCCCTCCACCACAGTGGGGTGGAGGGAATAATATTTTTATCACCACCTCCCCCCCCAAAATAATCAAAAGATGGGTTTTCTTTGTTGATGTTTTTCTTGAGGAAAATTATGATTTCAATGTCTTTGAGTTAATATTTTGTTATATATATATTTATTAAAGACGTGAAAGCATAGATATGCATGTTTATATCCAGGTAGTCCTCCGGTTACGACGGTCCCATCCCGACTTACGCTGTTTAGTGCTTACGAACGCGCCCCCGTAAAGAATAGTATTACGCGTTATTCCGTATTTAAAAGAAAAAAATTCATGTGGTAACGAATTCTTTTCTCTATTTGAAATAACAAAAATTATTGAAAAATATGTTTGATTATTATTTCAACCTACAACTTTCGTTTGAGAATTTTTCCAAATGGCGAAGTTTTCAATCAAGTCAATAAAGCTGAGTAGGCTGACAAGTTCCTTTTCAATGCTCATTTGAGAAAGCATAATCAGCCTTTTTCGTCCCATGCAAATTCTAACTCATTATATATTATTTTCAACTTTAAAAGGATCGCTATCAGCTGCAGTTTGATGTCATCATTGAACGATAGATGCGAAGTGCGATGTGTACATTTGTAAAGGACTATGTGAAATATAGCTCATTCAAAAGCAGCAAAATTTTAGCTCTGTGCAAGTTTTTTAGTTTCGCTTTGTGGTAATTCCTTTTCCTTACCCTGAGCCAGGGGCTGGACAATAACTTTTTTAAGAGTTCTGAAAATTGGACTAATTCTGAAGGTAAGTAGTCTTCAAAATCACTCATGAACCTACATGTGGAAGAAAATCAGAAGCCCCGAGCCTAGTGCTCTTTATGGGTCTTGCCGGAAGACCCCCTTAGCCATCTGGCCACCAAAGGGACGTAACAGCTGAGGAACCCCTCCAAACGCGGTCGCTTCTGAAGTGGCCACCTGGGCATCCAGGACATACAATCGAAGATGCCTCCCACTAAGTTGCCTTCACAAGGAGGTGGTGGAATTTCCTACTACGACCCGCTACCACTTTGGCGCCTTCCCGGCAAAGCACACGGGTCTCCATGGTTAGGACTGCCGCAGACCGGGGGATCATCAAAGACCTACCTAGGGTGCAACCCCCACTGGAAGGTTTCCTCAGGGCTAGCGTCCAATGCGTTCTTCGCGGCATTTTTTGCTAATCCGTACTGGCGCTCCTGGCCCTAAACCGGCACCGCTCGATGGCGTTGCTAGTAAATTGAGGGGGACGAAACGGTTGCTTCGTATTTACCCGACCCCTTCTTCGAAATCACTTGAATGTTCTTGCATTAACTTGGCTGCTGCCCATTGGGTGGCGAAAGTGCTGAGCTCAGTTAGGTTTGTAAGAAAGCCAAATTTCTCATGGATGTATTTATATGCACCTAACCAATGTTGTAGGGCTTAAGAAAGTTTGTCAATGATTACCAGAAATACCTCAATCTTGAATTTTTTTCTCCAGGAGAAAACTGTTTTGTTGATGTCCCTTCATCAAACTGACGCTTTCTTTTTTGTTTGATAGTACTGAAGATTGTTTACACTGTTTTTACCACGGACTTTTCCTTTCCTTTGTCTTCATCGGAATAAAATTTAAGAATGCTATTTTTTAACCAACTCAATGATAGACTTCCTTTCTAAAATGGATTCCCAAATTTCAAGTAAAATAGCGACTTCCAGTTGTTCAATTTCCTCTAGAAATCCTTCTTCTTCAAGTCGGCAGTCACGTGGCTGATTTTCATTCGTTGCTACTTCTTCCAGTGCTGCGATATTCTCATGGTATGAGATATTAACAGACCTTACAGCATAATGTCAGGCTGACCATCTTGTGTCAGACAAGGCTTTGTTAGCATGTATCAATTTCATATGTTTTTGAAGTACCTGTCAACGATGAGTAGATGCAACAAGTCGGGTATAAAGATTTTGCAGAAGACAAAAAAATCTGACCGCAGTAGGACAACCTGCTGCTCTTTTCCCAACCAAATTAAAGGAATGAGCTGTGCACGGCACATAATGAGCTACAATGAACTTCTCACGAAGAATAGCCTGGTTTCCGTTATACTTCCTACTCATTTGCAGCATTGCCGTATGACTGTCCAAGGCATTTTCAGGGATTCGTACAAACATAATGGCCTGCATCTTTATTATACACTATAATTCATAATAAGTTTGGGGGCCCTTAAATTATTGGGGGCTTTAGCCCGTTCCGCACCCCTCCTTTTAATCCGCCATAGGGGGGAGCGTCACGCATCTGTGACGATGTGGTGCAAGGAGAGTAGTGTTTGAGAAATGTGACGTCACATCAATAACGCGCAACTTTAAATAAAAGTTACACTTAAATATTTGATTGTTTACCATTTATTTAATTACGTTTTCAATGACTTCACGCGTGTTACGATATTACAGTGCAGACTTACCCTAAATACATAATATTTAAATGGAAAAAAAAATTTGCAACATGCTAATTTTTATTGAGAAAATACGTCTGGGGGGGGATGTCAAAGCTTGGTGACGTCATATCGTAAAAAGGGGTGGGGTCTAAGTTTAGGTGACAAAGTATGACGCTGGGGGAGGGTGGGGTAAAAATCGGCAACCTCACGTGACGTCATTTATGGACGGCCCCTTTCAGTCGTGAAGGGGTGACACCATGAGCTACCGCCCCGGGTGACACCAACCCTAGTGACGCCTCTGCTTCATACTTATCTTCCTTACAGACAAATATTTTTTTTTCTTTCTGATTTAACATTACTTCTTAATGATTATGTATAACACTTTTCGATGAAACGATTTATCTTGAATGGCATTATCATACCATTACACAAACGTTGAAGATCAATTAGATCTATAAAAAAATAAAGACGACAAGACATTAACGAGCTTTAGTCTTGTTAAAACGTTGGGGCATTCTTGGTTGTTATCTTTGTGATGCCCATCGAGAAACGAACGATTAAAACGATGAACGTGCTCGATTTTTCTTTTCACTAAAAGAGTATTGATTAATTAGTAGGGGTCTACCGATATGCCTTTTTGCCGATATTGCCGATACCGATATTACCGATATTTTTTTTGCCGATATGAGTGCCGATATGAGTATTTGTTAGGACAAAAACCAGCGGTCATATTTGATGACGTCATTCTTAAATTTATCACTCGTAATTATTTATCTTTAATATTAGGGGACTACCGATACGCATTTGTGCCGATATTACCGATATTTTTTTCCGATATGAGTGCCGATAGGGTATTTGTTAGGACAAAAACCAGCGGTCATATTTGATGACGTCATTCTTAAATATATCACTCGTAATTATTTATCTTTAATATTAGGGGACTACCGATAGGCATTTTCGCCGATATTACCGATATTTTTTTTTCCGATATGAATATTTGTTAGGACAAAAACCAGCGGTCTTATTTGATGACATCGATCATTCTTAAATTCATCACTCCTAATTATTTATATTTTATATTAGGGGTCTACCGATAAGTATTTTTGCCGATATTACCGATATTTTTTCTCCGATATGAGTGCCGATATGAGTATTTGTTAGGACAAAAATAACAGCGGTCATATTTGATGACGCCATTCTTAAATTTATCACTCGTAATTATTTATATTTTATAATTAAGGGGTCTACCGATATCCAGTTTTGCCGAAATACCGATTTTTTTTCCCGAAACGAATTTTCCGATGTGTTTACAAGTTCCAGTTTATGACCTACATAGGACTCATAACAAAACGAACCGTCCTTTATAAAAATGTACAAGCATATTAGGTACTCCTTTTGAAACTTCAACCTTGACTCATAATTATTAATTCTAACCAATAGTTTAATGGCTTTTGCACACGGCCACCTTTTATGAATGAAACAATGAGAACAAAGTACAATAGTAATATAGTGAAAATGAGGCTGAAGCTTGAATGGTTGCCAATGACAACACGTCTTCACACGGTACATTTTGTTATTCCATACGAAACGAAATGTTTTAGACATCTGCGATTCTGCGTGCATCTTTGCTATTAGAGCAATTACGTGAACATAATGTTTACATGTTATCCATTTATTAGAGCAATTACGGTATACTTGGCATCGGCACTATTTACACAGTATTTCTGAGTATACGAAAATCGGCCGATACCTAAACAATATCAAAGCACATGGCACACTGTATCGTGGCTGCACATATTAATACTAGGACTCTTTTGACTATTTCAATACTGGTATCGGGGTCGATATATTAATTTGTCGAGATATTGTAAACCTAAATGATAGTTTTTTTGTTTCCGTTTTTTTTGGGTCAAAATGTCACTTATTATGAAATATCGGTGACGTCAATATCGGGACCTTTACAGGCTACCGATACCGATATTGCCGATATCCAGATATCGGTGCCGATATATCGGCCAGCCGATATATCGGTAGACCCCTATTAATTAGCTCATGTGGTAGTCTCTATACCGATCTGGCATCTTTCGAGTTCTTCTAGGACGCTGCAATTGATGGTTAGGTAAATCGACGTCAGCTGCGGGGACAGGCTCGACTGTAGTCTCATCTGGGATGTCGACTGTTGGTTCAGTAGAAAGTTCTTCTTCTTCGATTAGGTCAGCTGATGTAGGCGCTCGTGGTGACTGTTTGAAGAAGCTGCTGTTTCTCGTGATGATTTTGTCATTTCTTTGAGCAGTAACCATAGTACCTTTCTTGTGTGTGACAGTATAAGGTATTGGTTCATAAGGAGTTAATGGTCGAATAGATCTTGTGTCTTTGACTAGCACATTATCTCCGGTTTGAATATTTGAAGGTTTTATGTACTGTTTTTTGTCAGCATAGTGCTTCATGGTAGCTTTTGCTCTGGCATCATTTTGCCTAATGATTTGATCTGTTTTATTTTGAGGGACGTTTGGTACTTGAGGAAGTTTTGTTTTTAACTCGCGACCAAATAAAATCTGTGCAGGAGATAGTCCTGTGGAAGTATGGGGTGTTGATCTGTAAGATAGAAGAAATCTGTATAGCTCTTGCTTCCAGTTCTTCTGTTCAATTTCTGCTGTTTTTATACACTTTTTGACTGTGCGCATAAACCTTTCTGTTTCTGCATTTGCTCGGGGCCATAAAGGTGTAATTTTGCGATGATGGATTCCCATGTTTGACATGTAATTTTTGAAGTCATAGCTGTTAAAGGGAGGACCATTATCAGTTTTGAGTTGGGATCTCCGCTATCTTAACACAGAGCATTCAAAATCAGCATCCCCAAACAGTTCAGTACGCTAGTAGAGCTCTCACACCAACTGAACAAAGATACTCTCAGACTGAGAGAGAAGCACTTGCAGTTACTTGGTCATGTGAACATTTTCATATTTATCTATATGGCTCTCCATTATTCACCATCTACACTGATCACAAACCATTAGTTACACTTTTTGGAAATCCTAAGACCCAACTTCCAGCAAGAATTGAGAGATGGGTGATGAGATGCCAAGCTTACAACATGAAAATCAAGTACCAAATTGGTAAAGACAATCCTGCTGATTATATGAGTAGACATCCCATCCTCGTCGCCAATGTAAAGATGTAAACAAGACTCGCCATTGTGATTCCATATTTATTAACTTCCGGTCTCTATTCAAGAACAACAACTCATACAATAATCATTTCATACAATCTAGCATCAAGAGTTATTTACCTTATTACACCTATTAGTAGGGATACATGTTAATTAAAAAGTTGTATTCTCCTACCCCAAGAAACTTTTTTAAAATTTAAAAACTGATTTCGTGATTCGTAGAATAATACCTTGAAATGCTTCTTACAAATAGTAAATGTAATAAGAATTTCATATTTGCCATAATATATATTGTAACTCGTGTTATATTAATTAACACACGTTATATTATTTTTATAAATAAAAAATCTTTTTATAAAATTCGACACCTTTTAAATCACGAAATAACCGCATTATTCAAATCTCACAGAATTCTTATGTAATAAATATAAACTTTACTTGTTATTGTCTTCTTTTTTTTATTTTTTAAAAATTTATTTTTATATTTTAATAAAATGAGAATGGAGTCGGTATGCATTTAAAAACAACTGTGTGAACAAACATGTAGAGTAGACTATAGACTAGACGTTGTATAGCAAATATGTTACTAACATGTAGACTGCAGACCAGACGTTTTACATGAAATCTGTTAACAGCATCTAGACTTTAGACAAGCAGTTTCATAGCAAATATGTTATTAGTCTAGACAGAAGCAATCATGTAGGTGGTTGTGTTAGATAATATGTCCATCATCGTCTTATAAAATTGTAAATGAATTCCTTTTTGTGGTTTTACATCAATGACTCAGTAGACTGATATTAATTTCTTGAGAGATTACTTTCTTATCACCAGATTTACATCCATATCTCATAATACTACTTTAAATTTGTATGACATTGAATTAATTCCTTTGTAAAACTACATCAATGTCCTTTATTCAGAAGAACAATTAATATTCTTAAAATGTTATAAAACCTACGACTTATTACCTTTATCATGGATCTGTGTGTATTTCATGTGCTGTCGAACTAAGGAAGGCCTCTTTAAAAAAATAAATAACAATATTGTAGAAAAGTGTCTGGGATGTTAATTTTAAATGTTAATTTCCAGACATAGTTTTAAAAATTTATTTCGTTTGTTGTCTTACAAAATTATATCAAGACATGTTTTTGACTACTTTGTTTTGGTTTGTAGTCTTAAATGATTCATATCTGGACATAAACATAATTGAAGTGTATCATTTTCTTTTAAGTGTTTAATTTCCAGGCAAAATAAGAAATTCATTAAAAAGTACATTTAAACGTATCATTTAAACGTATAAACACATTTTGGCGGTTTCGTTTTAAATGATGTATATCTTGACATGTTAGCACTACTATTTTAGGGATGGTGTGCAGTTGATAGAGTTAACATCAAGGAAAACAAAAACCATTTTTTAAATTGCTTTTTCACAATAAGAGGTGCAATAAATTGTTCTTCACGTGAGCGTCGCACAAACAAACACCAGTGCTGATGTATTTAATATGAATTTTGACTTGAAAATCTAAGATGAGAAGTTTAATGATAGCATCTTAAGTTTAAAATTGTATTAGACTATTCTTTACTATGAGATTTATAATTAAAATGTGTGCTACTTAAATGTGTCTTTGCATGAAGCTAATACGAATTTATTGAAATACAACATTTAAGAAATGAAATAAATTTTAATATCATATTCATTTTACTTTTAATAAAACTAATAAATGTATATATTGAATTAAAAAGATTAGCCACATATTATCACGATGACGCTCTCAATTACTATTATAATTTATATTTTATCCTAGAGGCACGCCCCTTGAACAAGATCCTTATAATTAGGGATACAATGTCAATGAAAAAGTAGGATTCTTTTACAACAATAATACTTTATTTAATTTCAAAAACGTATTTCTTGGTTTACAGTATAATAATTTGATTGCTTTTTTAAAATATAACCACTATTTAGAATTTCATTATTAGCCATAAAAATGTTTTTCACATGACTTCTTGTTTGTCTATGTTACTATTAATTTTATCATTTAAAAAAATCGACACCTTATAAATAAATCACGTCATCAAACCCACACATTACTCAAATCTCACAGAATCTTTCTGGAATAAATACAAAATTAACTTATATTTTAATTGTGTCTATTTTTTTATATTCCTGTAATAAAGTGGTCCCCAAACTTTTTTGGGTGGTGACCCCCTTTTATATAAGCCAATGTGACTCGCGACCCCCATGAAATTTAAATAAGTCATTTTGAATTAATTTTTTACAAAACATACCAAATTAGTATTATAGTGAATATTTTTAGTCGACAGTTGGCGACCCCAAAAAAACCCCTCAAGACCCCTTTGGGGGGACGTGACCCACAGGTTGGGAACCCCTGCTTAAATATATTAATACAATGAGCATGGAGTCTATACACATTGAAAAAACAAACAGTATAAAAACATATGAATTATAGCCTAGACATTTGACAGCAATTATGTTCCAACGTATAGACCTCAGACTAGAAAGTATATAGCCAATTTGTTAATGTCGAATACACTTGAACTTGAACTATCCCTTAACCCGTTGTTGGGTCGTTGGGGCACCATCGTGAGCTGCTCACTAACACACGCCATTTGTCCCGGTCCTGTGCTGCCCTTTGAGAGTCGCTGAATGACAGGCCGGTCCACTCTTTGATATTGTCCTCCCATCTCTTCTTTTGTCTGCCTCTTTTCCTTCCTCCCTGGACTGTGCCTTGCAATATAGTTTTTGCGAGACCTCCAGTTCTTGTCACATGTCCGTACCATCGTAATTTCCTCTTCTTAATTGATGTGAGTAGGTCCTCGTAGGAGCCAATGACAGTACTTATTGTGTTGCGGACCGCTTCGTTTGTGATGTGCGCTGTGTAGGAGATGTTCAATATCTTTCTGAAACATCTCATCTCTAGCGCATTGATTCTTCTTTGGAGGTCTGCAGTGAGCGTCCAAGCCTCACAACCATACAAAAAGACCGACATCGCCAGAGAGCGCATTAGCCGGATCTTTGATCTCAGGGAGAGCTTCTTACTTTGCCAGATGTGCTTTAATTTACTCGCATTGTTTGGGCTACTCTGGCAAGAAATTCTGGCTTTGAGCCTTCGTCTGATATTATGGCCCCTAGATATTTGAAGGTGGTTTGTAACAGATGTCAATATTAGATACCATGCTGCGTTTGTTATGATCTTTTGCTTGTGGTTGTTAATGTTTTACCATCACTTTCTATTTTATTACGATACGTTGTTTGTTAATGTGTTACCATCATTTTCTATTTTATTACCATCCGTTGTTTGTTAATGTGTTACCATCACTTTCTATTTTATTACCATCCGATGTTTGTTAATGTGTTACCATCACATTTCTATTTTATTACCATCCGTTGTTTGTTAATGTGTTACCATCACTTTCTATTTTATTACCATCCGTTGTTTGTTAATGTGTTACCATCACTTTCTATTTTATTACGATCCGTTGTTTGTTAATGTGTTACCGTCACTTTCTATTTTATTACCATCCGTTGTTTGTTAATGTGTTACCATCACTTTCTATTTTATTACCATCCGTTGTTTGTTAATGTGTTACCATCACTTTCTATTTTATTACGATCCGTTGTTTGTTAATGTGTTACCATCACTTTCTATTTTATTACGATCTGTTGTTTGTTAATGTGTTACCATCACTTTCTATTTTATTACCATCCGTTGTTTGTTAATGTGTTACCATCACTTTCTATTTTATTACTATCCGTTGTTTGTTAATGTGTTACCATCACTTTCTATTTTATTGCGATCCGTGTCATGCTTATGAATCGGTCAATAATGGGATGAGAAAGACTGAGGAGTAGCAGGGGGAAAAACTGTTATGTTAATAGTTACTATGTATAGGGAATGTATATATATCTTTACCAAACTAAATGTCGATTTTTCTAAGTGGCATGCCACTTGACTTTGATCCCTATCATTAGTCATGCGTACATAGAGACGGAGCATGTTGGACGATGCTGGAAGGACTGGGAAGAGCTGGGAAGAATTGAAGCGACTGGCAAGGGAATGTGTAGAGTGGCTAGCTTTGACAGAGGCCCTATGTTCAACAAGGATCTCAAAGGACAAATGATGATGTTTAGGCATGCAATGTTTAAGAACAGTTATAATCTTTCAACCCCCGGTACAACAGTCCAGATCAAACAAATGTCCGGATTTTATCTCAAGTTAATCTGACGTGGCAATACTCCGTGGTTTAAATGGCCATGGACTAACTATACCCTTCAGGCTAGAAAATACGCCCTAATGCTAGCATATGTCTCTTAAAGCAGCGTTTCTCAAATAGTGGGGCGCGCACCCACTGGTGGGGGGCGAGGCTCCGTAAGGGGGGTTCGTTTGACCGTTATGCACAGGTGTACTTATAACAATTTTATAGACAAATGATACTATTTACAGTCGCGTGGGGCTCGAAATGTTTTCTTTCTTCCTAAGGTGGGCGGGGGGGGGTGGTGACAGAAAATAATTGAGAAACACTGCCTTAAAGCCACAATAAACCACCTTCGTTTAGATCATTAGTTTACAATATTTAACTCACATTTTACTACTAATTGAGAAAAAACAAGACTATTCCTCTAATTTTGTTTTTAAATCTCACACCACCAGCAACATCTATAATAATAAAAGTTAGTTGCCTGACCGTTGCTCGATAGCGATTGGTCCCTCATACTCCCACAGACTCCTACCGCCAATCACTAGCGGAGATAAATTAAATCTCATTTACATATTGAACAAATTTACTCTGACGATCAAAACGAGTTATTTTTGGTGCAGTATTTTTGTCATCATGCAGTACTGTGTTCCCATCTTGAAGTGTGTCACTCCGTCTAATTTTAACAACTACATGTCTACAACCTCCACACTTCTTGTAAGTAAATAATTTGTAACAACAAATGAGCTTCTAAGAAAGCCCCGGTAAGTTCTTTTCAATATTTATCACATAATGGTGAACGTTTCCTCAAAGTTTTGCTTGTATGTGAAATTTGTCTTGATTTGTTTTTCTTCAATTATTCTAAAATTTATATTTTAAGGCACAAATAAAGTTCGATAACTCAAGCCTCTTTAAAAAAAGACGTGTCTAAATTATCAACACAAAATGTTTATAGAATTACTTAAATACAGGGGAATAAAAACATGTATCAGGCTGATATTCTTGGTCAAATGTCAAAGTATTTATTGTTGTACTGAAATAATTTAAGACAAAAAAACTAGGGCTGTTATCGATTAATTTAAATTTAATCGTTAACTTTTGAAAAATTATCGATTAATTAATCGATAATTTCGATTAAAACAAAAAATAGAAATTTATGACGTCATTAAACTGAACATTTCTCACGGACATGGAAAATTAAGAATATTTTGAACTAAATTTCATGACAATGTGTTGATACTTGATTTGGGATGAAGGTGGTACGTTAGCGATGTATTTGATCCTTTAAAAGAGAATTGTTTATGGCAGTGGACACAGAAAATGTTTTCACCATCTTCGACTTTGCCATCCGCAGTTAGCTTAAAAACAACATATTTGCTCAACTTTCTAGTTATATGTTTAAATTTAACTGCGCTGATGCTGTCAGCAGGGCCGTCTTAACGCATAGGCCCGTTGGGCATTTGCCCGGGGGCCCACGAGCATATGGGCCCCATGGGAATATGTTTATTTATATAAATTATGTATATTCATTTTTTATTCCTGCGGGGGAAGGGCCCATACACTATATTTTTGCCCAGGGGGCCCAAAATGGTGTAAAGACGGCTCTGGCTGTCAGACATTTTATAATTGACGTCTGCCGGTCAACATACAAATAATAAAATAAATTTTAATATTACGCGGGAGATGTTTGTACGTAAAAAAATATATATAAATTATTATAAATTATTAATAATTTATTATTTATTACTAAAATTTTTGAAAAAATATTATAAATATTTTCTTCAATTTTAATCGAATGTTTATCGATTAAAATTATTTTAATCGATATTTAATCGATAAAATTTTTAACGATTAATCCAGAGATTAATCGATAATTTCCGCAGCCCTAAAAAAACCTTATATTTATTAACACAAAAGTTTCTTCCATACACATAGTTGGTTTCCGTTCGTAAATTTATATGCCCTTTAATGCTCTCTGTTTTAGAGTTGTGTTTTCGTTAGGTTTTTCTGTTCATTATAGTTATATTATTAAAAAAATTAGGGAAATATCTTTAATTACACATATTAGTAGTAATATGACAGGTAAGTGTTTTTTTATAAATGGATCTAATCATGTTACTGTTTTACACAAGGTGCTTTCGTTGTGTAACTGTGCTTGAAAGTTCTTACTGAAATCAGGTTGCTCCTTGACTTGTATGTGTAAATATAGATTTAAGTACGTTGACTTATTTGTAATAGAAGTTCTAAATATTAAGACATCTTTCTCTGTTTAATTATCTAAATTTACATAAATGCCAGAAAACTAGAACAAGCAAGATGACGCAGTCCATATATATATGTAGTAGTATGCATACCCGCAATGCACCGCACTATGTGCACCTCTTTGAGATACACTATATCGAAGGAAAGTAAGTGAAGAAAGTAGAAAAAGTGCGTTACATTGTTGTGCAATCATCTTAGCAGCTCACTTTCTGTTTATTATTATTTTTGTTTTTTTCTTTAATGTTGTTTGTTTGTTGTTGTTGTTGTTTTTTTTAATTATGCATTTAGGTGTGTAACATTGCTATCTTATTTAAGCCATGTTCAGTTTCGTTGTTCTCTTTTTTTTTCTTGCTACTGTTTGTGCACGTTCTTTTCTCCTTTTCTTTGCTGCGGTGTTTGCTACACCATGGGTCGGATCTAGCTGTTTTTTATATTAAGGGACTTTGCGTTTTCATATAAGACGAGAAAGGAATAAGTTATTTCCGTCATCGTCGCACCACAGAGCATCAGTGCTGAGTTATTTAATATGCAATTACTTGAAAAACTTAGTTGATAAGATTTATGATAGCATCTTTAACTTACAAGTGTATTAAAATATAATGTACACTTCTACAAGTTTTAGTACTAATAATGTCTGCGACATAAATGTTTAAATGCATAAAACTTATAAGAATTTATAGTAAGATAACATTAGATGGACGAAACATATTTTAATATTCTATTCATTTCAGTTTTATTACAACTATTAAATTTAATTATTTACTTTAAAGGTATGCTTTTTATGCATGTTTAAACCGGTGACGTCTTGCAACTGCTACAATTGGACATATTTTATCCTAGTGGCACGACACTTGAACTCGATCCCTAATATAAGGGATAACAAGTCAATAAATAAATGCGTATTCTCCTAACTCGGTAAACTTTCATTTAATTACAGAAAGTGATTTCATGGATCATAGTATAATAATTTGACGTGCTTCTTAAAAATAGTAAATTCAGTTAGAATTGACTTGACTAGATGAGTTGAGTCACTCGACTGTTCATTACTACAGTTCATTACTATATTCATGACAATGATGACATAAACTCATATTGAATCATTGAAATGTAAAATAATTACATAAGAATAAGTAATATTAAGTTCCATAAATTTAAGAGGAAACATAATACATAAGCATATAATGCTAATTTACTAATTTATATGTTTAGTTTCCAATTTCAGTTTTTACATTATTTCAGTTGGCAAATTGGCAGCTCAGTTACAACCCGCAAAAACAGTGACAGTTTATAGTTGTTGCGCTAATTGTTCAATAAATGGCAGCAACTGTCATACTCTCACACGCGGTGTGAATTCATTAATACACGCTACATATGCGCTAATCAATGTTTCCTCTAAGGTTCATTGGTCCGTGAGCAAAGTAAAAAGATCTCGTGTGCAAAGTTTTACAGAAACCATTCTTTGTGCTATATTTCACCAAATTACTGTGCGGAAATTCTAAACTGCTGCGCGACGTTGGTCAGATATATGCACGGTCGCGCAGCCACGCAGCTTGAGAGGAAAACTGTAAAGTGCAATGTGCCATTTTGAATCATACGGGCCGTCCTTAAATGACGTCACACACCTAGTGAGAATGAGGGTAACACATTTGTGATGGTGTGTGACGAGATCGAGGGTTTGTTGCAACTGTGACGTCACATGAAAGCACAGAACTTTAAATAAAAGTTTAACAGAAATCTTTGATTGCTTACAATGTATTTACTGATGTTTTAAATGACTTCTCGCGTGTTACAATATTAGAGTTACAACTTACACTTAACTAAATACATACTTATATGACAATAAAGTGCTTTGAAAAATGCTCATTTTCAAATAAGCAATACGGCTTTTAGTGGGGGGTGGGGGGTGCGCGAAACCTTATGACGTCATATTTGAGGGGAGCCAAACTTTTTGTGACGACATGTTTTGAGGGGGGGGGGCAATCAGCCAAAATCGTATGAAGTCATTTATGGGCGCCCCTCCGTCCCCCATACAAGTTCTAGCAGATGGATCGCATTCCAGACAAAAGTCGTATACCAAACAAAATATTTCGCGTTCAAACAGGACGTATAGCGAGGTTAAGTTATACCAAAGCAGACGTATACCGAGGTTAAGTTATACCAAAGCAGACGTATACCGAGGTTAAGTTATACCAAAGCAGACGTGCTACTGTTTGTGTCCGTTCTCCCCCTCCCTTTTTTCCTTGCACTATCTATGAGCAAGTCTGCGGCGTATGCTACGCCGCGGGGCGTCTAGTTATTATTAATTATTAATAATTTATTATTTATTACTAAAAATTTTTAAAAATATTTTAAATATTTTCTTAAATTTTATCGATTAAATATCGATTAAAATTATTTTAATCGATATTTAATCGATAATATTTTTAACGATTAATCGAGAGATTAATCGATAATTTCCGCAGCCCTAGTAAATACCAATAACTAAATTCGCTTTTGTTGTTACTATAACTTAATCCTGCAATTACTTTCTTGTAAAATTTAAACATTAGCTAATTGCGCCACCCTAAAGACCTGCACGATGCAAATCAAACAATTTCTCAAAGTTTCACATTATTATGTTGTTAAACATACAAACTAAGCTCATATGTTTTTTAAAAAAATAAGTTACATAAAAAAGACTAAAGACTTGACATTTTATACGAACTGTGATTATAACTAGTTAAGATGGGCAATTCGGGCATTTGAAACAACTGAGTTTATAAGGAGAGTGGAGACTTTTGACATATTCTAAATAATGTCGCTGTTAGATAAAGTGTAATGATTAAAACTTATTTTGTTTGTTCGCTTATTGTAATAAATACGTCATTTAATTTGGTAACACAGCAAACATAAAAACTCGATATCTATTTAAAGAGACTTCACTTGAAAACAGACTTTTGAAAATACATAGACTATGGTGATGGGATTTCTGAAACAATATAATATTTAAAAAATAAGGCCATTAAAGACAAGAGCTTATGCATTTTATGAAGTGTGAATGTACGGATGTATCGCTTTTTGTAAATCTTGTTAGTGTTATACACAAACTCATATTTGGTTAAACATTTCGTTGATGGAAAATGTTATGCGTTGACAGTGCACGTGCACTGGTGTGAAAACGAGAAAATGACATAATTTAAATAATATGTTTATTGCGTCATTAGGTTAATGATTTAAAGAAGCTTTAGCTTTAACAACGTAGAAAAAAATATAATTTTAATTTTAAAATATCTTATCTTAAACCAGACCGTTAAATTTACTTAGAATATGTTTAGTATTTTACATCTACAGTCTTATTCTCAAAGATAAAAATAACAAACTCATTAGATCCTATCTACGTAGTTAGTTCTCGCTAAAATAGTCTCTTTTGTAGAATAAACGAAGAACACCATAGCCTTAAATATCGACGTTAATTGTGTAATATTCAGGTAGTTACTTACATCATAGATTATTATAGCCAAATTAGATTATATAGATTAGATAGATTGGGGGCCCGATGATCTAAGTGGTAGCGCACTGGACTATCGATCCGAGGCAGATCCCGAGTCGCGGGATTGAGCAGGTACTGGCAAGTCCCCTGGGCCCCACATTCCCCTACTCGTTAGTGGTGGCTAAAAACTTGGTAACGCTACATCACTTGCCTTCATGGACTGGAAATGGGGTCATTAGATATAAACACGCTATCTACATTTTAAAAACTATCACTCAA
The DNA here is from genome assembly GCA_944989445.1 of Ampullaceana balthica. Classification (NCBI taxonomy): domain Eukaryota; kingdom Metazoa; phylum Mollusca; class Gastropoda; family Lymnaeidae; genus Ampullaceana; species Ampullaceana balthica. Next base: position 22,590 of record CALYLW010000309.1, on the reverse strand, counting down.
TTTTATACCTAATTTTGTACTTAGTCATTACTCAATTTAAAACTTGACTTTGTACACAATCGTTACTCAATATACAACTGAACTTTCTCACAATCATTAACAAATTTAACACTTAACTTTGTACACAGACATTACTCAATTTAAAAACTACCTTAACATCAAAAAGTACAGTTATTTTTAGTCCAATACTTTATAACAAGACTTCATTTTACTCGGCCAGCTTTCTATAACCTTTTATTGATGTTGCGCACACTTTCTTGAAATGTTTTTAAAATTACTGATTTTGTTTCTTTAAACTATGCTAGAAAATACATTTCATTTATAACATTTATAATTTAGTTTATTGACACAGTGGGTTATGTAGCTTTTGCCTTTTAAAGAAGGGGGGCGGTGTCAAATGTCCTTTAGCACATAGACGCTGTTATGACAACACATGCAGCATTCAGGCTATTTATCTGTCAGTCTGTTTGTATCACACTTGATATAATTGAAAGCTTAAAACAGTTGGTTACACGCATAAGATTATCGGAACAAATTATTTAGTAAAAAATTCATCCCAAAGTGTTTTCGTTGATTTAAACTTATTTGGAAGAGCATTCCACACTTTAAGTGTTATTCCCGTGTGTGTCGCACAACAAAGCACCAGTGCAGATGTATTAAATATGAAATTTGACTTGAAACTCTTAGATGAGAACATTAATGATAGCATCTTAAGTTTAGAAATGCGTTTAACTATAATTTACACTTCTATGAGACAAAAAGTTAAAAATAAGTGCTACTTAAATGTGTCTTTGTATGAAACCTATACGAATTTTTTGAAGTACAATATTTGAGAAATGAAACACATTAAAACATCCTATTCATTTAACTTTTGCTATAACTAATAAATGTATATATTTAATTTAAAATATATGCCCATCTACATATTGTAATCGTTACATTTCCATGCTGATGATAGAGAATATTTTATTCTAGTGGTACGCCACTTGAACTCGATCCCTATAATTAGGGATACAATGTCAATACAAAAGTAGGATTCTTCTACCACGATAAACCTTTATTCAATTTCATAAACTGATTGCATTTTCTTTAGTATAGTAATTTGAAGTGCTTTTTGAATATAGTAAATTTAATTAGTACTAGACGACCCGCGGCGTAGCATACGCCGCAGACTTGCTCATGGAGAGTTCTTTTACCCCTTTAATGCACTTTTTTTAGGGCGCCTACGGCGCCGACCTTTTTCAAAAGCCCAACTAACTTTTCCTTGTTTGATCAATACGAAATATTAAACTTTCTGAAATGCACACAAAGTATTTTATAATAGGGGTTCCCTTTTCCAAAATTAAAATATGAGCGAAAACAATGACGTCATATATTTTTTTACAGCGCATTTTTAATTTGCACACCTTTTGATGCATTGGTGCAGTAATTTGGTGCGCTGCTTTCTAAAATAGTATCTGTTGCACATGCAGCTGCTTGTTGCCTCGCAGGGTCCGACCACGAAGATAATTATATACATAGATTGATTATAAATAAATTTTTAAAAGTTATTTTTAATATATAAGAACGAAGTTGGCGTAGGTTAGAGAAAAACCAAAGTAAAGAATTGACCCACTTCTCGAGAAGCTGTCGAGCTGAAATTTTGCACATATGCTTGTGTTACCGAGCAATGCATTTTTTCAAAATTTCAGATCGATCGAATGTACCGTAATTAAATTAATGCATTTTTAGTTTATCTCTATGTAATTCTATGTAGCCGTCTGCTATTGTTGACATCCACATGTCACTGAAGTTCACCAAAGCCTTCAATTACCACATCACCGTGTATTACAGCAAGGTGGGTTCAGTCAGTTTCAGTCTGTAAATGTTTTTTGCGCAGTGCATATTATATGGAACATAATCAATAATTTTAGATATGTCTCACATATAAAGGATTTATAGTCAAAAACTTTGGTTTTATTGGTTGTTTAATTAAAACGTAAATTCAAATGATCTTGATTTAATAAAGACGCAGTTTCATCTACGCTGGGCAGGGCACGTCCTGTGGTTTAAGGCAATTCACTATGAACGAGGCTCTTGTATGGAGAGCTTACAGATAGACAAAATGTCCTGGGTTAGTTTAATTCAAATGATTGCATTTATGTTTTGTCCTTAGGTATGTGATTCCTGACCTAGAAGCCTAACTAAAAATTATCCGGAATAATCAATTGTAACATTATAATAAAGCATAAAAAAGTATAATTCAAATTTACTTTGTATAACTTATCAACAAATGTGTTTGTTTTACTGTGTGTCCTGTTAAATTATTTGTATTAAAATATAACTACATAATACAAATACTTTTTTGAATGTTATTGTTGCACAGAAAAAACAATTTTCGGATCTCTAAAGAACTGGAATAATTTTTTTATGAAAGGACATTTCCCAATCGTATAAGACATGTAACGAAATTGTTCTTACAGTATGCGTCGCACCCCAAAGCACTAGTGCTGACATATTTGATATACAATTTTACTTGAAAAACTTAGATGATAAGATTAATGATAGTATTTTTAATTTAAAAATACATGTAACTATTGTATAAACTTCTTTGAGATTTGGTACAAATAATGTGTGCTACTTAAAATTTTCTTTGCAAGAAGCTTAAAAGAATTTAAAGAAATTTAACACTTTAGGAACGAAACACATTTTAATATCTTATTCATTTCAAAATTTAAAGAAACTTTAAATTTATATAGTTAATTTAAAATAGATCCCTATCTAATTGTTCAAATGGTAAAATGCGTTTGGATTTATGTGGATTTATTTTATGCTAGTGGCTCACCACTTGAACTCGATCCCTATAATTAGGGATACAATGTTAATGAAAAAGTAAGATTATCCTACCACAATACACCTTTATTTAATTTTAGAATGTAATTTAATGGTTTAAATTATAATACATTTTTGTGCTTCTTGAAAATAGTAGTAGTAGCTTTATTTCGAATTTCATAATTAGCCATATATTTGAAACTCGTATTAATACATACATAAATTATTTTTTTAAAAGAAAATTCAAATATTATAAATAAATCAATTTATCAAACCCATACATACACAAATCCCACAAAATCTTTCTGTAATAAATACAAATCTAACTTGTTTTTTTATCTTTTAAACATTTTTGTCTTCTTTTAACGTTTTAATAGATTTAAAATCTAATCTGTACACATTTACAACCGAAATAAAAACACATGTAGACTGTTGGCTAGACATTTCATAAGAAATCTGTTAGTAGCAAGTACACTAGAGACCGAAAATTTGATGTCAATAGTAGATACCTTGTAGCTTTTGAGCGATATTTTCGTGTGGTTGTTGGTTATTTGTTACACACTCTTTCTATTTATTACGATCCGTTCCATACGCATGACTTGGTCAGTAATAAACGGTGAGAGACTGTAAAGTAGAAAAGCCAAATTAATTGGGCGTCGGAAATAAGTTAAAGGACTTAAAATGTTTTACAGTAAAAACTTGCCTATGATTTGAAGAGTGGATAGTATGAGTATGATGAAATCACGAAGAAGTAAAGGCACACATTAAAATTAAATCTTTTGATATACTTATCGGGACTTGGTAGACTTGGCAGCGTCCATTTCCTCTCAAAATCGGCGTTGGACTTTTTAGCGATAGTCATTCATCAATATTTTTATTGTGGCTTAGAGTGGGCTAGATCCCAAGACCTCAGCTTGTGAGGCGAGCGCACTATGGACTTCACTATTCAACCGTTACTAGTAATTATATGTAAACTACCGATTTGGTATTTATAAATCTAACTGGTTTTTGTATTACCTTGTTTTTACAATACGATTTCTAAAGCTTATTCTTCTTACATTCATTCTCCCTTTCGTCACAATACAAGTTCTAATAAAATTCACTTTTTAAAATATATTGATTGTGACTTGGCATGTTTGTCTTAGTTTGAAGGGACATAAGTGTGTAGCAATTTTCAGCGCGTCGGATGTGCATACGGATGTGAGACACTTAAGTGTTTCCTAAAGTTTATAATAGTATTTTGTGTATTTACTGTAAACACTGAAATATATTTTTTACGTACAAATATATGTATATCGGAATATAGAGACTATTTTCTATGTGCATCGTTAGCAGTCAAATACTCATAAAAAATCAATTTAAATTTACAGTAACAGACATCTTACACACCGTGTGATGTATCTGCATGTTAACAATTTCAAGCTGCAGCTCTTCAGGTGCCGAGTAACCCGCGACTACCTGTGACTATCTGTGACTACCTGTGACTACCCGTGACTACCTGCGACTACCTGTGACTACATGTGACTACCCGTGACTACCTGTGACTATCTGTGACTACCTGTGACTACCCGTGACTACCTGTGACTACCCGTGACTACCTGTGACTATCTGTGACTACCTGTGACTACCCGTGACTACCTGCGACTACCTGTGACTACCTGTGACTACCCGTGACTACCTGTGACTACCCGTGACTACCTGCGACTATCTGTGACTACATGTGACTATCTATGACTACATGTGACTATCTGTGACTACCTGTGACTATCTGTGACTACCTGTGACTATCTGTGACTACCTGTGACTACCTGTGACTATCTGTGACTACCTGTGACTATATGTGACTATATGTGACTATATGTGACTACCTGTGACTACATGTGACTACCTGTGACTATATGTGACTACCTGTGACTATATGTGACTACCCGTGACGACCTGCGACTACCCGTGACGACCCATGCCAGCGAAGCTCACATGCAGCTAAACCAACGCACAGCCCAGCCCCATGTATAACTTATAAAATAAACGTCGATGTATCAATAAAACTTCATCACTGTCTCATTAACAATGTTAATAAATTACTGCCAACATTACATATTACTTTTTTTGGCCTTACATCAATGACTCAGCAGAATGATATTAATTTTTTGGGAGAATATTTTCTTATCACCAGATTTACATCCAAGATTTCTTACCCTTCTTTAATTTCTTGATGACATTAAATTAATTCCTTAGCAAAACTTCATCAAGTCCTTTGTTCACAAGAGTTTATGACAATGGAATATTTGCTTAAAAAATACAAAGATTACTTTTCTGTAACTGTTATAAACCTACACGTGTTACCTTTATTATGGACCTGTATTTATTTCATGTGCTGTGTAACTAAAGAAGACCTGTTTAAAAGAAAATACATTTATACAAATTAATAAAAATACTTAAGACTATTTTCTGCGATGTTAATTTAAAATGGTAAATTGCCTGATATGTTTTTGACTAATGTGTTTTGGGATGTTGACTTATATATCTTATATCTAGACATGTCTTAGAATACTGTGTTTTGGGATGTTGTCTTATATATCTTATATCATGTCATAAATTACATTTCCTTATCATATTTACTGGAAAGTAGATTCCAATGTCAAAGGCCTTTATAGCAGTTTTAAGAGCATCCTTGTAGCGCTTACGTGGACCTCCGCGTGCTCTATGCCCTTCTGTAAGCTCACTATAGACTAGCCTCTTGGGGAGGCGATGGTCGGGCATGCGCACTACATGCCCCGCCCAGCTTAGTTGGCTCTGCATGATGCTAGTGTGGATGCTGGGTAGTCCAGACCTGGCTAAAATTTCGGTGTATGTAACATTTCCTGCCATTTTATATTGAGAATGTTTCTTAGGCTTTTGGTGTGGCAGCGGTCCAGCCCCCTACATGGCGTTGGTATATAGTCAAAGTTTCACATGCATTTGCTAAGGTGGGGAGCACTATAGCTCTGTATACATTTAATTTTGTTTGGGTGCTGATTCCCCTTCTGTTCCAGACAATGTCATGCAATCTACCAAATACCGCGCTGGCCTTTGAGATTCTCGCGTTCATCTCGTCATCAATATTGGCCTTCTGAGACAGTGTGCTGCCAAGTAACATGCATTTATTTATATGTATATATGTGACTTTGTATTGTCTTATTCAAATTGTATTCCGTGTCAGCGCTGCACTTAAAAGCGCTGGTACTGATTTTTAAAAAAATGAAGTTGCACTTAAAACAAGTTGGAACAAACAAAATGAGTAGATCCTAAAACAAGTTGTAACACACGAAGTTAGTAGATCTTAAGACAAATTTTCTTTAAACTCGATTAGATTGTCTTTTCCTAGTCTACGGGACATAACAATGATGATTGATATATTTATGATATTTTTAAATCCCTTATATTACCTTCACCGCCGTCTCTGTCTTGGGCTCGCTGTCGGTCTGTCGGGAGGACGGAAAAAACAAAAGTAAATAAAACAAACCCGTAAAAACAAAGTTTTTGACTATAAATCCCTTACAGATGAGACATAACTAAAAGTATTGATTTTGTTCAAACGCGACAAATATTTACAGACTGAATCAGTCTTACCTCCCCTTTGCTTTTAACCCGGGGGGGGGGTGGGAGAGGGGAATGGTCTGGTCACCGATCACTGGACCGACCTCAGCGTGACACGTAAAATGTAAACAAAAGCATCCGATCCGTGATCCTATCGAGCTGAAATTTGGCAGACGACCTGTCTCACCTAGCAATGCATCGTATCAAAATTTCAGATCGATCGAACGTACCGTAATTAAATTAATGCATTTATAGTTTATCCTTATCTGAGGTATGTAATTCAATTTCACTGTTTGTTATTGGTTTTTTTTTCCACGTGAAAGTTTGAGTTGACGCGTTGAGGCGACCCATCGAAGTACAGCGTGCTTTTGTTTACATTTTACGTGTCACGCTGAGCTTGGTCAAGCGAATCGGTGACCAGACTTTTCCCCCTCTACCACCCCCCCAGGGTTGTGAAGCAAAATTGAGTTAGACAGATTCAGTCTGTAAATGTTTGTAGCGTTTGAAAATAATCAATACTGTTAGTTATGTCTCAAATATAAGGGATTTATAGTTAAAAAACTTTGTTTTTACGGGGTTGTTTTATTTTTAACCTAAATTTTTGTAGAATAATATTTGAATCCAAGCACACCAAAAAATTTAAATCATATTTTTTTTTCAATTAAACAGGTCAGATCCTGTCCAGTCAGTGTACACCCCTGAATTCATATAATTAATTCGCAATAATAAATTCAATAATTAATTTTTTTGATTTTTTTTTATTGCGCGCATTTTTAAGAAACGTATTGACAAATTATTGGACTATTTATTTTGTAACCTGCAACCTATAGAACTATAATCATTCCCAACAATCCAAGTTGATAAAATGATAAAACTTTTGTATACATAAAATTGAAGTGATATCAAGTGTAAGAGTTCCCTGACGATTCGACCCAGGACGGTTAGATCCTTTCGTTTTCTACATCGTAAAAGTAATTGTTTTTATTTTATTATTTTATTTATTCACTAATAAAAAAAATAATTAAATATTAATACACATTAAATATGAAAAACGGTATAAATAAGCTATTTTTAACGTTTAATCTATGATAGGACGATTTAAAAAAAAGTATATATAATATAGATATGTACATTGACAACCAATCAACATTGAAGGCGAGTTCAAGATTGTGATAAAGGCGGTATTCCGCGGTATTCCACGGTAGATGCAAGTTTTACATGATCACATAAGTTATTTATGAGATAAAGGCGGTATGTATTCCACGTTAGATCCAAGTTTTACATGATCACATAAGTTATTTCTGAGATAAAGGCGGTATGTATTCCACGGTAGATCCAAGTTTTACATGATCACATAAGTTATTTCTGAGATAAAGGCGGTATGTATTCCACGGTAGATCCTAGTTTTACATGATCACATAAGTTATTTCTCAGCAACTAATATTGAACCCACTCCAACTACTCATCAATGTAATAGGACAAAAAATGTCCATGTGGTCAGACAGTTTACCTAAATTTTCTCTTCCATGTCCCTCATTATTTACATTTCTAATAATTGTGCCAACACATAATGTCCTATGGTTCTCACCTAGTCTAACCATAATGTGATATGTGCCAGCTAAAGTCCATTCCTTGGTCTAGCTAGACTTCTCGTGATCTCTCCACCCCAATCCAAGTACCCACAGTCCTACTTATCACAATATGCTATTTATAAACTTAACCTAGCTTACTATGTATACATTACAAACTATCACTTAAATTGAAACTTGATTAGGTCATCACAGCTCTTTTTATATTTAAATTTTCCAATAACAGTAAGTATTTTATAATTTTGTTTTTGTCGTTGAACGAATTTTTTTCTGTCACTCTCTATCTCTCTCTCTCTCTCTCTCTCTCACACACTCTCTCTCTATCTCTCTCTCTCTCTCTCTCTATCTCTCTCTCAATCTCTCTCTCTATCTCTCACTCTCTCTCTCTAAATATATATATATATATCTCACTCTCTCTCTCTGTCTCTCTCTCTCGCTATCTCTCTCTCTCTATATATATATATATAAATATATATATATATATATATATATATATCTTTCTATATATATTAATATGTATATATATACATATATATATGTAACATATGTTACGGTCACAGTAATTTTTAAAGCCCAAAAATTTTTTAAGTGCTCAAAGAGATGTGACAAAATGATCAATTTTATTTTTAAAAATTAGTGTATTACCCGTCAAAAATGACGGAAGTTTTAAAAATGGATATATTTCAGTTTTTGTAATTGTCCCTTTTGCCTGAAGGCCGCATAGTAAATAATCAGAAAATGTAGAGAGCAAGAGAGAAAAATTAAATCTCTTTTCCATATTGAACAACATTTTATGAAAACGTTTGAAAATAGCGTTTTTTTCAGTTTTTTGTTGTTTTTTTTAAATTTTTAAAATATTTTTTTGTTCAGTATTTTTTTCAAGGCTATTTTTTTAGCGGTGCGCTTTCTATAATCTAGCGTTACGAACGGACATAGCAGACTATATATTTTGATTATATATACGAATACATGTGTTATGAGAAAACCTCCAAGCTTAGGCTTCGCGTTATATAAGTTTGCATGAATGCAACGGTTCTGTCTTGATTTAGTATAATATTCAAATTTTCGAAATTTTTAATTCTTATATTGATTCTTTGCGAACTTATAATCTGGTCAAAGGGACAGAATCGTGAAAATAAAGCTTTGAGGAGACTTCAAAACTGTGGTTATAAGCCTTGGATTTCAACATATTTCTCGTAATTCTGAAAATACGTGACATCGACTGCGGCGAAGTTAATTTACAAAGAGAGAAATATAATAAAACACTTTGTTTTCATGGGTTGTTTTTATTTCTTCATTGTAGCTTGATAGCGTTTAAAATGACATTGCTTTGTTATATATACATACAAAATGCTAGGATTCTCTTACCACCGGTATATTCTGAGTGAGATTGAAAGAAATTATTGGCTTTAGTTCATTTGTATCGAATTTAAATATTTTATAAAATTAGTAACTTGCTGTAAGAGAGAAAATTTAATTAATAATTTACCTTAACTTTGTTGATAGCATACTAAATGCGTAGTGATAATTTTATGACTAGTTTAACATTTAACTATTTCGATTCCCTTATACAACTGGTCAATTTCATCTCATAACCTTGTCATGTACACAGATTTTGATCACATGTTTATAGCAACCAAAATTGCTTTTATGCCTTCTTCAAACAGTATTATATATGAAGTTGAACTTATTAAAATATGTATGAGTATTTCTCTGTGTGTTTCATTAAAATATATTGTATTAATATATAACTATCAACATACATAATTTGCAATGTATGTCACGTCCCCGTCTGTCCTGTCCGTGACGATACTAACTTTAGAAAGCAGCGCAATAAATTACTGCACCAAAAATAACTCTTTTCGAACGTTCCACATAAAATTGTGCAATATGAACATAAATGAATAAAATAAAACTAAATAAAATAAATAAAAGTTCTCTAATACATTATTTTTTATTCTGATTTGTATTTTTTTCAAAATAAATAGATTTCAGCTGATATGTATTTATTTTGAAAACTTCCGTCATTTTTGACAGGTAATAATACACTAGTAAAGATATATTTGACCTAAAATTTAGTTTCAATATTATTGATACACAGACAAGACAACTTTTGGATCTCTAAAGAAGAGGATTTTGTTTCTTCTTTTATTGCACTGTCATATAAGACGTGCAACAAAATTGTTCTTTACATGAGCGTCGCACCTCAAAGCACAAGTGCTGACGTATTTAATATGGAATTTTGACTTGAAAATCTTAGATAAGAAGATTAATGATAGGATCTTAAGTTTAAAATGAATTAAACAATAATTTAAACTTCTATGAGATTTAGCATTAAAATGTGTGTTACTTAAATGTGTCTTTGCATGAAGCTTAAACGAATTTATTGAATTTAAAACTTTTTAGAAATGAAATATATTTTAATATCTTATTCCTTTCACTTTTAATAAAACGTCTAAATGTATATACTTAATAAAAAAGATATGCCTATCTACTTGTTTAAGATAAGTTATTTCTCACTGTCTTTGTTGGGGATATATATTCTATCCTAGTGGTACGCCACTTGAACTCGATCCTTATAATTAGGGATACAATGTCAATGAAAAATTAGGATTCTTTTTACTCCGATAAAACTTTATTTAATTTCAAAAACCTAATTCATGGTTTACAGTATAATTTGAAGTGCTTCTTGAAAATATTACCATTATTTAGAATTTCATTAATGGCCATATAGTTGTTGTTCACATGACTACATATTTGTTTATGTTAGTATTAATTATATCATTTTTTATTTGTGTTTATATTTTCTACTCTTTTAGTAATTTAATAATTTGAGAATGGAGTCTATTCACATTTAACAAACAGTGTAAAATAAATTATCTAAACTATAGACTAGACATTTTATACCAAATCTGTTCCAACTTATAGACAGACTAGAAGTTTTATAGCCAATTTGTTAATGTCAAATACACTGGAGACTGAAAAGTTTGTAACAGATGTCAATATTAGATACCATGTAGCGTTTGTAATATCGTTTGTATGTGATTGTTTGTTAATGTGTTACCATTACTTTCTATTTTATTACGATCCGTTGTTTGTTAATGTGTTACCATAATTTTCTATTTTATTACCATCCGTCTTTTATTAATGTGTTACCATCACTTTCTATTTTATTACGATCCGTTGTTTGTTAATGTGTTACCATAATTTTCTATTTTATTACCATCCGTTGTTTGTTAATGTGTTACCATCACTTTCTATTTTATTACCATCCGTTGTTTGTTAATGTGTTGCCATCACTTTCTATTTTATTACCATCCGTTGTTTGTTAATGTGTTACCATCACTTTCTATTTTAGTACGATCCGTGTCATGACTCAATCAATAATGGGATGAGAAAGATAGCGGAGTAGAAGGGGGAAATAACTATGTATAGGGAAACATTTAAGAGAAGTCACATATTATTTTAGTATCAGAGTGCCTTTGACTTGAAGAGTGGAAACCATAATTAAAATGTCGTCATTAAAATGTAAGAACTTACGGTGGATTTTAAGATTTTTATATAAAATTTTAACAATATATAGGCAATTAATTCATTCTAACTTGGAAATACAAGACAAAGATAAATGAGGAGTCCTTTAACAATACATAGGCAATTAATTCTAACTTGGAAATACAGCACAAAGATAAATGAGGAGATATTTTGCAAAACATTGCTAAGTTTATTTTTGTAGCAAAAAGAGATCATAACTTTTTCTAATTCAAATGATAAAACTCAACAGTACTTTTTTTGGCTTGGTCATTTAAAACCTACTAATCACGCTGTACTTTATAGTTAAAATATGAAACACTTTTAAAACCTGCTAAGTCGCTCAAACATTCACTTAATGACCTACATGTGGAAGAAAATCAGAAGCCCCGAGCCTAGTGCTCTTTATGGGTCTTCCTTGAAGACCCACCCAGCTATCTGGCCCCCTCCCCCAAGGGGACTTAAACAAACCGGGAAAACCCCCCGGGAGCGGTCGCTTCTGCAGCGGCCACCTGGGCATCCAAGACTGAAAGTCGAGAATGCCTCCCAATAAAGTTGACCTCACAAGGAGGGGTGGAATTCCCTAATCGACCTGCTACCACTTTGGCGCCACCCCGGCAAAGCACACGAGTCTCAATGGTTACGACCTCCGCTTAGCTGGGGATCATCAATGACCTACATAGGGTGCAACCCTCACGTGAAGGTTTCTTCAGAGCTGGCGTCCACTGCGTTCTTCGCAGTTCCTTTTTGCTAATCCGTACTGGCGCTCCTGGCCCTAAACCGACTCAAAGGCGTTGCTAGTGAAATGAGTTGAAAGAAACGGTCGCTTTCGGAGTAATCCGACCCTCAACGGGTGCTTTGGTTTTCATCATCGACATTGCATCGAAATTCTTTGTCTAAGATCCGTAAAGCGACTGTCATTATATGTGACTTGCACTTAACATCTAACATATAGGACTTCGGCATTGCTTGCCAGGAGTTGTCGGTTTTAGGTCGCTGGTCACTGTCAGGTCCGCAATCCGCGACCCTACTCCTCCGTCGAGACCGTAGAGGCCAGCCCTCTTCTCGACGGCTCAAAACATTCACTAAAAAACCCCTGCTTGGTTACCAGCTAGTAGCAGCGGTAGTTACTTTGAGAAGGAACCAATCACCTGACCTTGTTTTCCATAACAATAAAGATAACTAAACACGATGGACGTTTAGTTAAACGAAGCCCCCATCAAATAGGACACAACTTCAAAAAACGAAATTGATTTTAATTAAACAACAAAACTAGTTGATTTATTTTAATAGTACACACATTAGGACTAATTTTAATCCTAGAATTAAGAACATAGTGATCTATTTAAATTCATTTTGTTTTTTAGTTAGCTGACTAACACTAGTCACAACACGACAGTAACACAATTAATGTGATAACAATGCTGTCGGAAATTATCTTTAATTCTCATTCTTTATATTGCAATTGTATTTCATTTTATATTGTACTTTAGAAAACATGGATGTCAGGTTTAATGATAAAATCTATTGAATAAGTGTTAATTTAACAATATCTTATTTTAAACCAGACCGTTAAATTTACTTTTCTTTAGAGTATCATTAATATTTTATATCTAAGGTCTTATTATCAAAGATAACAAATAACAAACTCATTAGATTGTGTGATAGAGTACAAATATTTTTAAAAGTTAAATGTATAACGTATCCTATCTGTGTAGTTAGTTCTCGATAAGAGAGTCTCTTTTGTAGAATAAACGGATAACACAATGGCCTTAAATATTGACGTTTCTTAATTGTGTAAAATTCAGGGAGTTACTTAGATCATAGATTAGCCAAATTAGATATAAGCATGATATCAATTTTTTTTTAAAATCATCACTCAATTTTAAACATAACATTGTACACAATCGTTAATCAACTTAAAACTTAGCTTTGCACACAATCATTGCTCAATTTAAAACTTACAATTAATTAACACTTAATAAATTAAGCTCACTTTACACTTACACTGTGAACATATTTTATCTATCATTGAGCTTAATTTACACTTACACTGTGAACATGTTTTATCTATCATTGAGCTTAATTTACACTTACACTGTGAACATGTTTTATCTATCATTGAGCTTAATTTACACATACACTGTGAACATGTTTTATCTATCATTGAGCTTAATTTACACTTACACTGTGACCATGTTTTATCTATCATTGAGCTTAATTTACACTTACACTGTGACCATGTTTTATCTATCATTGAGCTTAATTTACACTTACACTGTGACATATTTTATCTATCATTGAGCTTAATTTACACTTACACTGTGACCATATTTTATCTATCATTGAGCTTAATTTACACTTACACTGTGACCATGTTTTATCTATCATTGAGCTTAATTTACACTTACACTGTGAACATGTTTTATCTATCATTGAGCTTAATTTACACTTACACTGTGAACATGTTTTATCTATCATTGAGCTTAATTTACACTTACACTGTGACCATATTTTATCTATCATTGAGCTTAATTTACACTTACACTGTGAACATGTTTTATCTATCATTGAGCTTAATTTACACTTACACTGTGACCATGTTTTATCTATCATTGAGCTTAATTTACACTTACACTGTGAACATGTTTTATCTATCATTGAGCTTAATTTACACTTACACTGTGACCATGTTTTATCTATCATTGAGCTTAATTTACACTTACACTGTGACCATGTTTTATCTATCATTGAGCTTAATTTACACTTACACTGTGACCATATTTTTATCTATCATTGAGCTTAATTTACACTTACACTGTGAACATGTTTTATCTATCATTGAGCTTAATTTACACTTACACTGTGAACATATTTTATCTATCATTGAGCTTAATTTACACTTACACTGTGACCATGTTTTATCTATCATTGAGCTTAATTTACACTTACACTGTGAACATGTTTTATCTATCATTGAGCTTAATTTACACTTACACTGTGAACATGTTTTATCTATCATTGAGCTTAATTTACACTTACACTGTGACCATGTTTTATCTATCATTGAGCTTAATTTACACTTACACTGTGAACATGTTTTATCTATCATTGAGCTTAATTTACACTTACACTGTGAACATGTTTTATCTATCATTGAGCTTAATTTACACTTACACTGTGAACATGTTTTATCTATCATTGAGCTTAATTTACACTTACACTGTGACCATGTTTTATCTATCATTGAGCTTAATTTACACTTACACTGTGAACATGTTTTTATCTATCATTGAGCTTAATTTACACTTACACTGTGAACATATTTTATCTATCATTGAGCTTAATTTACACTTACACTGTGAACATGTTTTATCTATCATTGAGCTTAATTTACACTTACACTGTGACCATATTTTATCTATCATTGAGCTTAATTTACACTTACACTGTGAACATGTTTTATCTATCATTGAGCTTAATTTACACTTACACTGTGACCATGTTTTATCTATCATTGAGCTTAATTTACACTTACACTGTGAACATATTTTATCTATCATTGAGCTTAATTTACACTTACACTGTGACCATGTTTTATCTATCATTGAGCTTAATTTACACTTACACTGTGAACATGTTTTATCTATCATTGAGCTTAATTTACACTTACACTGTGACCATGTTTTATCTATCATTGAGCTTAATTTACACTTACACTGTGAACATATTTTATCTATCATTGAGCTTAATTTACACTTACACTGTGAACATATTTTATCTATCATTGAGCTTAATTTACACTTACACTGTGAACATGTTTTATCTATCATTGAGCTTAATTTACACTTACACTGTGAACATGTTTTATCTATCATTGAGCTTAATTTACACTTACACTGTGAACATGTTTTATCTATCATTGAGCTTAATTTACACTTACACTGTGAACCATAGTTTTATCTATCATTGAGCTTAATTTACACTTACACTGTGAACATGTTTTATCTATCATTGAGCTTAATTTACACTTACACTGTGACCATGTTTTATCTATCATTGAGCTTAATTTACACTTACACTGTGAACATGTTTTATCTATCATTGAGCTTAATTTACACTTACACTGTGACCATGTTTTATCTATCATTGAGCTTAATTTACACTTACACTGTGACCATGTTTTATCTATCATTGAGCTTAATTTACACTTACACTGTGACCATGTTTTATCTATCATTGAGCTTAATTTACACTTACACTGTGAACATGTTTTATCTATCATTGAGCTTAATTTACACTTACACTGTGACCATGTTTTATCTATCATTGAGCTTAATTTACACTTACACTGTGAACATATTTTATCTATCATTGAGCTTAATTTACACTTACACTGTGAACATGTTTTATCTATCATTGAGCTTAATTTACACTTACACTGTGAACATGTTTTATCTATCATTGAGCTTAATTTACACTTACACTGTGAACATGTTTTATCTATCATTGAGCTTAATTTACACTTACACTGTGAACATGTTTTATCTATCATTGAGCTTAATTTACACTTACACTGTGACCATGTTTTATCTATCATTGAGCTTAATTTACACTTACACTGTGAACATATTTTATCTATCATTGAGCTTAATTTACACTTACACTGTGAACATGTTTTATCTATCATTGAGCTTAATTTACACTTACACTGTGAACATGTTTTATCTATCATTGAGCTTAATTTACACTTACACTGTGAACATGTTTTATCTATCATTGAGCTTAATTTACACTTACACTGTGAACATGTTTTATCTATCATTGAGCTTAATTTACACTTACACTGTGAACATATTTTATCTATCATTGAGCTTAATTTACACTTACACTGTGAACATGTTTTATCTATCATTGAGCTTAATTTACACTTACACTGTGAACATATTTTATCTATCATTGAGCTTAATTTACACTTACACTGTGAACATGTTTTATCTATCATTGAGCTTAATTTACACTTACACTGTGAACATGTTTTATCTATCATTGAGCTTAATTTACACTTACACTGTGACCATATTTTATCTATCATTGAGCTTAATTTACACTTACACTGTGAACATGTTTTATCTATCATTGAGCTTAATTTACACTTACACTGTGAACATATTTTATCTATCATTGAGCTTAATTTACACTTACACTGTGAACATGTTTTATCTATCATTGAGCTTAATTTACACTTACACTGTGAACATGTTTTATCTATCATTGAGCTTAATTTACACTTACACTGTGAACATGTTTTATCTATCATTGAGCTTAATTTACACTTACACTGTGAACATGTTTTATCTATCATTGAGCTTAATTTACACTTACACTGTGAACCATATTTTATCTATCATTGAGCTTAATTTACACTTACACTGTGAACATGTTTTATCTATCATTGAGCTTAATTTACACTTACACTGTGAACATATTTTATCTATCATTGAGCTTAATTTACACTTACACTGTGAACCATGTTTTATCTATCATTGAGCTTAATTTACACATACACTGTGACCATATTTTATCTATCATTGAGCTTAATTTACACTTACACTGTGACCATATTTTATCTATCATTGAGCTTAATTTACACTTACACTGTGACCATGTTTTATCTATCATTGAGCTTAATTTACACTTACACTGTGAACATATTTTATCTATCATTGAGCTTAATTTACACTTACACTGTGACCATGTTTTATCTATCATTGAGCTTAATTTACACTTACACTGTGAACATATTTTATCTATCATTGAGCTTAATTTACACTTACACTGTGACCATATTTTATCTATCATTGAGCTTAATTTACACTTACACTGTGAACATGTTTTATCTATCATTGAGCTTAATTTACACTTACACTGTGAACATGTTTTATCTATCATTGAGCTTAATTTACACTTACACTGTGAACATGTTTTATCTATCATTGAGCTTAATTTACACTTACACTGTGAACATATTTTATCTATCATTGAGCTTAATTTACACTTACACTGTGAACATGTTTTATCTATCATTGAGCTTAATTTACACTTACACTGTGAACATGTTTTATCTATCATTGAGCTTAATTTACACTTACACTGTGAACATGTTTTATCTATCATTGAGCTTAATTTACACTTACACTGTGAACATGTTTTATCTATCATTGAGCTTAATTTACACTTACACTGTGAACCATATTTTATCTATCATTGAGCTTAATTTACACTTACACTGTGAACATGTTTTATCTATCATTGAGCTTAATTTACACTTACACTGTGAACATGTTTTATCTATCATTGAGCTTAATTTACACTTACACTGTGAACATGTTTTATCTATCATTGAGCTTAATTTACACTTACACTGTGAACATATTTTATCTATCATTGAGCTTAATTTACACTTACACTGTGACCATGTTTTATCTATCATTGAGCTTAATTTACACTTACACTGTGACCATGTTTTATCTATCATTGAGCTTAATTTACACTTACACTGTGACCATGTTTTATCTATCATTGAGCTTAATTTACACTTACACTGTGAACATGTTTTATCTATCATTGAGCTTAATTTACACTTACACTGTGACCATGTTTTATCTATCATTGAGCTTAATTTACACTTACACTGTGAACATATTTTATCTATCATTGAGCTTAATTTACACTTACACTGTGACCATGTTTTATCTATCATTGAGCTTAATTTACACTTACACTGTGAACATGTTTTATCTATCATTGAGCTTAATTTACACTTACACTGTGAACATGTTTTATCTATCATTGAGCTTAATTTACACTTACACTGTGAACATGTTTTATCTATCATTGAGCTTAATTTACACTTACACTGTGAACATGTTTTATCTATCATTGAGCTTAATTTACACTTACACTGTGAACATGTTTTATCTATCATTGAGCTTAATTTACACTTACACTGTGAACATGTTTTATCTATCATTGAGCTTAATTTACACTTACACTGTGAACATGTTTTATCTATCATTGAGCTTAATTTACACTTACACTGTGAACATGTTTTATCTATCATTGAGCTTAATTTACACTTACACTGTGAACATATTTTATCTATCATTGAGCTTAATTTACACTTACACTGTGAACCATAGTTTTATCTATCATTGAGCTTAATTTACACTTACACTGTGAACATATTTTATCTATCATTGAGCTTAATTTACACTTACACTGTGACCATGTTTTATCTATCATTGAGCTTAATTTACACTACACTGTGACATGTTTTATCTATCATTGAGCTTAATTTACACTTACACTGTGAACATGTTTTATCTATCATTGAGCTTAATTTACACTTACACTGTGACCATGTTTTATCTATCATTGAGCTTAATATACACATACACTGTGAACATATTTTATCTATCATTGAGCTTAATTTACACTTACACTGTGACCATGTTTTATCTATCATTGAGCTTAATTTACACTTACACTGTGAACATGTTTTATCTATCATTGAGCTTAATTTACACTTACACTGTGACCATGTTTTATCTATCATTGAGCTTAATTTACACTTACACTGTGAACATGTTTTATCTATCATTGAGCTTAATTTACACTTACACTGTGAACATGTTTTATCTATCATTGAGCTTAATTTACACTTACACTGTGAACATGTTTTATCTATCATTGAGCTTAATTTACACTTACACTGTGAACATGTTTTATCTATCATTGAGCTTAATTTACACTTACACTGTGAACATGTTTTATCTATCATTGAGCTTAATTTACACTTACACTGTGACCATGTTTTATCTATCATTGAGCTTAATTTACACTTACACTGTGAACATGTTTTATCTATCATTGAGCTTAATTTACACTTACACTGTGACCATGTTTTATCTATCATTGAGCTTAATTTACACTTACACTGTGAACATGTTTTATCTATCATTGAGCTTAATTTACACTTACACTGTGAACATGTTTTATCTATCATTGAGCTTAATTTACACTTACACTGTGAACATGTTTTATCTATCATTGAGCTTAATTTACACTTACACTGTGAACATGTTTTATCTATCATTGAGCTTAATTTACACTTACACTGTGAACATGTTTTATCTATCATTGAGCTTAATTTACACTTACACTGTGAACATGTTTTATCTATCATTGAGCTTAATTTACACTTACACTGTGAACATGTTTTATCTATCATTGAGCTTAATTTACACTTACACTGTGAACATGTTTTATCTATCATTGAGCTTAATTTACACTTACACTGTGAACATGTTTTATCTATCATTGAGCTTAATTTACACTTACACTGTGAACATGTTTTATCTATCATTGAGCTTAATTTACACTTACACTGTGAACATGTTTTATCTATCATTGAGCTTAATTTACACTTACACTGTGAACATGTTTTATCTATCATTGAGCTTAATTTACACTTACACTGTGACCATGTTTTATCTATCATTGAGCTTAATTTACACTTACACTGTGACCATGTTTTATCTATCATTGAGCTTAATTTACACTTACACTGTGAACATGTTTTATCTATCATTGAGCTTAATTTACACTTACACTGTGAACATGTTTTATCTATCATTGAGCTTAATTTACACTTACACTGTGAACATGTTTTATCTATCATTGAGCTTAATTTACACTTACACTGTGAACATGTTTTATCTATCATTGAGCTTAATTTACACTTACACTGTGAACATGTTTTATCTATCATTGAGCTTAATTTACACTTACACTGTGAACATGTTTTATCTATCATTGAGCTTAATTTACACTTACACTGTGAACATGTTTTATCTATCATTGAGCTTAATTTACACTTACACTGTGAACATGTTTTATCTATCATTGAGCTTAATTTACACTTACACTGTGAACATGTTTTATCTATCATTGAGCTTAATTTACACTTACACTGTGAACATGTTTTATCTATCATTGAGCTTAATTTACACTTACACTGTGAACATGTTTTATCTATCATTGAGCTTAATTTACACTTACACTGTGAACATGTTTTATCTATCATTGAGCTTAATTTACACTTACACTGTGAACATGTTTTATCTATCATTGAGCTTAATTTACACTTACACTGTGAACATGTTTTATCTATCATTGAGCTTAATTTACACTTACACTGTGAACATGTTTTATCTATCATTGAGCTTAATTTACACTTACACTGTGAACATGTTTTATCTATCATTGAGCTTAATTTACACTTACACTGTGAACCATATTTTATCTATCATTGAGCTTAATTTACACTTACACTGTGAACATGTTTTATCTATCATTGAGCTTAATTTACACTTACACTGTGACCATATTTTATCTATCATTGAGCTTAATTTACACTTACACTGTGACCATATTTTATCTATCATTGAGCTTAATTTACACTTACACTGTGAACATGTTTTATCTATCATTGAGCTTAATTTACACTTACACTGTGACCATATTTTATCTATCATTGAGCTTAATTTACACTTACACTGTGACCATGTTTTATCTATCATTGAGCTTAATTTACACTTACACTGTGAACATGTTTTATCTATCATTGAGCTTAATTTACACTTACACTGTGAACATGTTTTATCTATCATTGAGCTTAATTTACACTTACACTGTGAACATGTTTTATCTATCATTGAGCTTAATTTACACTTACACTGTGACCATATTTTATCTATCATTGAGCTTAATTTACACTTACACTGTGAACATGTTTTATCTATCATTGAGCTTAATTTACACTTACACTGTGAACATATTTTATCTATCATTGAGCTTAATTTACACTTACACTGTGAACATGTTTTTATCTATCATTGAGCTTAATTTACACTTACACTGTGAACATGTTTTATCTATCATTGAGCTTAATTTACACTTACACTGTGAACATGTTTTATCTATCATTGAGCTTAATTTACACTTACACTGTGAACATGTTTTATCTATCATTGAGCTTAATTTACACTTACACTGTGAACATGTTTTATCTATCATTGAGCTTAATTTACACTTACACTGTGACCATGTTTTATCTATCATTGAGCTTAATTTACACTTACACTGTGACCATGTTTTATCTATCATTGAGCTTAATTTACACTTACACTGTGAACATATTTTATCTATCATTGAGCTTAATTTACACTTACACTGTGACCATGTTTTATCTATCATTGAGCTTAATTTACACTTACACTGTGAACATATTTTATCTATCATTGAGCTTAATTTACACTTACACTGTGACCATATTTTATCTATCATTGAGCTTAATTTACACTTACACTGTGAACATGTTTTATCTATCATTGAGCTTAATTTACACTTACACTGTGAACATATTTTATCTATCATTGAGCTTAATTTACACTTACACTGTGAACATGTTTTATCTATCATTGAGCTTAATTTACACATACACTGTGAACATATTTTATCTATCATTGAGCTTAATTTACACTTACACTGTGAACATGTTTTATCTATCATTGAGCTTAATTTACACTTACACTGTGAACATGTTTTATCTATCATTGAGCTTAATTTACACTTACACTGTAACCATATTTTATCTATCATTGAGCTTAATTTACACTTACACTGTGAACATGTTTTATCTATCATTGAGCTTACTTTACACTTACACTGTGACCATATTTTATCTATCATTGAGCTTAATTTACACTTACACTGTGAACCATATTTTATCTATCATTGAGCTTAATTTACACATACACTGTGACCATATTTTATCTATCATTGAGCTTAATTTACACTTACACTGTGACCATATTTTATCTATCATTGAGCTTAATTTACACTTACACTGTGACCATGTTTTATCTATCATTGAGCTTAATTTACACTTACACTGTGAACATGTTTTATCTATCATTGAGCTTAATTTACACTTACACTGTGACCATGTTTTATCTAT
>CALYLW010000308.1:499016-638552 GCA_944989445.1 Ampullaceana balthica | reverse complement strand
CGTGTTATATAGTCTCAACAAACCGCTCTATTTAATTATATTAGAACAAGATTTCCATACTCTGCGGTAGTGAGTGGGTCTGTCAATGACAATATGAGAGATAAAAATGAACGCTGTTAGAGGGGGTGGTCTACATGGACAGGGGGGGACGAGGGGCGCGGGAGGGGGGAGAGGGGAAGGGTGAGAACGGACCTTTGCGATAATTTGGACTGACATCTTCAGGGACATTTGGTGATTATTCCCAACAGTCTTCTGTTAACTCCTTTTCTTTGGCATTTGAGTTAACTCCCTTTCCCCAGCAGTAAAGCTCTATATTTCTTAAGTCAATTACTGATTGAAAGCTAGTTTATCGTTTACAATTATTAGATTTATTTCGCTCTATACTGGACGGGTGGTTTTACAATGTAAACAGTGACTTCTCCCTACCTATCTATCACTTAGGTAATGACCCCTACCTATCTATCACTTAGGTAATGACCCCTACCTACCTATCACTTAGGTAATGACCCCCTACCTATCTATCACTTAGGTAATGACCCCCACCTATCTATCACTTAGGTAATGACCCCTACCTATCTATCACTTAGGTAATGACCCCTACCTATCTATCACTTAGGTAATGACCCCTACCTATCTATCACTTAGGTGATGACCCCTACCTATCTATCACTTAGGGGATGACCCCTACCTATCTATCACTTAGGTAATGACCCCTACCTATCGCCCCTACCCAACAATTAATGCTCCGCACCACCATTTTCCTCTACAATTAATGCTCCCTGCCAATCCCGGCCACACAATGAATGCTCCCTTCTATTCACAGACATTTTGTTCCTGTGGCTTTTCTCTGATTTTTGGAAATTTAAAAAATACGGACGATTTAAAATATTAAACTCAATTTTTTCTTTTTAATTTTAAATTCGGAGCTTAAGAAATGTCGAGACGGGACGGAGTTGAGAAAAACTCCAAGTGCACGTTCAGGCCGTCATTGTGTGGACTCATGTGGGTGACGTCCTACGTGAGGGTGGCTCCGGTCTGGGCTAAATTATTCACGAGCGAGAGCCCCGCCGTCCAAAGTAACCACGTGTAACTCTATCCGAAATTGTGTCATTAGCCATCACCGCTAATTATTATGTCCCTTAGTGAAGCGTGCTCTCATTGCCTTGTCACAGCCATTGTCTTTGGTCCGGGCTCTCCAGCATAGTTATTTTTAGAACTTCTCTTTGTGTACCACACCCACTAGCGCCCATTGGCTCAATGGCGCGTGACGTCACAAATTCCATGCCATTTTTAAAGAAAACAAATATGCCATTATTATGATTAATTTGAATGATTCCAAGAGACCAAGTTCTTGTATTTCAATGAAAGGCTGACAAGTTTTAAGTATCAATAATTCACAAGCATCAATAATTCACAAACGTGTCGTTTGTTGAATATGTGAATTATCTTTGTATAAAGTAAAATAACTCGAGTTATTTCTTAAACATTTGTGATAACAATGGTGTGTCTGTGATAACAATGGTGTGTCTGTGATAACAATGGTGTGTCTGTCAATTAACAGTGTTAGAGCTATGAAATGAACTGTTTATCTTTAGTCTATTTGTCGGGAAAAGTTCATCTCTACTGTTCATACGATAGTTTTCTCTCAAAGATTACAATTGTGTTGGGGACGTAAATATAGCTATTATTGGAAGACTTGTCTAATGTTGTTACCAGGGGAGAGAAGACTTGTCTAATATTGATTCCAGGGGAGAGAAGAGGGTGCTTGACTCTAGCCCTCGTAATACAATGCACTTTCAAGGAAAGGTAACCCACCCTTGAATCTCCCTCATCTTTTTGTAGTCGCCCTCAGCTCGTGCCACATCACAGGTAACTCGTGAAAAGATCACATTGCCACTAGACATTACACCGCCCAAAAGCCTTCCTACCCCCTACCCCCACCCCTACCCGCTTCCGTCTACAGACCTGTGACCCCGGGGCTAACTGATTTCTCCAAGCTGCTGAATCTAACAGTCCACGAGAGCATTGTTGCCAGTGAACTCAATTGTAAATATCTATCCACAATGTACATGGATACCATATCATCCACCGGCGGATGGATATCGATGTCAATGTCAATAGATCAATAAATATAGAACAAAAACTTTCGTTATAGAACAGTCGTTAACGATTCAATTGAATGGTTCACAATTGAATGGTTCACACTTTCATGATTCACAATTGAATGGTTCACAATTGAATGGTTCACACTTGAATGGTTCACAATTGAATGGTTCACAATTGAATGGTTCACACTTGAATGGTTCACAATTGAATGGTTCACAATTGAATGGTTCACACTTGAATGGTTCACAATTGAATGGTTCACAATTGAATGGTTCACACTTGAATGGTTCACAATTGGAACTACGATTTGAAACTTTTCTCCGTCGGCGCCCTGTCTATGCGGACCTGGGCCTAACATCTCCAAATGGTGAGAACCCCTGTAAGCTTAATTAAATTCATCTTAGATTTCTCGCATAAATTTTAGGGATTTTAATCGCAAGTTTGAGAATGCCGATGGTTTAAATAGTTCATTGGGTATACTGCTAGTGTGCCATGAGTTGTTGTTTTGTTGTCATCGCTTGATGAAGTCGTAACCAATACGATAATAATCCTAATCTGGGCGTAAGGAAGCCATGGAGTCAAAGGAGGTGAGGGGCGGGGGGATGGGGGGGAGGTCGGGTATCCGTCTTATGGTCATCTCAAACAGCCTTGGAAATTGCTGATGTTATTGTAGTGGTCCTCATTCACAGACTGTCTTCTATAACATTCACATCTTCATTCACAAACTGTCTTCTATAACATTCACAACTTCATTCACAAAGGTAAGTAATAAATTGTTGCACTCGAAAGACGTCCAACAGGTGTAAACTGATATTACCTCCCCTTAAATCATATGTCTTTTCCTCCCCTTAAATCGTATGTCACGCTTACTTTCATCAACATAATCCGGAGCTCCTTCTCCCCCCTCCTCCCCCTCGCGCCTGTGGGCCGGTCTCACAATCACATCTCCTCTCTAGGTCCTATATCGATCACATCTCCTCTCTAGGTCCTATATCGATCACATCTCCTCTCTAGGTCCTATATCGATCACATCTCCTCTCTAGGTCCTATATCGCTCACACCTCCTCTCTAGGTCCTATATCGATCACATCTCCTCTCTAGGTCCTATATCGATCACATCTCCTCTCTAGGTCCTATATCGCTCACACCTCCTCTCTAGGTCCTATATCGATCACATCTCCTCTCTAGGTCCTATATCAAAGACAACAATTACTTGTCTAACATTCCTTGAAATAATGATTACAACAACAGAGCTAGGTGTTCGTGAGCTAGGCGAGCGTCAGTTTACAAATTGGTTTTAGTCTTCGGAGGGGAAACCCCCCAACAAAACATTGTGGCGTAACTGACGATGTCCAAATACTGTGTCGTGTTTGGTTGTAACTGTGACGTGTATGGTTGTAACTGTGACGTGTATGGTTGTAACTGTGACGTGTATGGTTGTAACTGTGACGTGTATGGTTGTAACTGTGACGTGTATGGTTGTAACTGTGACGTGTATGGTTGTAACTGTGACGTGTATGGTTGTAACTGTGACGTGTATGGTTGTAACTGTGACGTGTATGGTTGTAACTGTGACGGGCATAGTTGTAACTGTAACAATGTCAATTGAAATGCCCTCCCCACTTTGACTATAGTTTCACCGAAACATCAAGGTTAATTGTCAAGGTTATCGGTGATATTAAAGTAATGAATAGGACAAAGCCCGTCCAAGGACGTTCCGCCACCGTTCGGTGGCATGTTGTAACTCCCCTCCAACAGCCGCCTCGACCGGCATACATGTGCATCACGTCTAAAATACTATTCATTATAGTTAAAATAAATAACTCGTAAAAACATAGCTTTTGACTATAAATCCCAACGCGCATAACTCAAAATAAAGTCTTGGAAGAAATACTGCACCAAAAATAACTCGTTTTGAACGTCCGCGTAAACGTGTTCAATATGATTGGCTGTAGGAGTCACATGTGTTTGAGGGACCAATCGCTAGCGATGACCGCACGGAACAGAGCCTTTTAATATATAGGATAAGCAATGTATGCTTGTTGTTAAATATTTTAAATGTCTGTTTTTAACATAAAGATATTTGTCTGTAAGAGCTTGTCTGGAGTAAAGTGGAGTCAAGAATTAACCGAGTTTTTTAACGCGTACAAATAATTCCAGTTTCATATTTGAACAAGTTGTTGACCTTCTTTCTGTACTAACCCAAGTCCTGATTGACGTTAAAGACCTTCCCAAATGACTAACCCAAATTATGATTGTGACCAGATGCCCTTCAATCTGCGCTTATCATTTTCAGACAAAAAACTCCTTTCCACAACTTTGACTTCGGTCCTAGACTCAGATAAATCTGACCAACCACCCACAGAAACGTCCAGCTACGGTAAGCGCATGCGCATGGGACTAACTTGCCTGCTTGCATTGGTTGAACCAAAGTAATCCACGGCGGTCTTGTTTTTACTAAACCATCTGGATCAGTTGTGTTATGATGTGACTTGTGACTAACTCAAGTTTTTCTTGTAACGCAGGGGGGAGGGGATGACGACTATTTGTATTTTTATAACTTTTTATATACCCCGCCCTTGACCCTTACATGCCGCACTAAACAATTATTTTAGGGGAACTTATTTCAATGAGTTCATGTTTAAAATTGAAGTGTTCATGTTGGAGCGGTTTCACACCAGTATCATTTTTACTAAAACTCACCTTTATAACAACACCTTTATAAAACACCTTTATAATAACACCTTTATAACAACACCTTTATAACAACACCTTTATAACAACACCTTTATAACAGCACCTTTATAACAACACCTTTATAACAACACCTTTATAACAACACCTTTATAACAACATCTTTATAACAACACCTTTATAACAACACCTTTATAACAACACCTTTATAACACCTTTATAACAACACCTTAATAACAACATCTTTATAACAACACCTTTATAACAACACAAAACACAAATTATTCTCAACACTGTGTCCGGAAATGTAACAGAATGTCCCCCCCCCATCCCTACGGGTCATTTTATGCCCCAGTCATAATTAACACACTCGTTTTTCTTTCGTTTAAGATAAATCCTTTAAGTCTTAGAATTGCCATAATAAATTTGCTGTTTAACTCCCGTAAGGTCTAAAGCATGAACAATGATTTTATCTTTATAACATCTCTCATTACACAATTACATAACAGCAGTATCTTTATTGCATCTCTCATTACAACATTAAATAACAGCATCGTGTTTGGTGACACGTTTGGTGTCACATTGGTGACACATTGTTGACACATTGGTGACACATTAATGACTCTTAGGTGACATTTTGGTGAAACATTGGTGACACATTGGTGACACTATGGTGACAGACGTTCAATGACATTGTGAATGACATTCTTTCATTAAATGCTTGTCTTTGTTTTAACCCTTTCTTCCCTGCCTGCCTCACCCACTTGTTTAAACCAATCGCGTATTGAACGGTAGAACATGTTTCATATTCAACTACACAACTCACTGTGTCTAATGTATTCAACGACACAACTCACTGTGTCTAATGTATTTAACTACACAACTCACTGTGTCTAATGTATTCAACTACACAACTCACTGTGTCTAATGTATTCAACTACACAACTCACTGTGTCTAATGTATTCAACTACACAACTCACTGTGTCTAATGTATTCAACTACACAACTCACTGTGTCTAATGTATTCAACGACACAACTCACTGTGTCTAATGTATTTAACTACACAACTCACTGTGTCTAATGTATTTAACTACACAACTCACTGTGTCTAATGTATTCAACTACACAACTCACTGTGTCTAATGTATTTAACTACACAACTCACTGTGTCTAATGTATTCAACTACACAACTCACTGTGTCTAATGTATTTAACTACACAACTCACTGTGTCTAATGTATTCAACTACACAACTCACTGTGTCTAATGTATTCAAATACACAACTCACTGTGTCTAATGTATTCAACTACACAACTCACTGTGTCTAATGTATTCAACTACACAACTCACTGTGTCTAATGTATTCAACTACACAACTCACTGTGTCTAATGTATTTAACTACACAACTCACTGTGTCTTAATAATTTAAATATAATTTTAATACTTATTTAAAAACTGTATGTTATTCCTACTGTTGAAGGCATTAGCCGAAATGTTTACTTTTGTATAGGTAAAGGCATATTGCATAAATTTATTGTTTTCATTACACAATTTGTGTATTTATATATATATATATATATACATACTAGCGTATCACCCGTCAAAAATGACGGAAGTTTTCAGCTGAAATCTATTTATTTTATAAAAAATGCACTTTTTTTAGGGCGCCTACGGCGCCGACCTTTTTCAAAAGCCCAACTAACTTGTCCTTGTTTGATAAATACGAAATATTAAACTTTCTGATATGTGCACAAAGTATTTTATAATAGGGGTTGTTTTTTGTTGTTTTTTAAATTTTATAATTAACCATCATCAAATCCTCTTTTTAAATCCTTTATATTAACTCGTGGTGTCTGCGGCCGACCGACCGACCTTGCTTGCTTGCTTGCTTGTCGCCAAAACTTTTGATCGATTTTTAACCCACTTGCTCGCAAGATAGCGAGCTGAAATTTTGCAGGCAGTTTCGTACCGATGATAAAAACAATGTATCAAAATTTCAGATCGATCGCATGTACCGTAATTAAATTATTGATTTTTTAGATTATTTTATTTATTCCTATGTATCATGCTATTTTTTGAGATAGAGCGTCGCGGTGCGTATTATATTGAACAACCTTTCTGTCGCGCAATAAGGTGCGTATTTTACTGACAACACTTTATAAACCTATTCCTGATCGGTGCGCATTATATTAAACACGTTTTACGACACAACTGCAATTTTGTATTTTTGGATGGTCTTGCGCTGCGTGTTATAATGAACAATCTTTTAATTACTTCTCGTACATAAAGGATTTATAGTCAAAAACTTGGTTTTTTACGGGTTTTTCTTATTAAATCCTTTATATTAACTCGTGGTGTCTGCGGCGGACCTTGCTTGCTTGCTTGCTTGTCGCCAAAACTTTTGATCGATTTTTAACCCACTTGCTCGCAAGATAGCGAGCTGAAATTTTGCAGGCAGTTTAGTACCGATGATAAAAACAATGTATCAAAATTTCAGATCGATCGCATGTACCGTAATTAAATTATTCATTTTTTAGATTATTTTATTTATTGCTATGTATCATGCTATTTTTTGAGATAGAGCGTCGCGGTGCGTATTATATTGAACAACCTTTCTGTCGCGCAATAAGGTGCGTATTTTATTGACAACTCTTTTTATAAACATATTCCTGATCGGTGCGCATTATATTAAACACGTTTTACGACACAACTGCAATTTTGTTATTCTGGATTGTCTTGCGCTGCGTATTATAATGAACATTCTTTTAATTACTTCTCGTACATAAAGGATTTATAGTAAAAAACTTGGTTTTTTACGGGTTGTTTTTATTAAATCCTTTATATTAACTCGTGGTGTCTGCGGCCGACCTTGCTTGCTTGCTTGCTTGTCGCCAAAACTTTTGATCGATTTTTAACCCACTTGCTCGCAAGATAGCGAGCTGAAATTTTGCAGGCAGTTTCGTACCGATAATAAAAACAATGTATCAAAATTTCAGATCGATCGCATGTACCGTAATTAAATTATTGATTTTTTATATTAATTTATTTATTCCTATGTATCATGCTATTTTTTGAGATAGAGCGTCGCGGTGCGTTTTATATTGAACAACCTTTCTGTCGCGCAATAAGGTGCGTATTTTACTGACAACACTTTTTATAAACCTATTCCTGATCGGTGCGCATTATATTAAACACGTTTTACGACACAACTGCAATTTTGTATTTTTGGATGGTCTTGCGCTGCGTGTTATAATGAACATTCTTTTAGTTACGTCTCATACGTAAAGGATTTATAGTCAAAAACTTGGTTTTTTACGGGTTGTTTTTATTAAATCCTTTATATTAACTCGTGGTGTCTGCGGCCGACCGACCGACCGACCTTGCTTGCTTGCTTGCTTGCTTGTCGCCAAAACTTTTGATCGATTTTTAACCCACTTGCTCGCAAGATAGCGAGCTGAAATTTTGCAGGCAGTTTCGTACCGATGATAAAAACAATGTATCAAAATTTCAGATCGATCGCATGTACCGTAATTAAATTATTGATTTTTTAGATTATTTTATTTATTCCTATGTATCATGCTATTTTTTGAGATAGAGCGTCGCGGTGCGTATTATATTGAACAACCTTTCTGTCGCGCAATAAGGTGCGTATTTTACTGACAACACTTTTTATAAACCTATTCCTGATCGGTGCGCATTATATTAAACACGTTTTACGACACAACTGCAATTTTGTATTTTTGGATGGTCTTGCGCTGCGTGTTATAATGAACATTCTTTTAGTTACGTCTCATACGTAAAGGATTTATAGTCAAAAACTTGGTTTTTTACGGGTTGTTTTTATTACATTGATCCCCTTTCCAAAATTAAAACATGAGCGAAAACAATGACCTCATATAATATTTTTTTTACAGCGCATCTTTAATTTGCACACCTTTTGATGCATTGGCGCAGTAGTATGTGCTTTCTAAAATTAGTAGCGTCACGGACAGACACTACAGACGTGACATTGCAAATTATATTGTTTAATATACTTATGGACAACATCTGCATGTTGCAATAACAATTTTGCTTTCTACTTTTCTTTCCAGAAGTCCCTAACACCGCTGACCCAGTTTATTCAAGCCGAGACCAAGGTAACACTTCAACTCCAGGCATCAGTTTAACTATACACATTTTAAGTTTAACATTTCAAATTTTAAGTTTAATTATATACATTTTAAATTTAAAATTATAAATTTAAAGTTTAACATTACAAATTTAAAGTTTAAAATACACATTTGAAGTTTATATTACAAAATTTAAAGTTTAACAATACAAATTTAAAGTTTAAAATTACACATTTAAAGTTTAACTATATTGCTATGTAAACAACAAAATTACATTCCTGTGTAAACAAATTACATTACCATGTAAGCAACATGTTATAATACTATATAAAAAACCCAACTATTTATAATATATGTCAACATAAATTCAGGTAACAGCGAAAACGATAAAGAGCCTCATTATTTAAATTTTTTGTTAACGTTTCGTCAAGATATGATTGAATACATGCCCCCCCCCCACACACCCACACACACCCACACAGGATTTTAAAACATTTGTTCGTAAAGTTGAAATCATTGAAAACACAGTCTCGTATCTAAAAATAGTTTTCTGAAGCTCCAATATCAGTGCTCTTTGAACTCTGAACTCAAACCCACAGACAACGCATATAACCGCAGATAGCCGCATGTAACCGCAGATAGCCGCATATAACAGCAGTGTTAGGTGGCCATCTCTTACAAAGGCCGAGCACCTTTCAATATGAACAGCTTCAGACATGAAATTTATGGGCTGGTCTGAGTTGTCTACCTTTACCCCTCGTGACATTCCACAAACACAAATTACCAGATGTTACGTCTAAAAGATTTAACTGTTGAAAAATGGAGACGGGTGGGGGCACTCCTTAAAACTTACACCCACAAATAAATCATGGGCGTCGTCCGGAGATGGTAAGGTGGGTTCATGCTTGCAATGGATGGCTTGGGAAAGAAAACGAATTTTTCATAATGTCATAATCTTTTATAATACTTATGTTTTATATCTCTCACATGCAGTATATGGGCAGTTAAACATCTGGCATAACAGTGGACATAACATTATTGTCCAACAGTTAATAGCGAGTCAATCATTGTCCAACAGTTAATAGTGAGTCAATCATTGTTCAACAGCTAATAGTGAGTCAATCATTGTCCAACAGCTAATAGCGAGTCAATCATTGTCCAACATCTAATAGCGAGTCAATCATTGTCCAACAGCTAATAGCAAGTCAATCATTGTTCAACAGCTAATAGCAAGTCAATCATTGTTCAACAGCTAATAGCGAGTCAATCATTGTTCAACAGCTAATAGCAAGTCAATCATTGTTCAACAGCTAATAGCGAGTCAATCAAATCAGTTAAGAAACAACACAATAAATCAATAAATTAATTTAACGAACAACCACCTGACATCAAACATCCCTAAACAAAGCCAACATTCTATTTTTAGTTGTTAGTAATAAAACTCCCCCATTAAGAGAGCTCCACTGACGCCCACCTTCTATTTTTGTTTACCGACGCCCATGTTTAAAAATGCTGCTCCAACTATTTTAATGCCAGGATATAAAATTTGCCTAATTTTCCCCGTAAGACGAAATGTATATGGAAAGATGACAGGCGAGGACTATCAGGTCTGGCCGCTTGCGCCCTCGCTAGTCGCTCGTATCTCGGCTGTAAAGATGGCTGTCGGGGGTCATGGTTATCTCCCGGCTTTCGATAACGAGAAATGTTCAAGGGGGAAAAACTGCCGTAAACATGAGAAAATGAAACGTTCAAAAGTTGATGTTTAATAGTGGGGCTGCTACAACCCTTACCTCCCCAGATCAATCCTTTAGTTTCCCCACATCAATCCTTTAGTTTCCCTTTATAAACACCTTATTCCCTAAAAAACCCATCTTTTTGATTCCCTCTTACAGCCTAGAAATATATCTTACATTCCCTAAAGCAATGTCATACAATCCCTTAAAATGCCCTTACATTCCTAAAACAATCCCAGAATGCTCTAGAATCTAGAATGATCCGTTACATCCCCTGGACAATCCCTTCCACATCAAGGGGGACAAATGCCGTAAACATTCAACTGTTGGTGTTTTATTATTGTTGCTGTTGACAGCACCCCACGCCCCTCCACCTGTTGCCACGCCCCTACACCACAGTTGCCACGCCCCTCCACCTCATTTACCACGCCCCTACACCTCTGTTGCCACGCCCTACACCTCATTTGCCACGCCCCTACACCTCATTTTCCACGCCCCTACACCACAGTTGCCACGCCCCTCCATCTCATTTACCACGCCCCTACACCTCCGTTGCCACGCCCTACACCTCAGTTGCCACGCCCGTACACCTCTGTTGACACACCCCACACCTCATTTGCCACACCCCTACACCTCAGTTGCCACGCCCTTAAACCTCTGTTGACACACATCTAACCCCTCGCCCCAAAATCAGCAATTTTAAACTGTTTGTTAGGTACTGACCTCCTCCAAACACCAGGATACTTAAACTGTTTGTTAGGTACTGACCTCTTGTTGTTTACCTTCCAGCGACCACAACGGCTGATAAAGACAATAACGTTTCCCTGTACATCGGCCTGTGTGTGTCTGTGGCAGTGGTTCTCATCATCATAATTGTGGTGGTCATCATCTGTCGCAAACACAACAGACGACGGAACGCCTTCCGGGACATGGGACCAGGTATGTACACCAACCTTTACCTATACGGCCTTTTTATATATGTAGTCGGGGGTTTATGTACTGGGGACATAAGGTACACTCTGTTTACCATACAAGTGTTTATGTACACTCTGTTTACCATACAAGTGTTTATGTACACTCTGTTTACCATACAAGTGTTTATGTACACTCTGTTTACCATACAAGTGTTTATGTACACTCTGTTTACCATACAAGTGTTTACGTACACTCTGTTTACCATACAAGTGTTTATGTACACTCTGTTTACCATACAAGTGTTTATGTACACTCCGTTTACCATACAAATGTTTATGTACACTCTGTTTACCATACAAGTGTTTATGTACACTCTGTTTACCATACAAGTGTTTATGTACACTCCGTTTACCATACAAATGTTTATGTACACTCTGTTTACCATACAAGTGTTTATGTACACTCCGTTTACCATACAAATGTTTATGTACACTCTGTTTACCATACAAGTGTTTATGTACACTCCGTTTACCATACAAATGTTTATGTACACTCTGTTTACCATACAAATGTTTATGTACACTCTGTTTACCATACAAGTGTTTATGTACACTCCGTTTACCATACAAGTGTTTATGTACACTATGTTTACCATACACGTGTTTATTTACACTCTGTTTATAATCCAAGGTTTATGTACACTCTGTTTATAATCCAAGGTTTATGTACACGTGATTGGTCACTGTCTTGATTTCCTAAAAATGCTTTGTATCTATCTCTGGTTTCCCTTAGGTAATTACATATGCAGATTGCTGCAGGTTATAATAACATATTGCTGCAGGTTATAATAACATATTGCTGCAGGTTATAATAACATATTGCTGCAGGTTATAATAACATATTGCTGCAGGTTATAATAACATATTGCTGCAGGTTATAATAACATATTGCTGCAGGTTATAATAACATATTGCTGCAGGTTATAATAACTAAAGATCCCCTTAGTGTAAACTGATTAACACCGAAATGTTTAGTACACAATGTATGACTATAATACAGCTTCACCTGTATGTGTTATATGACTATAATACACCGTGACCTGTCTGTGTTATATGACTATAATACACCGTGATCTGTCTGTGTTAGGTCCACTATAAGACAATTGACATACTCCATGATACTCCGAGTATATCGGATTGTCCGTGTCCACGGAAGTAGTAGTGAAAATGTGGCGAGACGGTCTGTTCACGGACAATGGCGCACTCGTGACATGACGCAGCTTCTCCAATTGGATCACATACCGAGGCTGCTTTGAGCTCACCTCACGTGGCTACCGTACAAAATGACCGCGACAAACGAATCAAGACCTCGTGTCTGGTCCCCCTTTACTCTTACGGATGTTCTATCATCTCGACTTGGCATTGATTCCAAGTAAATTCAAACAATCTCAATTCAGTCACACCCCCCCCCACTCTTTGTTTTAATCATACAGTACGTTTATGGTTTGCAGAGGCGGAAACAATGGAAAGAATAAACGACTAGGGCTGTCAATATTGCTGAAAAATGCTGCCCGGGTACCCGTCCAAATTTCGAACGGGTACCCGGGTTACCCGATCGAAACATTGCATAATTTTTCCAGTCATGACCGCTATACAATGCTCCCTAGCCACTATCCATGCACCTCATTTCACACATAGGGCTACACGGCCGACGTCTTAGGGGCCGTTGTTGTTGTTCGTCCGTCGTGGTCGACGATGACCACTCTCATCATATTTGCTGGGCGCACATGTGTCCTCTGGTGACTTATTAATCATATTTTGGCACGAAAAAGGCGTCTGCATGTCGGACAAGAGATGGATGCGATCCCTTCAGGAGGGTTTTGGATACGTTCCTTTCTGGCTTGACGTTTTAACTTGGCAGCCTGTTGTCTATTAACTTCACAGACAGCTGCGCCGTACATAAATGACATCAAGTGATTTTGGCCGATTTTTACCCCCCCCCCTTCACTGGTTGTCACAAAAATTTAGAGCCCCCCCCCCAAATATGACGTCACAAAACTTCTTTGCGGGCAAACCAGTATAAAAGCCGTACTTCCTTTTTGAAAATGAGCAAGGGACAAATAACTTTATTGTCATTTATTTTTTTATTTAATGTGAAGTTGAACTCTAAAAATCGCTACTCACTTAAATCCATGTAAAACGTCATTAAATAAATTGTAAGCAATGAAATATTTTAGTGGAACTTTTATTTAAAGGTTCGCGTTTTTGATGTGACGTCACATTTATTCTTAAACACATCCCTCCCCCTTGTAACAAATGTGTGACCCCCTCCTCCCCTAGGTGCGTAACGTCATTTATGGAAGGGCCCTTATCCATATTACACTGTTAGTAACTAATTTATAGACTTTTAAAACTTACACATTTTGGTGTATTATTAAAATCAGTTTTTGGGCAACTCACACGCTGTAATGAGCACACGAAAAACAATCGAATGGAGGGAGGAGGAGGGGGCTAGATAAACAACATCGACAATCGTAAACCCAATGTTTGGTTAATATAGACATTGAAGCCACATTTTTACAGGTACCCGGGTACCCGTTGATAGGCCTATATAGGACACAATTGAATCGAACATTTCTTACCTGTTATAACGGTGTACCTCTCTGATGGAAACTTTTTTGTTACTTCACCCCTTCAAGGTGTACTGTAAATATCTCTGTGTTACTTCACCCCTTCAAGGTGTACTGTAAATATCTCTGTGTTACTTCACCCCTTCAGGGTGTACTGTAAATATCTCTGTGTTACTTCACCCCTTCAAGGTGTACTGTAAATATCTCTGTGTTACTTCACCCCTTCAAGGTGTACTGTTATCAATAAAAATTATATAAACATTACTAACTGCCCTCTTGTCTGAACACATTTTGTTCATGGATTACTCCCCACATTTCAATCATCATCCCCTCCCACCACCCTGGTCGCAGTAGCCAGTGTCCTTGACCTAAACAGTTAGGTCTGGTGTTGGTCGCTCTCAGAAAACGTGACTTCTCCATGTCACACAAGTGAGAGAGTGACGTGTGCCAATACTTCCCTGGTCGTCTGTTAGTTCTGCATCAACTGTCTGGCTTGACCAGTGCCCCGTGACTAAGTCCCATTATGTGCCCACTGCGCGCCCAACTCGGCTGTCCACACGATGTCTTCGGCCTCGCGGTCATTTGCCCAGTGGGCACTAGTGGGTGGACAAAAGGCGATGCTTGTTACTAGTGGGTGGACAAAAGGCAATGCTTGTTACTAGTGGGTGGACAAAAGGCAATGCTTGTTACTAGTGGGTGGACAAAAGGCAATGCTTGTTACTAGTGGGTGGACAAAAGGCAATGCTTGTTACTAGTGGGTGGACAAAAGGCAATGCTTGTTACTAGTGGGTGGACAAAAGGCAATGCTTGTTACTAGTGGGTGGACAAAAGGCAATGCTTGTTATTAGTGGGTGGACAAAAGGCGATGTTTGTTACTAGTGGGTGGACAAAAGGCGATGTTTGTTACTAACGCGTCTATAAGAATGTCATCAGCTCAAGGCCAGGGGTCGGAAACCTATTTAGGACAACATTTACAACATTTACAACATTTACAACAGTTACAACATTTACCAGGTGTTTAAAGGGCCACTAACGTGAGTTTTGAGAGTAAAATAATTTAGCTTTGAACTGGAGAGCCGCATCTTGACATCCAAAGAACCACATGCGGTAAGCGAGCCGCAGGTTGCCGACCCCTGCTCTAGGAGCATGACATGTGTTAGTCGAGATTGTCCAATCTGGTAGCATTACTCTGATTGTATCTAGTAGCATTACTTGATTGTATCTGGTAGCCTTACTCGGATTTTATCTGTTTCATCACATTCATGCTTCTACTACCGTAGTGGGGAAACTGATAACAGTTTTAAAACGAAACTTATTGTCAATACCCACCTGACCACACTACCCACCTGCCCACACTACCCACATAACCACACTTCCAAAAATACAGATCACCAAAACCGCCCCATCCCCTACACTATTCCAGATTTCGGAGCGCGCACCTGGACCATCTCAATTGAACGGTTTCAAAACCTCCCGCCGATTCCAGTTGACTTGCTTAATTTAACGAGATATTATCTTCAAATAGCGAGCCTATCTCTGCGCCAAGACGTAACCAGTAGCCCTCGACACAGCTCGTTTGCACTCGCTTCCCCTCGAGATAAGAGCAGCAGAGAACGAGTTAACGTTCAATGCTGAGGTGTATGATAAAAATATCGGAGAATGGAGGCGAGGTCGGTGAAGTGACTAAATGGCAAAAGTGACTTTCATTTCTGTGACATCGATGGCTGGACTGAACTCATGTGGCACGTGGAAGGCGAACAATAGCTAACGGCGACATTAAATTACATAGAGTTATATAGAGATAAACTAAAAATGCATTAATTTAATTACGGTATATTTGATCGATCTCAAATTTTGATACGATGCATTGTTAGGTGACACGAGTCTATGTGCAAAATTTCAGCTCGATAGCATCACAGCAAGAGATTTTTGACTTTTGTTTTTCCGCGTTAGTTTACAAAGACTATTTCCATGTCATATATCCTATTATATGGACATCACTTTGGACTTTCGGTCAGTGTTAGTTTACAAAGACTATTTCCATGTCATATATCCTATTATATGGACATCACTTTGGACTTTCGGTCAGTGTTAGTTTACAAAGACTATTTCCATGTCATATATCCTATTATATGGACATCACTTTGGACTTTCGGTCAGTGTTAGTTTACAAAGACTATTTCCATGTCATATATCCTATTATATGGACATCACTTTGGACTTTCGGTCAGTGTTAGTTTACAAAGACTATTTCCATGTCATATATCCTATTATATGGACATCACTTTGGACTTTCGGTCAGTGTTAGTTTACAAAGACTATTTCCATGTCATATATCCTATTATATGGACATCACTTTGGACTTTCGGTCAGTGTTAGTTTACAAAGACTATTTCCATGTCATATATCCTATTATATGGACATCACTTTGGACTTTCGGTCAGTGTTAGTTTACAAAGACTATTTCCATGTCATATATCCTATTATATGGACATCACTTTGGACTTTCGGTCAGTGTTAGTTTACAAAGACTATTTCCATGTCATATATCCTATTATATGGACATCACTTTGGACTTTCGGTCAGTGTTAGTTTACAAAGACTATTTCCATGTCATATATCCTATTATATGGACATCACTTTGGACTTTCGGTCAGTGTTAGTTTACAAAGACTATTTCCATGTCATATATCCTATGATATGGACATCACTTTGGACTTTCGGTCAGTGTTAGTTTACAAAGACTATTTCCATGTCATATATCCTATTTAAAAATGCCATCGTATTACAAACCACAATTGTAACAAAGGTGACGATCCCGGGGGAAAAAGGTGGTACATTCTGTGCATTCATGAATGCCGCAAAATTTGAGAACCTGTGGCAAGGGCATAATGACGTAACGAATCAGATGTCAGCTGTTCTCCCTAGCAAATCAACCA
This sequence comes from Ampullaceana balthica, assembly GCA_944989445.1. Classification (NCBI taxonomy): domain Eukaryota; kingdom Metazoa; phylum Mollusca; class Gastropoda; family Lymnaeidae; genus Ampullaceana; species Ampullaceana balthica. The sequence goes on along the minus strand of CALYLW010000308.1, from coordinate 621,423 downwards.
CTTCAGCTTGCATTAACACACACTTAAAACACACACAGACATACACACACATTTCAAGTCGAATTGAGGGTTACACACTAAATATCAAGTGAGTGGTTACACACTAAATATCAAGTGAGTGGTTACACACAAAATATCAAGTGAGTGGTTACACAAAATATCAAGTGAGTGGTTACACACAAAATATCAAGTGTGTGGTTACACACTAAATATCAAGTGAGTGGTTACACATAAATATCAAGTGAGTGGTTACACACAAAATATCAAGTGAGTGGTTACACACTAAATATCAAGTGAGTGGTTACACACAAAATATCAAGTGAGTGGTTGCACAAAATATCAAGTGAGTGGTTACACACTAAATATCAAGTGAGTGGTTACACATAAATATCAAGTGAGTGGTTACACACAAATATCAAGTGAGTGGTTACACACAAAATATCAAGTGAGTGGTTACACACAAAATATCAAGTGAGTGGTTACACACTAAATATCAAGTGAGTGGTTACACACTAAATATCAAAGTGAGTGGTTACACACTAAATATCAAATGAGTGGTTACACACAAAATATCAAGTGAGTGGTTACACATAAAATATCAAGTGAGTGGTTACACATAAATATCAAGTGAGTGGTTACACACTAAATATCAAGTGAGTGGTTACACACAAAATACAAAGTGAGTGGTTACACACAAATATCAAGTGAGTGGTTACACACAAAATATCAAGTGAGTGGTTACACTAAATATCAAGTGAGTGGTTACACTAAATATCAATTGAGTGGTTACACAAAATATCAAGTGAGTGGTTACACATAAAATATCAAGTGAATGGTTACACACTAAATATCAAGTGAGTGGTTACACACAAAATATCACGTGAGTGGTTACACAAAATATCAAGTGAGTGGTTACACAAAATATCAAGTGAGTGGTTACACATAAAATATCAAGTGAATGGTTACACACTAAATATCAAGTGAGTGGTTACACACAAAATATCACGTGAGTGGTTACACAAAATATCAAGTGAGTGGTTAACACTAAATATCAAGTGAGTGGTTACACATAAAATATCAAGTGAATGGTTACACACTAAATATCAAGTGAGTGGTTACACACAAAATATCACGTGAGTGGTTACACAAAATATCAAGTGAGTGGTTACACTAAATATCAAGTGAGTGGTTACACATAAATATCAAGTGAGTGGTTACACACTAAATATCAAGTGAGTGGTTACACATAAAATATCAAGTGAGTGGTTACACATAAATATCAAGTGAGTGGTTACACACTAAATATCAAGTGAGTGGTTACACACTAAATATCAAGTGAGTGGTTACACACTAAATATCAAGTGAGTGGTTACACAAAATATCAAGTGAGTGGTTACACACTAAATATCAAGTGAGTGGTTACACATAAATATCAAGTGAGTGGTTACACACTAAATATCAAGTGAGTGGTTACACACTAAATATCAAGTGAGTGGTTACACACAAAATATCAAGTGAGTGGTTACACACTAAATATCAAGTGAGTGGTTACACAAAATATCAAGTGAGTGGTTACACACTAAATATCAAGTGAGTGGTTACACACTAAATATCAAGTGAGTGGTTACACAAAATATCAAGTGAGTGGTTACACACTAAATATCAAGTGAGTGGTTACACAAAATATCAAGTGAATGGTTACACACAAAATATCAAGTGAGAAGCGACTACAGACGGCCCCAAGATATGAACCAACAATTGGAATATGTTAAAACGGCTCGTGTCCGGTGGTTGTTCTATGGGCCCACTCATGGTGTTTTCTTTTACTTTTGGGGCCGCCCATGTAGTGAAGTAAACGCCTTGTCAGAGAGGGTCAGTCGTACAACTTTTGGGGCCGCCCATGTAGTGAAGTAAACGCCTGGTCAGAGAGGGTCAGTCGTACCACTGTCTCGAAGATAAATCAGCTTTAAAAAAATTAGTAAATTAAAAAAAATGTCGTGGTTCCAGGACGATGACTCATCTATACACAACCCAACCTCAATGGACTTGTTACCAGAACGAGGCTTGGCAAGGCATGGACGTCAGAACGAGGCACGGCAAGACTCACTTCATTTCACAGTTAAAGGAAGTGACGTCGAGTTCTCGCGCTATGAGTTAGGTATTAACTTGTCAGTGTAAGATGGCTTCTTTTGATGCTAACTGTCTGCTAACGGCGGATGGAATCCCAGCCCAACACCAGACATTTTTCTCTAGTACAGCACATTAATGGATGTGTACAGCACATTAATGGATGTGTACAGCACATTAATGGATGTGTACAGCACATTAATGGATGTGTACAGCAAATTAATGGATGTGTACAGCACATTAATGGATGTGTACAGCACATTAATGGATGTGTACAGCACATTAATGGATGTGTACAGCATATTAATGGATGTGTACAGCACATTAATGTATGTGTACAGCACATTAATGTATGTGTACAGCACATTAATGTATGTGTACATCACATTAATGTATGTGTACAGCATATTAATAGATGTGTACAGCATATTAATGGATGTGTACAGCATATTAATGGATGTGTACAGCATATTAATGGATGTGTACAGCACATTAATGTATGTGTACAGCATATTAATAGATGTGTACAGCACATTAATGTATGTGTACAGCACATTAATGGATGTGTACAGCATATTAATGGATGTGTACAGCATATTAATGGATGTGTACAGCATATTAATGGATGTGTACATCACATTAATGTATGTGTACAGCATATTAATAGATGTGTACAGCACATTAATGTATGTGTACAACATATTAATGGATGTGTACAGCATATTAATGTATGTGTACATCACATTAATGTATGTGTACAGCATATTAATGGATGTGTACAGCATATTAATGGATGTGTACATCACATTAATGTATGTGTACATCACATTAATGTATGTGTACAGCATATTAATGGATGTGTACAGCACATTAATGTATGTGCAGCCGAGAATTTCTTGCAGATGGATATTCTGTTTCAAACCTATTCGGTTTAAGATAAAGGCAACCAGTAAATAGGATGCCTTCATTGAATGAGTAAATGACTTCATTGAATGAGTAAATGCCTTCATTGAATGAGTAAATGACTTCATTGAATGAGTAAATGCCTTCATTGAATGAGTAAATGCCTTCATTGAATGAGTAAATGACTTCATTGAATGAGTAAATGACTTCATTGAATGAGTAAATGCCTTCATTGAATGAGTAAATGACTTCATTGAATGAGTAAATGACTTCATTGAATGAGTAAATGACTTCATTGAATGAGTAAATGACTTCATTGAATGAGTAAATGACTTCATTGAATGAGTAAATGACTTCATTGAATGAGTAAATGACTTCATTGAATGAGTAAATGACTTCATTGAATGAGTAAATGACTTCATTGAATGAGTAAATGACTTCATTGAATGAGTAAATGACTTCATTGAATGAGTAAATGCCTTCATTGAATGAGTAAATGACTTCATTGAATGAGTAAATGACTTCATTGAATGAGTAAATGCCTTCATTGAATGAGTAAATGACTTCATTGAATGAGTAAATGACTTCATTGAATGAGTAAATGCCTTCATTGAATGAGTAAATGACTTCATTGAATGAGTAAATGACTTCATTGAATGAGTAAATGACTTCATTGAATGAGTAAATGACTTCATTGAATGAGTAAATGACTTCATTGAATGAGTAAATGACTTCATTGAATGAGTAAATGCCTTCATTGAATGAGTAAATGACTTCATTGAATGAGTAAATGACTTCATTGAATGAGTAAATGACTTCATTGAATGAGTAAATGACTTCATTGAATGAGTAAATGCCTTCATTGAATGAGTAAATGACTTCATTGAATGAGTAAATGCCTTCATTGAATGAGTAAATGACTTCATTGAATGAGTAAATGACTTCATTGAATGAGTAAATGACTTCATTGAATGAGTAAATGCCTTCATTGAATGAGTAAATGACTTCATTGAATGAGTAAATGCCTTCATTGAATGAGTAAATGCCTTCATTGAATGAGTAAATGACTTCATTGAATGAGTAAATGACTTCATTGAATGAGTAAATGCCTTCATTGAATGAGTAAATGACTTCATTGAATGAGTAAATGACTTCATTGAATGAGTAAATGACTTCATTGAATGAGTAAATGACTTCATTGAATGAGTAAATGACTTCATTGAATGAGTAAATGACTTCATTGAATGAGTAAATGCCTTCATTGAATGAGTAAATGCCTTCATTGAATGAGTAAATGACTTCATTGAATGAGTAAATGACTTCATTGAATGAGTAAATGACTTCATTGAATGAGTAAATGACTTCATTGAATGAGTAAATGACTTCATTGAATGAGTAAATGCCTTCATTGAATGAGTAAATGACTTCATTGAATGAGTAAATGACTTCATTGAATGAGTAAATGACTTCATTGAATGAGTAAATGACTTCATTGAATGAGTAAATGACTTCATTGAATGAGTAAATGCCTTCATTGAATGAGTAAATGACTTCATTGAATGAGTAAATGACTTCATTGAATGAGTAAATGACTTCATTGAATGAGTAAATGACTTCATTGAATGAGTAAATGCCTTCATTGAATGAGTAAATGACTTCATTGAATGAGTAAATGACTTCATTGAATGAGTAAATGACTTCATTGAATGAGTAAATGCCTTCATTGAATGAGTAAATGACTTCATTGAATGAGTAAATGACTTCATTGAATGAGTAAATGCCTTCATTGAATGAGTAAATGACTTCATTGAATGAGTAAATGACTTCATTGAATGAGTAAATGCCTTCATTGAATGAGTAAATGACTTCATTGAATGAGTAAATGACTTCATTGAATGAGTAAATGCCTTCATTGAATGAGTAAATGCCTTCATTGAATGAGTAAATGCCTTCATTGAATGAGTAAATGCCTTCATTGAATGAGTAAATGACTTCATTGAATGAGTAAATGACTTCATTGAATGAGTAAATGACTTCATTGAATGAGTAAATGCCTTCATTGAATGAGTAAATGACTTCATTGAATGAGTAAATGACTTCATTGAATGAGTAAATGACTTCATTGAATGAGTAAATGACTTCATTGAATGAGTAAATGACTTCATTGAATGAGTAAATGACTTCATTGAATGAGTAAATGCCTTCATTGAATGAGTAAATGACTTCATTGAATGAGTAAATGACTTCATTGAATGAGTAAATGACTTCATTGAATGAGTAAATGACTTCATTGAATGAGTAAATGACTTCATTGAATGAGTAAATGACTTCATTGAATGAGTAAATGACTTCATTGAATGAGTAAATGACTTCATTGAATGAGTAAATGACTTCATTGAATGAGTAAATGCCTTCATTGAATGAGTAAATGACTTCATTGAATGAGTAAATGACTTCATTGAATGAGTAAATGACTTCATTGAATGAGTAAATGACTTCATTGAATGAGTAAATGACTTCATTGAATGAGTAAATGACTTCATTGAATGAGTAAATGACTTCATTGAATGAGTAAATGCCTTCATTGAATGAGTAAATGACTTCATTGAATGAGTAAATGCCTTCATTGAATGAGTAAATGACTTCATTGAATGAGTAAATGCCTTCATTGAATGAGTAAATGACTTCATTGAATGAGTAAATGACTTCATTGAATGAGTAAATGACTTCATTGAATGAGTAAATGACTTCATTGAATGAGTAAATGACTTCATTGAATGAGTAAATGCCTTCATTGAATGAGTAAATGCCTTCATTGAATGAGTAAATGACTTCATTGAATGAGTAAATGCCTTCATTGAATGAGTAAATGACTTCATTGAATGAGTAAATGACTTCATTGAATGAGTAAATGCCTTCATTGAATGAGTAAATGACTTCATTGAATGAGTAAATGACTTCATTGAATGAGTAAATGCCTTCATTGAATGAGTAAATGCCTTCATTGAATGAGTAAATGACTTCATTGAATGAGTAAATGCCTTCATTGAATGAGTAAATGACTTCATTGAATGAGTAAATGACTTCATTGAATGAGTAAATGACTTCATTGAATGAGTAAATGCCTTCATTGAATGAGTAAATGACTTCATTGAATGAGTAAATGACTTCATTGAATGAGTAAATGACTTCATTGAATGAGTAAATGACTTCATTGAATGAGTAAATGACTTCATTGAATGAGTAAATGACTTCATTGAATGAGTAAATGCCTTCATTGAATGAGTAAATGACTTCATTGAATGAGTAAATGACTTCATTGAATGAGTAAATGACTTCATTGAATGAGTAAATGACTTCATTGAATGAGTAAATGACTTCATTGAATGAGTAAATGACTTCATTGAATGAGTAAATGACTTCATTGAATGAGTAAATGACTTCATTGAATGAGTAAATGACTTCATTGAATGAGTAAATGCCTTCATTGAATGAGTAAATGACTTCATTGAATGAGTAAATGACTTCATTGAATGAGTAAATGACTTCATTGAATGAGTAAATGACTTCATTGAATGAGTAAATGACTTCATTGAATGAGTAAATGACTTCATTGAATGAGTAAATGACTTCATTGAATGAGTAAATGCCTTCATTGAATGAGTAAATGCCTTCATTGAATGAGTAAATGACTTCATTGAATGAGTAAATGCCTTCATTGAATGAGTAAATGACTTCATTGAATGAGTAAATGACTTCATTGAATGAGTAAATGACTTCATTGAATGAGTAAATGACTTCATTGAATGAGTAAATGACTTCATTGAATGAGTAAATGACTTCATTGAATGTTCATAAATAAAATCTCATGGGAAAATGAGCAAAAGTCTTTCATCCAGAACTTCGAGTTTAGAAGACATGAGAAGGGGGGAGGGCTTGGTACAAGAAGTGAGGGGTACCGTTCAAGACAGTTAAGTTATAGCAGAGTTATCCTCCAAGACAGTTATCTCGCAACCAGTTATCTAACAATACAGAATAATTATCAAATTTTACGTCCAGTTCTCTGATCTAATTTTTTGAGTCCATTTTAAAGATCGGGATATTTCCCTCTTACAAATGATACTCTTACAAATGATACTCTTACAAATGATACTCTTACAAATGATACTCTTACAAATGATACTCTTACAAATGATACTCTTACAAATGATACTCTTACAAATGATACTCTTACAAATGATACTCTTACAAATGATACTCTTACAAATGATACTCTTACAAATGATACTCTTACAAATGATACTCTTACAAATGATACTCTTACAAATGATACTCTTACAAATGATACTCTTACAAATGATACTCTTACAAATGATACTCTTACAAATGATACTCTTACAAATGATACTCTTACAAATGATACTCTTACAAATGATACTCTTACAAATGATACTCTTACAAATGATACTCTTACAAATGATACTCTTACAAATGATACTCTTACAAATGATACTCTTACAAATGATACTCTTACAAATGATACTCTTACAAATGATACTGATAAGACAGACATCTCCGACTCTAAGATAAGACAGACATCTCCGACTCTAAGATAAGACAGACATCTCCGACTCTAAGATAAGACAGACATCTCCGACTCTAAGATAAGACAGACATCTCCGACTCTAAGATAAGACAGACATCTCCGACTCTAAGATAAGACAGACATCTCCGACTCTAAGATAAGACAGACATCTCCGACTCTAAGATAAGACAGACATATCCGACTCTAAGATAAGACAGACATCTCCGACTCTAAGATAAGACAGACATCTCCGACTCTAAGATAAGACAGACATCTCCGACTCTAAGATAAGACAGACATCTCCGACTCTAAGATAAGACAGACATCTCCGACTCTAAGATAAGACAGACATCTCCGACTCTAAGATAAGACAGACATCTCCGACTCTAAGATAAGACAGACATCTCCGACTCTAAGATAAGACAGACATCTCCGACTCTAAGATAAGACAGACATCTCCGACTCTAAGATAAGACAGACATCTCCGACTCTAAGAATGTCAAATTGTCTGCCTTTTGAAGACAGGTAGCTAGCAGCAAGTCTTGTCGACTTCTTAATGAAACTAGGCGCCGGAGGAAGCCTGGGATAAGTTGCACAAGGCAACGACCCACTCAAGACAGGGCGCACGACCCACTCAGGGCGCTTTTAAACCCAACTCATTGACGGGGCGCAGATGTTCGTCTTGGAGTTTACCACCTTGACTCTAACTGGCAATTTCAAGAATTTACAACCCGTGGGGGGGGGGAGCGGGGGAGATGTAGATATGTTTGAATCTGCTGTCTGTAACATATGGGGTGGGGGGAGGATGGGGAGATGGGGGTGGGGGGACAAGGTGGTTGGGAGTAATCGTCTTTTGAAAACTAAATCATAGAGCGGTGAGAGTTACTTACTCTTGAGTAGAAGAGGGAGATAAGCAAGGCGTTATAGTATCCATGATAAGTGTCATGAGAAAGTATCCATGATAAGTGTCATGAGAAAGTCTCCATTATATGGTACGGCATGTAAGATACAATATTATAGATAAAAGATCCAATTTTAGGTATTTATAAGACCCAATGTTAGGAATATAAATCCAATGTTAGTAGTTAGGTATATAAGACTCAATGTTAGGAATATAAATCCAATGTTAGTAGTTAGGTATATAAGACTCAATGTTAGGAATATAAATCCAATGTTAGTAGTTAGGTATATAAGACTCAATGTTAGGAATATAAATCCAATGTTAGTAGTTAGGTATATAAGACTCAATGTTAGGAATATAAATCCAATGTTAGTAGTTAGGTATATAAGACTCAATGTTAGGAATATAAATCCAATGTTAGGAATGTCCGGGATATTATTTAATTAGATGATATTGATTAAATTGATTGGTATATCAACAATAGAAACAAAATATTACCGTATAGATAATTATAAACCCATTCTCTAAAATTATGCCCTCCTCCTCGCCTCAGAAAAGTTGTGAAGAAAGATGTAGATCTTATGTCGATTACTAGCAACTCTCGTTTAATTAGGTCTAACGGTTGTGGGGCGGGCATGTGCCCACCAGGAACTGGTTGTAAACATGAGTGATGTCCAAAAAATGTCCCCTACTCCCCTTTTTTTTTGTTCTCCCGCCCTTTTTTGTGCACGGCTATCTGAGAGAAGTCTGCTTGCAAGCATCGTGACGTCATTGACGTGGTGTGTCTCTCCTTGCAAACATCATGACGTCATTGACGTGGTGTGTCTCTCCTTGCAAGCATCGTGACGTCATTGACGGGGTGTGTCTCTCCTTGCAAACATCATGACGTCATTGACGTGGTGTGTCTCTCCTTGCAAACATCATGACGTCATTGACGTGGTGTGTCTCTCCTTCCAAGCATCGTGACGTCATTGACGTGGTGTGTCTCTCCTTGCAAACATCATGACGTCATTGACGTGGTGTGTCTCTCCTTGCAAGCATCGTGACGTCATTGACGGGGTGTGTCTCTCCTTGCAAACATCATGACGTCATTGACGTGGTGTGTCTCTCCTTGCAAACATCATGACGTCATTGACGTGGTGTGTCTCTTTTTGCAAGCATCGTGACGACATTGACGGGGTGTGTCTCTCCTTGCAAACATCATGACGTCATTGACGTGGTGTGTCTCTCCTTGCAAACATCATGACGTCATTGACGTGGTGTGTCTCTCCTTGCAAGCATCGTGACGTCATTGACGGGGTGTGTCTCTCCTTGCAAACATCATGACGTCATTGACGTGGTGTGTCTCTCCTTGCAAACATCATGACGTCATTGACGTGGTGTGTCTCTCCTTGCAAGCATCGTGACGTCATTGACGGGGTGTGTCTCTCCTTGCAAACATCATGACGTCATGACGTGGTGTGTCTCTCCTTGCAAGCATCGTGACGTCATTGACGGGTGTGTCTCCCTGCAAACATCTGACTCATTGACGTGGTGTGTCTCTCCTTGCAAGCATCGTGACGTCATTGACGTGGTGTGTCTCTCCTGCAAGCATCGTGACGTCATTGACGTGGTGTGTCGTTTGTTTTTGTCAGAGGCGTCATGAGCTACCGCACTGGGTGACACCAACCCTAGTGACGCCTCTAGTTCTTGTTCCATTTGTTTAAATGATAGGTTTTTCCTATTGTTTAAATGATAGGTTTTACCTATTGTTTAAATGATAGGTTTTTCCTATTGTTTAAATGATAGGTTTTTCCTATTGTTTAAATGATAGGTTTTTTCCTATTGTTTAAATGATAGGTTTTTCCTATTGTTTAAAAGATAGGTTTTTCCTATTGTTTAAAAGATAGGTTTTTCCTATTGTTTAAATGATAGGTTTTTCCCTATTGTTTAAATGATAGGGTTTTCCTATTGTTTAAGTAATTAGGATGGTTTGTGTTAAAATCGCCCCTACTAATTGCCTGTATGACACACATCGTTACACTTGAATCATAAAACACTTTACTTTATTTCAGACGCCTCTCAGTCTCTCACGGAGGATGAAAAGAAACACAAAAGTGGAGGTAAGAAATGTGTGCTGTGTGATAGGGGCTGTGATGGTAGAAGTGAGTGTGCCGTGTGATGGGGGATGTGATGGGTAAAGAGAGTGTGCTGTGTGATGGGGGACTGTGATGGTAGAAGTGAGTGTGGAGGGCCTGTGATGGTAGAATGGGGACTGTGATGGTGAAGAAGTGAGTGATGGGCCCTGATGAGGGGGGCTGTGATGGTGAGAGAGTGAGTGTGCCGTGTGATGGGGGATGTGATGATGAGAAGAGAGTGTGAGCAGTGGTGTGTTATGTGAGTCGTACAACGCCCTGTGTGTTTGTGAGTCGTACAACGCCCTTGTGTTTGTGAGTCGTACAACGCCCTTGTGTCTGTCATTTGGACGTCCGTCACTTAACTTTCCCACAACTTTGGTTACTTCTTACCTAGTTAGACAGTCGTGCGTGCAGAGCTGGGTTAGCGTTAGAGTTAGGGTTAGGTTAGGTTAGGGTTAGAGTTACGGTTAGGTTAGGTTGTTAGGGTTACGGTTAGGTTAGATCTGAGTTAGAGTTACGGTTAGGTTAGGTTAGGGTTAGAGTTACGGTTAGGTTAGGGTTAGAGTTACGGTTAGGTTATGGTTAGATTACGGTTAGGTTAGGGTTAGAGTTATGGTTAGGGTTACGGTTAGGTTAGAGCTGAGTTAGAGTTACGTCTGGTTAGGGTTAGAGTTACGGTTAGGTTAGAGCTGAGTTAGAGTTACGGTTAGGTTAGGGATAGAGTTAGAGTTACGGTTAGGTTAAGGTTAGAGTTATGGTTAGGTTAGAGCTGAGTTAGAGTTACGGTTAGGTTAGGGATAGAGTTAGAGTTACGGTTAGGTTAAGGTTAGAGTTATGGTTAGGTTAGAGCTGAGTTAGAGTTACGGTTAGGTTAGGGATAGAGTTACGGTTAGGTTAAGGTTAGGTTAAGGTTAGAGTTATGGTTAGGTTAGAGCTGAGTTAGAGTTACGGTTAGGTTAGGGATAGAGTTACGGTTAGGTTAAGGTTAGAGTTACGGTTAGGTCAGGTTAGTATAAGGCTCGTGTTGGTAATGTTCGAAGAATTCTACGATGGTTTTTTAAAACTGAACTTGAACTATCCCTTAAACCCGTTGTTGGGTCGTTGGGGCACCATCGTGAACTGCACACTAACACACGCCATTTGTCCCGGTCCTGTGCTGCCCTTTGAGAGTCGCTGAATGACAGGCTGGTCCACTCTTAGATATCGTCCTCCATCTCTTCTTTTGTTTTTTTTTACAAGACTCAATAACAATAGTCCGAAATTTAGGTGTTTAAATATCTTAGACTTGACTTGACAACGGCAGTCAATGTTACACCGTGTTAGAAATATCTTAGACTTGACTTGACAACGGCAGTCAATGTTACATCGTGTTAGAAATATCTTAGACTTGACTTGACAACGACAGTCAATGGTATCAGCCTCAAAGAACGAGACAACTACAATGTAATACTTACACTTAGAAGTTAGATGCTCTAGCGGGTTGAATTTCGACCCACTCATTGTCTCGGGTGGGTCTAGATCCCGGGTGGGTTGGTCATGTGGGATAAATGACACCGAGTTAGTTGTGGTGTTAGTTGTTGAAACGTTATAAACACGCGATGAGTACCTCGGTGTGGCCAGACCTGCTGCCCGGGGCCTGAGTCTGTTTCCTGGCCCGTCCCCGGGGAGGGTTAATGCTGTCACGCCGCCAAGATAGGGAAGGTTTATGATCAGGGAATGTTGATGTTAGTCTTAACTTGGCCTGACAATCTTTGTCGCCATGTGCCCCAATTATTTAGCCCGTCGTTTGAGAAGGTTGGAATAAATTATTTAACCACTGTCCATTTCACACGGATGGTCTGGAAAGGATACCGGAGTTGTTTCCCTTTGGACTTTAAAGACCGCCTCAAGAATATCGTGCTAGAGCTGAGCTGCAGATCCGAAGGGAGATAATTCCCCGGGCTCATTTCGGAGCGGTAAAAGCATGAGTAACGAATTGTGTCCCCTTGTGTCTTCGTTCTTAATGCCAAAAATGATCTCGGTGTCTTAAGTCAACAATTTGGTGTTTGGGTAGATGACAGAATGGTGTTTGGGTAGATGACAGAATGGTGTTTGGGTAGATGACAGAATGGTGTTTGGGTAGATGACAGAATGGTGTTTGGGTAGATGACAGAATGGTGTTTGGGTAGATGACAGAATGGTGTTTGGGTAGATGACAGAATGGTGTTTGGGTAGATGACAGAATGGTGTTTGGGTAGATGACAGAATGGTGTTTGGGTAGAGGACAGAATGAGTGTTTGGGTAGATGACAGAATGGTGTTTGGGTAGATGACAGAATGGTGTTTGGGTAGATGACAGAATGGTGTTTGGGTAGATGACAGAATGGTGTTTGGGTAGAGGACAGAATGAAGTGTTTGGGTAAATGACAGAATGGTGTTTGGGTAGATGACAGAATGGTGTTTGGGTAGATGACAGAATGGTGTTTGGGTAGATGACAGAATGGTGTTTGGGTAGATGACAGAATGGTGTTTGGGTAGATGACAGAATGGTGTTTGGGTAGATGACAGAATGGTGTTTGGGTAGATGACAGAATGGTGTTTGGGTAGATGACAGAATGGTGTTTGGGTAGATGACAGAATGGTGTTTGGGTAGATGACAGAATGGTGTTTGGGTAGATGACAGAATGGTGTTTGGGTAGATGACAGAATGGTGTTTGGGTAGATGACAGAATGGTGTTTGGGTAGATGACAGAATGGTGTTTGGGTAGATGACAGAATGGTGTTTGGGTAGATGACAGAATGAAGTGTTTGGGTAGATGACAGAATGAAGTGTTTGGGTAGATGACAGAATGAAGTGTTTGGGTAAATGACAGAATGGTGTTTGGGTAGATGACAGAATGGTGTTTGGGTAGATGACAGAATGGTGTTTGGGTAGATGACAGAATGGTGTTTGGGTAGATGACAGAATGGTGTTTGGGTAGATGACAGAATGGTGTTTGGGTAGATGACAGAATGGTGTTTGGGTAGATGACAGAATGGTGTTTGGGTAGATGACAGAATGGTGTTTGGGTAGATGACAGAATGGTGTTTGGGTAGATGACAGAATGGTGTTTGGGTAGATGACAGAATGGTGTTTGGGTAGATGACAGAATGGTGTTTGGGTAGATGACAGAATGGTGTTTGGGTAGATGACAGAATGGTGTTTGGGTAGAGGACAGAATGAAGTGTTTGGGTAAATGACAGAATGGTGTTTGGGTAAATGACAGAATGGAGTTTGGGTAGATGACAGAATGGTGTTTGGGTAGATGACAATGGGTAGAAGGCCTTAAACGATCAATTGTATCATGAGACAGCTGATCACCTTTTACGAGTAGGTGCAAACAGCAATCCTTAAACTAGCTATAATCGATATTCACTTCCACCATTTCTCATCAGATAGAATCAGACATTTTCATTTCTTCCTCTCCCTTGTGCGCCCTTTGGTGAAAAAAACAGGTCCAGATGGACGGTCATTTGATTTGGTCAAACCTTTAGCCTTGTCAGACCTGGATTAACTTCTTGGACCATCCATCATCCACACCCGCCCATAACATCACACACCCGCCCATAACATCACACACACACCCACCCATAACATCACACACCCGCCCATAACATCACATACCCGCCCATAACATCACACACACCCGCCCATAACATCACACACACCCGCCCATAACATCACCCACACCCGCCCATAACATCACACACACCCGCCCATAACATCACACACACCCGCCCATAACATCACACACACCCGCCCATAACATCACACATACCCGCCCATAACATCACACACACCCGCCCATAACATCACACGTACCCGCCCATAACATCACACACACCCGCCCATAACATCACACACACCCGCCCATAACATCACACACACCCGCCCATAACATCACACACCCGCCCATAACATCACACACACCCGCCCATAACATCACACAAACCCGCCCACAACATCACCCACACCCGACCATAACATCACACACGCCGGGCGATAACATCACACACACACCCGCCCATAACAGCACACACACCCGCCCATAACATCACACAAACCCGCCCATAACATCACACACACCCGCCCATAACATCACACACACCCGCCCATAACATCACACACCCGCCCATAACATCACACACACCCGACCATAACATAACACACACCCGCCTATAACATCACACACCCGCTCATAACATCACACACACCCGACCATAACATAACACACACCCGCCCATAACATATCACACACCCGCCCATAACATCACACACACCCGCCCATAACATCACACACACCAGCCCATAACATCACACACACCCGCGCATAACATCACACACACCAGCCCATAAAATCACACATACCCGCCCATAACATCACACACACCCGCCCATAACATCACACACACCCACACATAACATCACACACACACACCCATAACATCACACACACACCCGCCCATAACATCACACACACCCACACATAACATCACACACACACACACACACCCATAACATCACACACCCGCCCATAACATCACACACACCCGCCCATAACATCACACACACCCACCCATAACATCACACACACCCACCCATAACATCACACACCCGCCCATAACATCACACCCGCAGTGGCAGTCTGTTTGGGGTGATTGTGTCAGTCTGTGTGGGTTTATTGTGTCAGTCTGTGTGGGTTTATTGTGTCAGTCTCTGTGGGTTTATTGTGTCAGTCTGTGTGGGTTTATTGTGTCAGTCTGTGTGGGTTTATTGTGTCAGTCTGTGTGGGTTTATTGTGTCAGTCTGTGTGGGTTTATTGTGTCAGTCTGTGTGGGGTTATTGTGTCAGTCTGTGTGGGGTGATTGTGTCAGTCTGTGTTGGTTTATTGTTCAGTCTGTGTGGGGTGATTGTGTCAGTCTGTGTGGGGTTATTGTGTATTATTTAAAGGATGTTTGTGAGAAATGTTTGGAACAGCTGTGACCCATCGTTATGTCCCCTGCCCCCCCCCCACAAACACAGAACCCCCTTGGTACTGAAACCAAACGTGTCTCCCCACCCCCCCCCTCTGGCGAGCTGATTAAAGATTACACATCCAGGAATCAGGAAACGGGGGGTGGGGGATGGTGGGGGACGTTGATTGCTACATTTCATTGTTCTTAGATTAATCTAGATTAGACCAGGGGTGAACCGCTTAAAACATCAATGTGGAATGGCGAGTGGGGGGGGGGCGGAGAGGGGTGCGAAGTTGTGTGTGACGAGAACAGCGGGCGTCCTTTGTCCAATGATGCAATGCTGCAAATATTGGTTCGTGTAGCTATGAAAAATGTGCCAGGGAATTAATCGTTGCTTTTTCGCATTAGTTACCACCATTGGCGTTTTAGAACTCTGGTCCCTGGTCGGGGTCTGGTCCCTAGTTGGGGTCTGGGGCCTCGTCGGGGTCTGGTGTTTAGCGACGGAAACTGAAGTCAAGAAGTTTGAAAGCTTTGAATCACCGCGGCTTGCCATTCGTTGGCAAGATATCCGGCACCTCGTATTTTGGCAATGCATCTTACGTCATTGTCAGGTGGGGTGGGGAGTGGTGTCACTCGACCGTCATTGTCAGGTGGGGTGGGGGGTGTCACTCGACCGTCATTGTCAGGTGGGGTGGGGGGTGTCACTCGACCGTACTGTCCTCAGTTTGGTGGGGGGGGGTGTCACTCGACCGTTCTGTCCTCAGTTTGGTGGGGGGGGGGTGTCACTCGACCGTACTGTCCTCAGTTTGGTGGGGGGGGGTGGTGTCATTCGACCGTACTGTCCTCAGTTTGGTGCGGGGGTGGGGTTGGTGTCACTCGACCGTACTGTCCTCAGTTTGGTTGGGGGGGGGGTGTCACTCGACCGTACTGTCCTCAGTTTGGTGGGGGGGGGTGGTGGTGTCACTCGACCGTACCTCAGTTTGGTTGGGGGGGTGTCACTCGACCGTACTGTCCTCAGTTGGGTGTGGGGGGGGGGTGGTGTCACTCGACCGTACTGTCCTCAGTTTGTGACTCACGTGGCCAGAGGAAACATGCAGGCGGTGATATGGGGTGAAATGTGCCCCAATGGAACTCGGGAGGATGCATTTGGGGCTTTTGTTTCCACGAGGATGAGAGTGATGTCCCTGTCTCCTCCGAAGGGAGAAGCTGTGAGAGGGCTCAGTTATTTACACTTGTGAATGCTGGTAAAATATTGGCCAGTTGTCACGGCTGCAGACTCGAGTAACGCTCGGATGGGACGGCACGTGTGCAAATCATCGGGAATTCCCAGCTTACATTCATGCGAGCTCTTCTCTACGTCACACACGTCTATTTGATTTGTCCCCCCCCCCTTTTCACTAAACTATATGTATATAAAACTAACATTTTCGCTAGCAACCTTTTAAAGAGGTGAAAATAAAACTAACATTTTGGCAAGTATATTTTTAAAGAGGGTAACATTGGAACCTAAGTCTTCTTTATATCACGACCAAACGATGTAGTGCCACCATCAATGTTCCCTCTAAGGTGTGTTGGTCCGTGTGTAGTGCCACCATCAATGTTCCCTCTAAGGTGTGTTGGTCCGTGTGTAGTGCCACCATCAATGTTCCCTCTAAGGTGTGTTGGTCCGTGTGTAGTGCCACCATCAATGTTCCCTCTAAGGTGTGTTGGTCCCTGTGTAGTGCCACCATCAATGTTCCCTCTGAGGTGTGTTGGTCCGTGTGTAGTGCCACAATCAATGTTCCCTCTGAGGTGTGTTGGTCCGTGTGTAGTGCCACCATCAATGTTCCCTCTAAGGTGTGTTGGTCCATGTGTAGTGCCACCATCAATGTTCCCTCTAAGGTGTGTTGGTCCGTGTGTAGTGCCACAATCAATGTTCCCTCTGAGGTGTGTTGGTCCGTGTGTAGAACCACCATCAATGTTCCCTCTAAGGTGTGTTGGTCCATGTGTAGTGCCACCATCAATGTTCCCTCTAAGGTGTGTTGGTCCGTGTGTAGTGCCACAATCAATGTTCCCTCTAAGGTGTGTTGGTCCGTGTGTAGTGCCACCATCAATGTTCCCTCCAAGGTGTGTTGGTCCGTGAGCAAAGTATAAAAACTCCTGTGCTAAATTGTACAGGATCCATTTTTGTGCAATATTTTACCAAATTGGCTGCGCGATAATTCTGAACCGCTGCGTGGCGTCGGTCAGACATCTGCGTGGCCGCGCAGCTTAAAGGGAACATTGGCCTCCATTAGATAGATGGTGTACGGTACGTCTACAGAAGGTACACTGTCCAATATATTAATTGTTGACCTAGGCGCCCCTGTCATTGGTGACGCCCTGTTGTGTGGAGCCACCCTGGTGTGTGGAGCCACCCTGGTGTATGGAGCCACCCTGGTGTGGGGAGCCACCCTGGTGTGTGGAGCCACCCTGGTGTGTGGAGCCACCCTGGTGTGTGGAGCCACCCTGGTGTGTGGAGCCACCCTCGTGTGTGGAGCCACCCTGGTGTGTGGAGCCACCATTGCCTTATTTTGTTCATTGTAAAAAAAAATAATTGTAGATTGAGGAGCCGAAAAGTCTGATTCCAATTGAGCTTGTAAAGAAACCAGTCAATACCACGCTCCGAGAACAGATCAATAGACATGTTGATGTTTGTAAATGTATGCTTGTAATAACGAGTCCAGGGAGATGAATACAGCGGACGAGGCGTTGCCGAGCACCGCCAACAAAGACGTTTGAAATATTTGCCCTTGGCCGCATGATATGGACTGATGGCCATGGCGCCTGGGTCTATTGAACTTCCGGTCTGTGTTTGACAACTGCGGCCGGACGTCTTCTACAGCCTGCTGTCCAAATGGAGAAATAAATTCCAGCGTACACCAGTCCTACTGCGTACACCAGTCCTACAGCCCTACCCAGTCCTAAAGCGTACACCAGTCCTACAGCGTACACCAGTCCTACAGCGTACACCAGTCCTACAGCCCTACACAGTCCTACAGCGTACACCAGTCCTACAGTCCTACAATGTCATACAGCGTACACCAGTCCTACAGCGTACACCAGTCCTACAGCCATACCCAGTCCTACAGCCCTACCCAGTCCTTCAGCCCTACCCAGTCCTACAGCCCTACCCAGTCCTACAGCGTACACCAGTCCTACAGCGTACACCAGTCCTACAGCCCTACCCAGTCCTACAGTCCTACCCTCGGTGAGGTCGAGCTATCAGGGGAAGCCCGTGGTCGTGCTACGTCACATTGAGGATTGGAGTCACGAGTCTTGAAACACGCGTCGCCAGACTGACGCCGAGATTCTAATATCAGCTAAAAGGAAAACCGTGTGCGATATATGACATAGCTACATCTCTGTCATTTCATCTCATTTCCAACCCTTAACAGAAATACTGGAAATGACATAACATTAAATGAATTGTGACACAGGGGTGTATGTCGTATGTGTATGTGTGTGTGGGGGGGGGGCATGTGTCAGAAAGTGATCGTGTTTGATGTCCATTTATAGAATTTCCTTGAACTAGGTCAACACATACTATTGACACTTCTTTACTCCTCTTGTAAACTTTTTAACCCAGTAAGGGGTGTGTGTGTGTGTGTGTGTGTGTGTGTGTGTGTGTGTGTGTGTGTTTTCTTTGTTGTATTTTTGTGTAGCCAGTTGTACATATATACGTTTATAACCCAGAGTTGATTCACAATGTCTGCATTCATTGAACATTTGTCTTATAATCTGATTCCTTCCCCAGACATGATGTCTGTCCCTCCAGACCTGACGCAGACAGTCGTGGTGACGGTACAACACAGTAACCACCACCACCACAACCACAGCAACCAGACCTACAACCACAGCCAAGGCTCCAACGACTCGCCCAACAACAACCACGTCAACTCCATGGACAAGATCCCCAACTACGGGGTGGGGCCGGACTCCCCCTTCATCCACGACAGCTCCCCCTCCTACAGCGTCCCGGAACTTCCCAACATCTACCCGCAGTCCGGCATGGACGTGGGTCAGTACAGCGTCCCGGACACCCAGTACATGGCCAGCGGACGGCCGTACTCACCCATCAGTCACCCACAGTACCCGCCCCAAAGTCCACAGTCTTTTTCGTCAGTGGGTCCAACTCCTTATTCTTCGACCCCGACGCAACAGTTTTTCCCTGACAAGGTCATGGGGGCCCCTGGAGTCCCACAAAGACATTCCGGGAGCCAGGTCCCCGTGAACAAGACCCTAATAGTGGAGCCAACTGTCAACCTAAACCTCAACACGTCCATTGAGAAGATGACCATGAAAGACAATAAGAGTGGTCTGCCGCCACCGCCCCCCTCCTCTTGTGATAGCCGGCCACTCTCACAGTGCGACAGCTTGCAGGACAGCAGACAGTCCGTCATATCTGTCCAGCTGCCCGGCAATGTGGACACAGAGGCGGTCACGTGGTCAACGTTTACCCATACAGGTGGACGCTTGGTGCTGCCTGAATCAGGTAAATCTATTTTTAACTATGACCCATTTGTCTTTTTATTCAGCGGCTTCCTGATGACTTATAATGATAAGATATGTGAACATTAAATTAAATGTGAGAACTATATAGCAAATGACAACTATATAGCAAATTACAACTATATAGCAAATGACAACTATATAGCAAATTACAACTATATAGCAAATGACAACTATATAGCAAATGACAACTATATAGCAAATGACAACTATATAGCAAATGACAACTGTATAGCAAATGACAACTATATAACAGGTTTAACTTCATTCCCCCTTCCCATTTTTACTAAGCCTCCACCAATGTCCTAGTCACTTAAGGCCCATTTTCTTCCAGAAACCACCCAACCGTGAATTTTATTTTATCACGCCAACTGATCCCCATTTATGTATGGCAACTCAACAAAAAAGCCATTAGCATAAACCATTTATGAAATCCAGTGTGAGATCAAAAGTGGAATGTGGTCAATTTGTGAGTCAAATTGCCCCGTTATATGGGGGACACCGAGTGATGTCCCTTACATACCAGGCGCCACCCACGAGAGGCGGGCCTGCAGGCAGGGGAGATAGGACATCGGCTTAATCCCCACAAGCCACGGTTTTATAAGCCCTCGCTCTCTCTTCGAGATGATGGGCAATCATGGGTAACTGCAGGTGGACGAGTTCACCGAGTGCACGTCTCCATTTGGGTCCCTCCATTATTCAATGTACCAATTTTTACATTTTAATTTAAAAAATTTTCGTTTGGTTAGATCAGTGGTTCCCAAACTTTTTTGACCCACGGACCCCTTTTATACTCAAAATTTCCCCACGGACCCCCAAGTAAAAAAAAACTTTATAAATGCATAGTACAAAAATTACAAAAGCAACATTTTGATGAAAAATACGGTATTTATTAAAATTATCACTTTTGTTTAAGATAAAATTGAAGAAAAAAAACTTGGATTAACGTGATGAGATTTTATGAGTGTATTTATGCCTGACTCAATGTTTGTGTGTAGGAACCGCAAATCCTCACGAGCACCAATTTCTAGTCATTTATTTTTTATTTTCGTTGTTTTTTATGATGAGGTCAAAACGCCACTGAATCTTTGTTCTACCAAATAGAAAGACAGGAAAACAGTCAAAAAAATTCTGTACAATAACCTTTAATGCATGATATAAAATTGGGTTCTGACTTTGTAACCAGAATTTATGGTATCCTAGTTCAAACAGTGGTATAAGTTCCTCATTTGTGGATATTTCAATAAGCTGCTCCTGTATTAGTATGGATTCATCTGTGTTTGGGATCTGAGTTTGTACATGCGCTAAAGAGCTCAACTTATCTTATCTGTTTACAGACGCTCCTTCTATACAGAAGATTATTGCGTCCTACGCTTATCCATGGTTTGTGTTTAGTCCTGCATTTTTATTAGAGATTTAAATGTTGATAAAGTGTTGGTTTTCCTGGATTCTTCAGGCAACCCATTCCACGCCCGAATTCCGGACGGGAAGAAGGAAAACTTGTATGTGTTAAAAAACAAAATGTGTTGTAAAAATACAAGTTAAAAACTTGTATTTTTCTACTTATAGTCCAACTGCCAGTCGGAAATGTCCTATAGTGGCAAATGCCTACAAAATATCTGCATGAAGAGCCGTTAAGTTTTGACAGGAGGCAAGCAAACCTTTAACTTTGTGGCAATTTCAAAAGATTTGAAAACTGAAAACATTCTCCTGTTCCTAAGTTTTGTTTGCAAAGAAAAAGATTTGCAACAAAGTCAGATATAACGCTTTTAGTTTTGATTAAATTTAATTGGTTACCTTGTAGTAGTTGTAGTTTCAAATTAGTTTTGTTAAAGTTTGGTAAATAATTCATTAATAAAGGATATGTCATTTTTTGAGTTAATTGTGATGCTAATTGTCTTTGTTTTCCAGGAATTTGGACAATGAATCAAAGAGAGTATAAAATCGATTTAAATATGTACGTGATGATAACCAGCGTAATTCTGTGTGAATAAATAATCCATTATAGTCTTCTTCTTCATTTTCCAAACCGTGGTGAGCAAATAATCTCTCATCGAAGGCATTCCTTTTGATTTTATTAACTGCTCTAATGACATAATGTAGTGATCCATGCAAACTTTCACTAAGATTTTTTGGAATATTTTATGTTGATGAATGAATCAATTTACTGAAAATACATTTGGTACAGAATGTTTTAAATATGCCATAAATTCAAGTGTAATGCTTTAACTTCAAACATTTTTTTAAAATTCAGTAAATAATGTTTCACGTTTCGTATCTGTTTCCAAACATTTAGGCATACATCAAATATTCATTAACACCATATTGTAGGCATTGTTTCTTCGGCTCACTCAGTTCTGGATTTACCTATTTGCTAAACAAGCTATAACTTAGGGCCCCTGCCTTCTTGGGGGCCCCCGGAAGTTTTGTTTTCATATTTGTCACTAGACTTCAAAAGGTCCTTAAATAGCTTAGGGCCCCATCAAGTCTAAATCCAGCCTTGGGCTCACTCATTCTCTTATCTGTTGTAACAGACCACTGTTAAGAATTATTAACGTTTTCAATGGAATGCTACAGTAAAGCCCTATTAAAAACATTTGATGATAGGATACAATTTAGATAAATATAACTTCCCGACACATCGAAAAATACCCAAACCTTGCAACCCTCGTAGATTCAAGTTAAAAACTTGTATTTTTCTACCTATAGTTATAGGAATTCGGCATTTCATCTGCATCAAGCTTGACCTTTCAACAAACCAAGTATTTTGATTGGTTATAAATGTGGGAATTACAGTAGTTCTAAAACTTTTTTTTACGTAAAGCAACATTGTATCCATGAAGGATAGCACCCAAGATGGTATTTAATTAGTAGAAAAGGCATGCACATACTATTTTATTTATTATGATTTATTTTAATTTCAATAATAATAAAAATTTATCAGTTTTATTATTTGATTTTTAAACCTTGCGCGGACCCCCTGACGTTGTTCAGGGACCCCCAAATCAATTTTTATTTTCCACGGACCCCCTGAAAGGTCCCGCGGACCCCTGGGGGTCCGTACGGACCACTTTGGGAACCACTGGGTTAGATAATTGAATGTGTGGAGAGAATAGAGATCTGAGAATAGAGATCTGAGAATAGAGATCTGAGAATAGAGATCTGAGAATAGAGATCTGAGAATAGAGATATGAGAATAGAGATCTGAGAATAGAGATCTGAGAATAGAGATCTGAGAATAGAGATCTGAGAATAGAGATATGAGAATAGAGATATGAGAATAGAGATATGAGAATAGATATATGAGAATAGAGATCTGAGAAAAGAGATCTGAGAATAGAGATCTGAGAATAGAGATCTGAGAATAGAGATCTGAGAATAGAGATCTGAGAATAGAGATCTGAGAATAGAGATCTGAGAATAGAGATCTGAGAATAGAGATATGAGAATAGCGATCTGAGAATAGAGATCTGAGAATAGAGATCTGAGAATAGAGATCTGAGAATAGAGATCTGAGAATAGAGATCTGAGAATAGAGATCTGAGAATAGAGATCTGAGAATAGGGATCTGAGAATAGAAATCTGAGAATAGAAATCTGAGAATAGAAATCTGAGAATAGAGATCTGAGAATAGAGATCTGAGAATAGAGATCTCTGAGAATAGAGATCTGAGAATAGAGATCTCTGAGAATAGAGATCTGAGAATAGAGATCTGAGAATAGAGATCTGAGAATAGCGATCTGAGAATAGAGATCTGAGAATAGAGATCGGAGAATAGAGATAGGAGAATAGAGATAGGAGAATAGAGATCGAAGAATAGAGATCTGAGAATAGAGATCTGAGAATAGAGATCGGAGAATTGCGATCTGAGAATAGAGATTTGAGAATAGAGATCTGAGAATAGAGATCTGAGAATAGCGATCTGAGAATAGAGATCTGTGAATAGAGATCTGAGAATAGATATCTGAGAATAGAGATCTGAGAATAGCGATCTGAGAATAGAGATCTGGGAAAAGAGATCTGAGAATAGAGATCTGAGAATAGAGATCTGAGAATAGAGATCTGAGAATAGAGATCTGAGAATAGAGATCTGAGATAGGCTGCAAGAATGAACATGTAAATGAGAGGTGAACTGTAGCAATGTGTGAATTTCACATTGATATAATCCACATTTAAAACAATTTCCCATTGATTAAATCCACATTTAAAACAATTTCCCATTGATTAAATCCACATTTAAAACAATTTCCCATTGATATAATCCACATTTAAAACAATTTCCCATTGATTAAATCCACATTTAAAACAATTTCCCATTGATTAAATCCACATTTAAAACAATTTCCCATTGATTAAATCCACATTTAAAACAATTTCCCATTGATTAAATCCACATTTAAAACAATTTCCCATTGATTAAATCCACATTTAAAACAATTTCCCATTGATTAAATCCACATTTAAAACAATTTCCCATTGATTAAATCCACATTTAAAACAATTTCCCATTGATTAAATCCACATTTAAAACAATTTCCCATTGATTAAATCCACATTTAAAACAATTTCCCATTGATTAAATCCACATTTAAAACTATTTCCCATTGATTAAATCCACATTTAAAATACCTTATTTATGCAACAATACCCCTTCTCCCCCCTCCCCCTCTGACACAGTACTCCAAACCGAATGTGTGTGTGTTTGTTTGTTTGTTTGTTTGTGTCTCTTGTATGAACACGTCTCTCAGTATGGTAGTGTTTGTGGTAGTGTTTGTGGTAGTGTTTGTGTTTGTGTTGTGTTTGTGGTAGTGTTTGTGGTAGGGTTTGTGGTAGTGTTTGTGGTAGTGTTTGTGGTAGTGTTTGTGGTAGTGTTTGTGGTAGTGTTTGTGGTAGTGTTTGTGGTAGTGTTTGTGGTAGTGTTTGTGGTAGTGTTTGTGGTAGGGTTTGTGGTAGTGTTTGTGGTAGTGTTTGTGGTAGTGTTTGTGGTAGTGTTTGTGGTAGTGTTTGTGGTAGTGTTTGTGGTAGTGTTTGTGGTAGTGTTTGTGGTAGTGTTTGTGGTAGTGTTTGTGGTAGTGTTTGTGGTAGTGTTTGTGGTAGTGTTTGTGGTAGTGTTTGTGGTAGTGTTTGTGGTAGTGTTTGTGGTAGTGGTGTGTGGTAGTGTTTGTGGTAGTGTTTGTGGTAGTGTTTGTGGTAGTGTTTGTGGTAGTGTTTGTGGTAGTGTTTGGTGGTAGTGTTTGTGGTAGTGTTTGTGGTAGTGTTTGGTGGTAGTGTTTGTGGTAGTGTTTGTGGTAGTGTTTGGTGGTAGTGTTTGTGGTAGTGTTTGTGGTAGTGTTTGGTGGTAGTGTTTGTGGTAGTGTTTGTGGTAGTGTTTGGATGGTAGTGTTTGTGGTAGTGTTTGTGGTAGTGTTTGTGGTAGTGTTTGTGGTAGTGTTTGTGGTAGTGGTGTTGTGGTAGTGGTGGTGGTAGTGTTTGTGGTAGTGTTGTGTGGTAGTGTTTGGTGGTAGTGTTTGTGGTAGTGTTTGTGGTAGTGTTTGTGGTAGTGTTTGTGGTAGTGTTTGGATGGTAGTGTTTGTGGTAGTGTTTGTGGTAGTGGTTTGTGGTAGGGTTTGTGGTAGTGTTTGTGGTAGTGTTTGTGGTAGTGTTTGTGGTAGTGTTTGTGGTAGTGTTTGTGGTAGTGTTTGCATGGTAGTGTTTGTGGTAGTGTTTGTGGTAGTGTTTGTGGTAGTGTTTGCATGGTAGTGTTTGTGGTAGTGTTTGTGGTAGTGTTTGTGGTAGTGTTTGTGGTAGTGTTTGTGGTAGTGTTTGTGGTAGTGTTTGTGGTAGTGTTTGCATGGTAGTGTTTGTGGTAGTGTTTGTGGTAGTGTTTGGATGGTAGTGTTTGTGGTAGTGTTTGTGGTAGTGTTTGTGGTAGTGTTTGTGGTAGTGTTTGTGGTAGTGTTTGTGGTAGTGTTTGTGGTAGTGTTTGTGGTAGTGTTTGGATGGTAGTGTTTGTGGTAGTGTTTGTGGTAGTGTTTGCATGGTAGTGTTTGTGGTAGTGTTTGGATGGTAGTGTTTGTGATAGTGTTTGTGGTAGTGTTTGCATGGTAGTGTTTGTGGTAGTGTTTGCATGGTAGTTTTTGTGGTAGTGTTTGGATGGTAGTGTTTGTGGTAGTGTTTGTGGTAGTGTTTGTGGTAGTGTTTGCATGGTAGTGTTTGTGGTAGTGTTTGTGGTAGTGTTTGGATGGTAGTGTTTGTGGTAGTGTTTGGATGGTAGTGTTTGTGGTAGTGTTTGTGGTAGTGTTTGTGGTAGTGTTTGGATGGTAGTGTCTGAAAAATGCTTTAAATAAATCTTCCCAGAGTCTTGTCGCCCCTTCACACAAAAGAACAAATGTTCCGCGCCTGGCTGTCCTCCCTCTTCCCTACGTCTATTTTAAATAATTTAAATGTATACACAAAAATAAATGAATATTTATGAGACCAAGTGACCCGGAAATACGTGAGTTTTGTTACTGTCATATATCAGAAACATGTACGAAGGGATAAACTGCCGAGTTATCCATGGCCAGCAGGTGACAGGTGCGTTCCAGATGAAGACTGGTGTGAGACAAGGTTGCTTGCTGTCACCATTCCTCTTCCTGTTAGCCATTGACTGGGTGATGAAAACATCTACACAGCAGAAAAGGAATGGCATCCAATGGACCTTGTGGGATCAACTGGATGATCTTGACTTTGCTGATGATCTTGCCCTTCTTGCACATACCCAACAACAGATGCAGGAGAAAACAAACATTGTCGCAGCCACTTCTGCTAGCATGGGTCTCAACATTCACAAAGGGAACACTAAAATCCTCAAGGTTAATGCCACCAGTACATCACCCATTATGCTTGAAGGAGAAGCCCTTGAGGAGGTGGACAGTTTTGTTTACCTTGGCAGCGTGGTAGATAAGCAAGGTGGTACAGATGCGGACGTCAAAATAAGGATCGGAAAAGCAAGAGCAGCCTTCCAGCAACTCAAGAATGTTTGGGTCTCTAACAACTTAGGCAGCAAGTTAAAAGTAAGGATTTTTAACGCTATGGTAAAACCTGTGCTGCTATATGGAGCCGAGACATGGAGAACAACGGCCTTAAACTTGACCAGAATCCAGTCCTTCATCAACAACTGTTTAAGAAGGATTCTCAGAATTCACTGGCCAGATAAAATCAGCAACCAGGAACTGTGGCAGCGGACAAAACAGAAGTCCCATTGAGGAAGATATTCTCCAGAAACGGTGGAGGTGGATTGGTCATACACTAAGAAAACCTGCTCCTAACACAACAAAGCAAGCCCTGAAATGGAACCCACAGGGTAAGCGGAAAAGAGGCCGTCCAAGAAACACTTGGCGCAGAGAATTGGAGGCAGACATCAAGAGAATTGGCCATGAATGGAAGATCCTGGAGAAGCTGGCCCAGGATAGAGATGCCTGGAGGTCTTTCGTAGGTGGCCTATGCCCTTGGAGGAATCGCAGACGCCGAAGATGATAGGTAGATGCCCCTCATGGACGAGAAGGCTCAACAACATATTCTCTGATATACAGTTTTGTTACTAAGTTACTATCATATTCTCTGGTATACAGTTTTGTTACTATCATATTCTCTGATATACAGTTTTGTTACTATCATATTCTCTGGTATACAGTTTTGTTACTATCATATTCTCTGGTATACAGTTTTGTTACTATCATATTCTCTGATATACAGTTTTGTTACTATCATATTCTCTGATATACAGTTTTGTTACTATCATATTCTCTGATATACAGTTTTGTTACTATCATATTCTCTGATATACAGTTTTGTTACTATCATATTCTCTGATATACAGTTTTGTTACTATCATATTCTCTGATATACAGTTTTGTTACTATCATATTCTCTGATATACAGTTTTGTTACTATCATATTCTCTCAACTTATACATTGAAGTCCATATTTCTCTGAGGGTGTTTAATAACCTCCCCTTATTGTGCTTTTGTTTAATAACCTCCCCTTGTTGTGATTGTGTTTAATCCCCCCCCCTTTTTTTTTGTTGTGCTTGTGTTTAATAACCTCCCCTTGTTCTGCTTGTCTCATCCTGGCGGTGATAGTCGCCCTCTACAACCATTTATTATAGGGGGTGACAAGCCCCCCCAAGGAGATCTGGCACCCCTTAAACGACACCACTCCTACCCTCCCCTAAATCCGGTTCTTCGACGTTTTTTTTTAAAGAGCAAGGGCATTAATATTAATTACGTTTAAAAAAGAGTTATCGTTCCTGTTATCCCTAGAATGGCCTGGGGCAAGCTTCAAACTTGATTTTTTTTTACAAAAAGAAAGAAGTTGAAATGTATGACTCCCAAAGTTAACCCAAGCTGCCCCCCCCCCACCCACCCACATAAAAAAAGAGAGAGACAATTTTAAATGGGGAAAACTGCGTTTATGAATTAATTATTTTTTAAAAATATTCACTAAAAACGTAAACTTACTTCAGGTTGGTGTAAAAAGAATTTTTAAAATGTGTCTATATATTTATATATAGATATTAATTTTCATGTTTTAGAAAAAAACAATTGTTTGTCTAAGTTATTTTTAAAGAATCAATTTTTCAATTGTAAATTGTGAAGTAATTTCAAATAGAAAATGTGGTCGATTCTGAGGTTTTTGTGTGTGTGTGTGTGTGTGTGTGTGTGTGTGTGTGTGTGTGTGTGTGTGTGTGTGTGTGTGTGTGAGTGTGTGTGTGAGTGTGTGTGGCATTGACAGTAAAAATTATTGTTGTTTAAATTAATCTAATTCAAAATTTAAACGAATAATGAAATTAAGGTTTTGATAACACAAGGTAAATGAATATTTTATGGACATTCTTAATATGAAATGACGTCCAACACTAACTGAATTTAAAACACAGTAAAATGTTTGTAGAATACCTTCAACAATTGTGAACTGTGTTCAAAGAAGGACATTAAATACATCCAGGTAGGCCTAGAAGACCCAACTTTCAATACATACAGGTAGGCCTAGAAGACCCAACATTCAATACATCCAGGTAGGCCCAGATAGGCCTAAGAGACCCAACATTCAATACATCCAGGTAGGCCTAAAAGACCTAACATTCAATACATCCAGGTAGGCCTAAAAGACCTAATAAAAAGATATTCCTCCTCCCCAAATGTACGAGTGTTTCTGTGGCTGCAGCTGTTCTTGATTATTTAGATTGCCAGAAGCCCTGTCAGACTGAAAGCCAAATAAATAGAAGAAATGGAAGAATGAAATAAAAACTACTGCAGTATCTGGGCACATTTATCAAATGTCTAGCCAGTGATAGGCAAGCCATAAACAGGTTTATCATTGAGTGGCTCAGGAGAGTGGCTCAGGAGAATGGCTGGGGAGGATTTCTTAAAGGAAAAGTCAAAAACATTTTTTCTCACAACATTTTTTGTTCCAGTTTTTCACAATAGTTCTTTGGCTGGTTATTCTTAAATCATAAATTATTCTATTTATTGACTTTTGAAAGCAAAGTTTTTAAAAACGACTTTTCTTCTTTTTTTATATATAACATAATTTTTCAAAATTTTTTTTTACATTAATTATTACAATGATTACAGCAACTAATAGATACTTTTTCGAAAATTCTTAATTTACATTTTCAAAAGCAAATTTTTTGATAATGGATATAGAAAGACTGACCACATCTCTGTGAGAATCGGTCAATCTTTGATTAAAATAATTTGTACTGTTCTTCCCATTAGTCTGTCCTAACCTAAAGATGTTCTGCCCTTACTCTGACCAATAGACATTGTGCCCTGACCAGTAGTTAGTGTGCCCTGACCAGTAGACATTGTGCCCTGACCAGTAGATATTGTTCCCTGACCAATAGACATTGTGCCCTGACCAGTAGACACTGTGCCCTGACCAATAGACATTGTGCCCTGACCAGTAGATAGTGTGCCCTGACCAATAGACATTGTGCCCTGACCAGTAGATAGTATGCCCTGACCAATAGACATTGGGCCCTGACCAGTAGATAGTGTGCCCTGACCAATAGACATTGGGCCCTAACCAGTAGATAGTGTGCCCTGACCAATAGACATTGGGCCCTGACCAGTGGATAGTGTGCCCTGACCAATAGACATTGGGCCCTGGCCAGTAGATAGTGTGCCCTAAACAATAGACATTGGGCCCTGACCAGTAGATAGTGTGCCCTGACCTATAGACATTGGGCCCTGACCAGTAGAGATTGTGCCCAGACCAGTAGATAGTGTGCCCTGACCAATAGACATTGTGCCCTGACCAGTAGATAGTGTGCCCTGACCAATATACATTGGGCGCTGACCAGTAGATAGTGTGCCCTGACCAGTAGATAGTGTGTCCTGACCAGTAGATAGTGTGCCCTGACCAGTAGACATTGTGCCCTGACCAATAGGCATTTGGCCCTGACCAGTAGATAGTGTGCCCTGACCAGTAGATAGTGTGCCCTGACCAGTAGATAGTGTGCACTGACCAGTAGATAGTGTGCCCTGACCAGTAGATAGTGTGCCCTGACCAGTAGATATTGTGCCCTGACCAGTAGATATTGTGCCCTGACCAGTAGACATTGTTCCCTGATCAGTAGACATTGTACCCTGACCAGTATATATTGTGCCCTGACCAGTAGACATTTTGCCCTGACCAGTAGATATTGTGCCCTGACCAGTAGATATTGTGCCATGACCAGTAGACATTGTGCCCTGACCAGTAGACATTGGGCCCTGACCAGTAGACATTGGGCCCTGACCAGTATGTAGTGTGCCCTGACCAGTAGATATTGTTCCCTGACCAGTAGATATTGTGCTCTGACCAGTAGATAGTGTGCCCTGACCAGTAGATATTGTGCCCTGACCAGTAGACATTTTGCCCTGACCAGTAGACATTGTGCCCTGACCAGTAGATAGTGTGCCCTGACCAGTAGATATTGTGCCCTGACCAGTAGACATTGTTCCCTGATCAGTAGACATTGTACCCTGACCAGTATATATTGTGCCCTGACCAGTAGACATTTTGCCCTGACCAGTAGATATTGTGCCCTGACCAGTAGATATTGTGCCATGACCAGTAGACATTGTGCCCTGACCAGTAGACATTGGGCCCTGACCAGTAGACATTGGGCCCTGACCAGTATATAGTGTGCCCTGACCAGTAGATATTGTGCCCTGACCAGTAGATATTGTGCTCTGACCAGTAGATAGTGTGCCCTGACCAGTAGATATTGTGCCCTGACCAGTAGACATTTTGCCCTGACCAGTAGACATTGTGCCCTGACCAGTAGATATTGTGCCCTGACCAGTAGATATTGTGCCCTGACCAGTAGACATTTTGCCCTGACCAGTAGATAGTGTGCCCTGACCAGTAGATAGTGTGCCCTGACCAGTAGATATTGTGCCCTGACCAGTAGATATTGTGCCCTGACCAGTAGATAGTGTGCCCTGACCAGTAGATATTGTGCCCTGACCAGTAGACATTTTGCCCTGACCAGTAGACATTGTGCCCTGACCAGTAGATAGTGTGCCCTGACCAGTAGATATTGTGCCCTGACCAGTAGATAGTGTGCCCTGACCAGTAGATATTGTGCCCTGACCAGTAGACATTGTTCCCTGATCAGTAGACATTGTGCCCGGACCAGTATATATTGTGCCCTGACCAGTAGACATTTTGCCCTGACCAGTAGATATTGTGCCCTGACCAGTAGATAGTGTGCCCTGACCAGTAGACATTGTGCCATGACCAGTAGACATTGTGCCCTGACCAGTAGACATTGGGCCCTGACCAGTAGATAGTGTGTCATGACCAGTACATATTGTGCCCTGACCAGTAGATAGTGTGCCCTGACCAGTAGATATTGTGCCCTGACCAGTAGATATTGTGCCCTGACCAGTAGACATTTTGTCCTGACCAGTAGATATTGTGCCCTGACCAGTAGATAGTGTGCCCTGACCAGTAGACATTGTGCCCTGACCAGTAGATATTGTGCCCTGACCAGTAGACATTTTGCCCTGACCAGTAGATATTGTGCCCTGACCAGTAGATATTGTGCCCTGACCAGTAGACATTGTGCCCTGACCAGTAGACATTGGGCCCTGACCAGTAGACAGTGTGCCCTGACCAGTATATAGTGTGCCCTGACCAGTAGATATTGTGCCCTGACCAGTAGATAGTGTGCCCTGACCAGTAGATATTGTGCCCTGACCAGTAGACATTGTGTCCTGACCAGTAGATATTGTGCCCTGACCAGTAGATAGTGTGCCCTGACCAGTAGACATTGTGCCCTGACCAGTAGATATTGTGCCCTGACCAGTAGACATTTTGCCCTGACCAGTAGATATTGTGCCCTGACCAAGTGATCTTGTTTTCCAGGTGTGATGCTAACTGTGCCAGAAGGTGCCATCAAGAAAGGTCACGTGGAGGAGTTGTACATGGCTGTGTGCAGAGATGACAAGGACAGACCTCGGCTAACAGGTAGGTCAACAAACACATCAACAAAAATATCAACAGACACATTAGCAAACATATCAACAAACACATCAACAAAAATATCAACAGACACATTAGCAAACATATCAACAAACACATTAACAAACATAGCAACAAACATATCAACAAACACATTAACAAACACATCAACAAAAACATTAACAAACACATCAACAAACATATCAACATACACATTAACAAACACATTAACAAACACATCAACAAACCCATTAACAAACACATCAACAACCATATCAACAAACACTTCAACAACCACATCAACAAACATATCAACAAACACATCAATAAACACATCAACAAACATATAAAAACACATTAACAAAAACATCAACAAACACATTAACAAACATATCAACAAACACATCAACAAACACATCAACAAACACATCAACAAACATATCAACAAATAAATAAAAACACATTAACAAACACATCAACAAACACATTAACAAACATATCAACAAACACATCAACAAACTTTTGAGCACGCCTCTAACTGGTGGGCCTAATTTCTTTTAAAATGTTCAAATCCATTTTCTTAATTCAAGAATCCCATGAGTTAGTTATGAGGTCATGTGTCTGAGGTCATGTGTCTGAGGTCATGTGTCTGAGGTCATGTGTCTGACAATGCAATTTATATTGTGATACATGAAATAAGTTTTTATTTATATTTCTTTGATCCACTTTATCATGGGCTTCCCCTTTGGTCCTGTCTTTGTATTGTCTAAACTTAATAAGGGTCACATTTCCTTGATTTGCTGAAATGTTTTTAATTTTTACCACAAGACAAAAACTACAATTCTCCAACTGAAATCTTTTCTTGTAGAACACCAGACGATTCTCAGTCCTGTCATCTTGGTGGGGCCCCCGAGTGTTCAACTCCTGAAGCCAGTGATTCTGTCGTTCCAACATTGTGCCAACATGCGCCAGGGAGGATGGGTCCTCTCCGTCTACAAAAGTGAATCTCCAATCGATGAGCCTCCTTACTGGAGAGTGAGTCATGCATTTCAACGCTTCTATAATTTTTACCACACAGTATATTTGTTAACAATCAAGAAAAATTTTTACAAAATGTATTATTAACAATCTAGAATATTTTTAAAAAAAGTATGTCAGTAATAATGTTGAAATTTTTTTTCAATCTTAGTTCTCACTTGCCAAGAGAATGTTTGTAAAACATTAATTTAGAATGTCTATTTTTATACTTGGTGAAATCTGTTGTAAAAAAAGATATAAAAAAATGTTTTAGAAGATTAAAAAAAAATGATTACAATTGAACTGTTATAAATCATTAGCTTTAACATGATCTGAGTTCATGAATGTGAATAAAAACTTTGTTTGATTTAAAATCTGAGATAGCGAATATAAAAATATTGAAGAAACTTTTAATTAATTTATCCATTAAATGAATTAATCCTAACTTGACTAAACCCTAACTTAACTAACTCCTAACTTAATAAATCACTAACTTTGCTAACCCTAACTTGACTAACCCTAACTTGAGTAACCCCTAACTTGACTAACCCTAATTTTACTAACCCTAACTTGACTAACCCTAACTTGATTAATCCTAACTTGACTAACCCTAACTTGACTAACCCCTAACTTGACTAACCCTAACTTGACTAACCCCTAACTTGACTAACCCTTAACTTGACTAACCCCTAACTTGACTAACCCTAACATGACTAACCCATAACTTGACTAACCCTAACTTGACTAACCCCTAACTTGACTAACCCCTAACTTGACTAACCCTTACTTGACTAACCCCTAACTTGACTAACCCCTAACTTGACTAACCCTAACTTGACTAACCCATAACTTGACTAACCCTAACTTGACTAACCCCTAACTTGACTAACCCTAACTTGACTAACCCCTAAATTGACTAACCCCTAACTTGACTAGACTCATCCTGTATGAAAGCCGACCTGAAATCCTTGTAACTCCTCCCATCCAGCGGGTGGTGGTCTTGGGGCATGAAACCATCAACTCACCTATCTACACACAGTTAGACCCCAACCAGTGTCACGTCATGACTGAGTTCCTGAACCGCTACACCCTGATTGGTGAATCAGTGCCTGGGGGGCGTGCCCTCAAGATCTACAGGCTGGCCGCCTTCGCCCCTGCTATGCCACCATCCATGGATTACAGCATTCGAGTTTATGTTGTTGAGGATACAATTGATGCCCTAGATGTAAGTGTATATGCCCTAGATCTAACTTTATATGCCCTAAATGTAGGATTATATGTTTAAATAAAAAATATTTTGTTTGTATTGTGAGCTCTAAAACTAAAAAATAAATATGTTCACTTATGTCATGTTTAGAAATGTTTTTTTTATGTCAAAACTAATTTGTTTATTGTGTTAATTATCTTGGGGCTCACGATCCAAACTATTTATGTCTATATTCTTGATAAACACTTTTGAAATCATTACCATTATAAACCTCATGTTTGAAAACCAACAAGTCCAATTTGATTCATTTAAATAAAAATGGCCACATTTTTATAATAATATTGACATTATGCTAGCTATAGAAATTACTTTTAAATTAGTTTCTAAGTTCTATGTAGACTACAAAAAAAGAGTAATGTAGATATTTTATAAACTAAATGGCATAAACACTGATGTATATGTTCACATTGCATGAACAATAGTAAAACATTCCGCAAGTTTATTTGGAACTTCTGTTTTTGTCACAGGGAGTCATTCAGGTGGAAAGAAAACTGGGTGGGAAACTTTTAGATAAACCAAAACAAATTCCATTCCAAGATGGCGGTAACAACTTGTGCCTGACGATAGAGGAACTCTCCACTGGCTGGAGGAGTAAACTTGCAGCCAATTATCAGGTGGGCCTCAATTCTTTCAAACCGGTCTAAAATGTAAATTGATCTTACAAGGAAGTTGTGTGGTTGTGTGCGTGCGTGTGTGTGTGGGGAGGGGTGGGTGGGGGGTACATTGACCGTGGTCTTAAAGATACTGGGGTCAGAGGTCATCCATTGATGTGTGGTCAAATATCAAAGACTGAGTTGGTTCAAAGAGTATTTATTACCTGCTCTTTCAATTATTCATTCATACTCATAACATAACTAAACAAATAACTACC
Source organism: Ampullaceana balthica (assembly GCA_944989445.1). NCBI lineage: Eukaryota > Metazoa > Mollusca > Gastropoda > Lymnaeidae > Ampullaceana > Ampullaceana balthica. Next base: position 585,655 of record CALYLW010000308.1, on the reverse strand, counting down.
ATAAAGTGTTATCATTTGTTTATCATGTATGCAGTCACTGACTCAGAGAATGTGTGTATTGATCATGTATGGAGTCACTGACTCAGAGAATGTGTGTATTGATCATGTATGCAGTCACTGACTCAGAGAATGTGTGTATTGATCATGTATGCAGTCACTGACTCAGAGAATGTGTGTATTGATCATGTATGGAGTCACTGACTCAGAGAATGTGTGTATTGATCATGTATGGAGTCACTGACTCAGAGAATGTGTGTATTGATCATGTATGGAGTCACTGACTCAGAGAATGTGTGTATTGATCATGTATGCAGTCACTGACTCAGAGAATGTGTGTATTGATCATGTATGGAGTCACTGACTCAGAGAATGTGTTTATTGATCATGTATGCAGTCACTGACTCAGAGAATGTGTGTATTGATCATGTATGGAGTCACTGACTCAGAGAATGTGTTTATTGATCATGTATGCAGTCACTGACTCAGAGAATGTGTTTATTGATCATGTATGGAGTCACTGACTCAGAGAATGTGTGTATTGATCATGTATGGAGTCACTGACTCAGAGAATGTGTGTATTGATCATGTATGCAGTCACTGACTCAGAGAATGTGTGTATTGATCATGTATGGAGTCACTGACTCAGAGAATGTGTTTATTGATCATGTATGCAGTCACTGACTCAGAGAATGTGTGTATTGATCATGTATGGAGTCACTGACTCAGAGAATGTGTTTATTGATCATGTATGCAGTCACTGACTCAGAGAATGTGTGTATTGATCATGTATGGAGTCACTGACTCAGAGAATGTGTGTATTGATCATGTATGCAGTCACTGACTCAGAGAATGTGTGTATTGATCATGTATGCAGTCACTGACTCAGAGAATGTGTGTATTGATCATGTATGCAGTCACTGACTCAGAGAATGTGTGTATTGATCATGTATGCAGTCACTGACTCAGAGAATGTGTGTATTGATCATGTATGCAGTCACTGACTCAGAGAATGTGTGTATTGATCATGTATGCAGTCACTGACTCAGAGAATGTGTGTATTGATCATGTATGCAGTCACTGACTCAGAGAATGTGTGTATTGATCATGTATGCAGTCACTGACTCAGAGAATGTGTGTATTGATCATGTATGCAGTCACTGACTCAGAGAATGTGTGTATTGATCATGTATGGAGTCACTGACTCAGAGAATGTGTTTATTGATCATGTATGCAGTCACTGACTCAGAGAATGTGTGTATTGATCATGTATGGAGTCACTGACTCAGAGAATGTGTGTATTGATCATGTATGCAGTCACTGACTCAGAGAATGTGTGTATTGATCATGTATGCAGTCACTGACTCAGAGAATGTGTGTATTGATCATGTATGCAGTCACTGACTCAGAGAATGTGTGTATTGATCATGTATGCAGTCACTGACTCAGAGAATGTGTGTATTGATCATGTATGGAGTCACTGACTCAGAGAATGTGTGTATTGCACGTGTTTCTGTTATGAAAGCAAAATAAAATAAATATTTGTTGCTTTTTAATTTTTAAAAATTTGTTGTTAATTTATTTTATCATTTTTTGTTTACAGGAAATACCTTTCCGTCACATTTGGAGCGGGAATCAAAATAATCTTCACTGTTCATTTAGCCTTGAATTGCTGGACCGGTCAGTGTCAAAAATTGCCTGCAAGATACAAGTCTATCAGAAAGCCATCCTCAGCAACAGGCAGACTTTGCTGATCAACTGTAATCTTAAAGATGTGAGTAGTTTACAGTAGTTTACAGTAGTTTACAGCAGTTTACAGTAGTTTACAGTAGTTTACAGCAGTTTACAGGAGTTTACAGTAGTTTACAGTAGTTTACAGCAGTTTACAGCAGTTTACAGTAGTTTACAGTAGTTTACAGTAGTTTACAGCAGTTTACAGGAGTTTACAGTAGTTTACAGTAGTTTACAGTAGTTTACAGCAGTTTACAGTAGTTTACAGCAGTTTACAGTAGTTTACAGCAGTTTACAGCAGTTTTTAGTAGTTTACAGCAGTTTACAGTAGTTTACAGTAGTTTACAGCTGTTTACAGTAGTTTACAGCAGTTTACAGTAGTTTACAGCAGTTTACAGTAGTTTACAGTAGTTTACAGTAGTTTACAGCAGTTTACAGTAGTTTACAGCAGTTTACAGTAGTTTACAGCATTTTCAAAATAATTTTAGCTCTAATTTAGAAGGGTTACATGAAAAATGCTAAAACTCCATACTTTAAAAAAAAGTATCTTGACATTACCTTCATTACTTGCAAAACTATCAGTTGTGTATACACCTCTCTACCGGGTGCTCACTCCATCGTGTATAAACAATGGTATGAAGGCTCTTCACTTCCTGCTATCTGTTGTTTTATAGAACTCTTCACTTCCTGCTATCTGTTGTTTTATAGAACTCTTCACTTCCTGCTATGTGTTGTTTTATAGAACTCTTCACTTCCTGCTATCTGTTGTTTTATAGAACACTTCACTTCCTGCTATCTGTTGTTTTATAGAACTCTTCACTTCCTGCTATCTGTTGTTTTATAGAACTCTTCACTTCCTGCTATCTGTTGTTTTATAGAACTCTTCACTTCCTGCTCTCTGTTGTTTTATAGAACTCTTCACTTCCTGCTATCTGTTGTTTTATAGAACACTTCACTTCCTGCTATCTGTTGTTATATAGAACACTTCACTTCCTGCTATCTGTTGTTTTATAGAACACTTCACTTCCTGCTATCTGTTGTTTTATAGAACACTTCACTTCCTGCTATCTGTTGTGTTATAGAACACTTCACTTCCTGCTATCTGTTGTTTTACACAACACCCAGACATTGAGCCGTGGAAATGGATCTACATTGTTTTCATGACGTCATTGTATTAGTTTCCTACTTATGCTGTTTTGAAAAGTATTTTTAATATTAATCTAAATTTTTATTTTGAAATTTTTGCTTTTCAACGATGGCCGAAGAGAAATAACTCTACATCAAATATTTTGCATATTACAAAAATTTAATCAGGGTTATGTTTCCGAAATATAAAATTACATAATTTATTTTCTTTTTAGTTGCCGTAACTTTTATTTTATTTTTTTCTCTCTTCAGAATGCACCTACCTGCCTAGGCTCTAGCAACACATTAAAACAAAGGACTTCTACGGTCAACACAGCATCTTCTACGGTCAGTTCAGGTTTTCATTCAATGGTCACACTGGACCCATCAGCTCAGGTATTCAGGTATGTAAATAACTTATCATTGAGGATAGATAATTAGCACATCATATTCCTGGTATCATAATGATAGTAATGATAGCTTTACATTTACTTTCTATTAAACTGTATTACACAATTGTTAAGTTCTCCGTCACATATCTATATTAATCATCTCTACATTAATCATCTCTATATTAATCATCAATTATAATAATTAACGTAGACGTAGCCTCTTGAACACATTTTTGTAACAACTTAGTCGGCAGGAACAAACAAAGGGAGGCAACCAAAGGCTTTGCAGATTTTATTTCAAACTTAAAAAATTTCAATTTTAAAATAATTTAATTTAATTTGGTTATATAAAAGATGTTAAATTATAACCATATAATTTAACATCTTTATATAACCAAATAATTTAACCTCTTTTATATAACCATATAATTTAACCTCTTTTATATAACCATATAATTTAACATCTTTTATATAACCAAATAATTTAGCATCTTTTATACAACCGGATAATACAACATCTTTTATTTGGTTATAATGGTAAAGTTAAGTAAAAGCATCATTTACTACACTTATTGAACACGATCAAAATCTTGAAATAGTTTTTTAATGCTGTAAAATTTTAGACTTTATTAATATACCGACACCCGTTCCTGGTATAATAGTGTCACAATTACATGTAGACTATTATTATTTGAAATCAAACAGTGCGTGACAGAATCATATTTATTTTATGTCTATCTGATTTCTCCTATGATAGATTACCTTCCCACATCAAAACCCAATTGTGTATGTTACTAGACCCACCAAATGCAAGAGGAAACGATTGGAGAATGTTGGCTCAAGCATTAACAGTAGACAGGTGAGTGATGTCACATTATGTCACACGAGCCTGAAGTACTGGCTTTAAACTTTTGCTTTAAATTTAGATACTTTAGGAATTATTTATATCTTCATAAGCTAATATTTTTTTTACAAGTATCCCCATTCACTGAAGAATAACCTAAATCCAATAACCTAAATCCAATAACCTAAATCCAATAACCTAAATCCAATAACCTAAATCCAATAACCTAAATCCAATAACCTAAATCCAATAACCTAAATCCAATAACCTAAATCCAATAACCTAAATCCAATAACCTAAATCCAATAACCTAAATCCAATAACCTAAATCCAATAACCTAAATCCAATAACCTAAATCCAATAACCTAAATCCAATAACCTAAATCCAATAACCTAAATCCAATAACCTAAATCCAATAACCTAAATCCAATAACCTAAATCCATTAACCTAAATCCAATAACCTAAATCCAATAACCTAAATCCAATAACCTAAATCCAATAACCTAAATCCAATAACCTAAATCCAATAACCTAAATCCAATAACCTAAATCCAATAACCTAAATCCAATAACCTAAATCCAATAACCTAAATCCAATAACCTAAATCCAATAACCTAAATCCAATAACCTAAATCCAATAACCTAAATCCAATAACCTAAATCCAATAACCTAAATCCAATAACCTAAATCCAATAACCTAAATCCAATAACCTAAATCCAATAACCTAAATCCAATAACCTAAATCCAATAACCTAAATCCAATAACCTAAATCCAATAACCTAAATCCAATAACCTAAATCCAATAACCTAAATCCATTAACCTAAATCCAATAACCTAAATCCAATAACCTAAATCCAATAACCTAAATCCAATAACCTAAATCCAATAACCTAAATCCAATAACCTAAATCCAATAACCTAAATCCAATAACCTAAATCCAATAACCTAAATCCAATAACCTAAATCCAATAACCTAAATCCAATAACCTAAATCCAATAACCTAAATCCAATAACCTAAATCCAATAACCTAAATCCAATAACCTAAATCCAATAACCTAAATCCAATAACCTAAATCCAATAACCTAAATCCAATAACCTAAATCCAATAACCTAAATCCAATAACCTAAATCGAATAACCTAAATCCAATAACCTAAATCCAATAATCTAAATCCAATAATCTAAATCCATTATTTATCAATTTCACTCATAAAATGTAAGTACAAAAAGTTATAAGATATTCATTTATTTTTTATAAATGGGCTTCACATTTGGCTTACTAAGAAATTAATTGTTTTATTTGAAATGATTTTCAAAGGTTAAGTGGTTAAGTACAAAGTTTAAGTGGTTAAGTACAAAGGTTAAGTGGTTAATTACAAAGGTTAAGTGGTTAAGTACAAAGGTTAAGTGGTTAAGTAAAAAGGTTAAGTGGTTAAGTACAAAGGTTAAGTGGTTAAGTACAAAGGTTAAGTACAAAGGATAAGTGTTTAAGTACAAAGTTTAAGTACAAAGGTTAAGTGGTTAAGTACAAAGGTTAAGTGGTTAAGTACAAAGGTTAAGTGGTTAAGTACAAAGGTTAAGTGGTTAAGTAAAAAGGTTAAGTGGTTAGTACGAAAGTTAAGTACAAAGGTTAAGTGGTTAAGTACAAAGGTTAAGTGGTTAAGTACAAAGGTTAAGTGGTTAAGTACAAAGGTTAAGTGGTTAAGTACAAAGGTTAAATGGTTAAGTGCAAAGGTTAAGTGGTTAAGTACAAAGGTTAAGTACAAAGGTTAAGTGGTTAAGTACAAAGGTTAAGTGGTTAAGTTTAGCCTGTAATAATACCGAGAGTCACAAGAGATAAATGGGACATAAATTAATCTTCTTTGTTTATTTTTTGCCCAGATACATCAACTTTTTTGCAACCAAGTCGTCCCCTACAGAACACATCCTTGACCTTTGGGAGGCCAGGCACAGAGAGGACACAGCTGTTACAGACTTAATGAATATCTTGAGAGTCATGGGACGGATGGACGCTGCAGCTGTTTTAGAGAAGGACAACGGTAGCTGGTTATGACGGGACGACGTATTCAAAGACAGAATTTAAAGAATTCTTTCCTGCTATTTGATAAGACCCAGTGTTGTGCCAGATTTCACTTACATGAAACTGTGATCATTTCATGATGGCTGGCACATACTTCACTAAAGTGACACATACTTCACTAATGTGACACATACTTCACTAAAGTGACACATACTTCACTAATGTGGCACATACTTCATTAATGTGGCACATACTTCATTAATGTGGCACATACTTCATTAATGTGACACAGTCAAGACAATAATATGATATTGTTGCACTGCAAAGACTATGGTCATAATCTGTGATGACCTCACACTCTCAAAGAAACTTAAAACATTTATTAAAAATAGTTCAACAATAGTGTAATGTACTTGAGTCAGAATCCCATTTGATGTTCTTATTTCAATCATTGGACTCAAAATTTGTGTTACTCACAAGAGCAGCCTTTGTTGTGCTTTATAGGATTCAAACTTTTCTGATATGTGCATATCATAATGGATAAAACAATGAGTGAACTAACAGTGACCTACATGTGAACTGACAGAGACCTACATTTGAACTGACGGTGACCTACATGTGAACTGACGGTGACCTACATTTGAACTGACGGTGACCTACATTTGAACTGACGGTGACCTACATGTGGACTGATGGTGACCTACATGTGAACTGACGGTGACCTTCATTTGAACTGACAGTGAATACATGGTGTTGTACATAAATGAATGATGAAACCAAAGAAAATGGAAGTATTCAAATCTGCATCAGGTAAAACTAGGCTTTTGTTGTTACTTTTACAAATTTGTTAACTTTTTTTAAAATTCAAAATATTGATAGAGATGAAAAAATGGTGGTGTGCGATGTCTGGCTTAAATGTAGAATTGATTTAAATAATTGGCAACTTAAACTGATAGCCATATAAAATTTGGAATATTTTCTTTTACCATCTAATAGAATATTCATGAGCTGTTTCCTAACAGAGCATTGTCGAATGTTTTCATTATTATACTTTCAAAGGTTTATAATTTATGGCATTTATCCATCTGTTAAGGTTTCTGTCCATGTCTCTTTATTTTTGTCTCTACGAAGGGTTCATTAACTTCATCAGAAGGTTCTAGAAGTTATCTTTTTATTATTATGTTACAGTATACAATGAATGTTCAGTAGTAATGTTTAGGAAAAACTAATATGTGCTGGATCCTGTTGGGGAATCACTGCTCAGCTAATTTAATGCTGAATGTCATATGACACAAAATGCATATTTAGTTTTATCGATTTTTAAAAATAGTAGTTGATAGATATCTTAATCCCTACACTCTAGCAAAATCTGTAATTTTAGAATGTATATGTATATGGAGATGAGAGGGGCAACAATTTAGTCCAAGGTAAACTAATCTTGATCTAAGATTATACCCAGGCAGTGCCCCAAGTCAAACTTGTGCTGTGATTCTTGGCTCCAGAATTTAAATTAAAATTCATAAAATCTCTAAACCAAAGGAATTAATCTGATTTTTGTGTGTGCAAAGTTTTATTTCATTAATGTTGCTTTCATACTGATTGATTACTACGTACTTGATACAAGCCATCCCATAGATATCTCTTGATACTGATAGATTACTACGTACTTGATACAAGCCATCCCATAGATATCTCTTGATACTGATAGATTACTACGTACTTGATACAAGCCATCCCATAGATATCTCTTGCAGTATTTATTTTGTTGTTGACTTTTGACTGTGAGCTACAACATATGAAATATAACATACAATCAGTTTGCTCATTGATTAGTTACCATATCAAAATCCAGTGCCCTCAGAAAATGGTGGTAAGAAGTAATACATATACGCTTATGTTAATTCTTTTTTGTATTTCTACAAAAATCTTCTAATTACATGTATTAAAATTTTATTTTATAAGAGATGTATAAGTAATATCATTGTATCATACTCTTGTTAAAATGTCTGTAGTCCACTTGCTGTTTTCATTTTCAGACACGAATAAATTAACATGTCTGTCTATTTAACATGTCTTGTCTATTTTTTTCCAGTAATATAGATTTATAGTTTCACACCCCCCACCTCATCTTATTTTTAGAAAAAAAAACTGGGGTGTGGGGAGGGGGGGTGTGTTTGTCACACTTATCTAAGTATTGTACAACCATATTTGACAAAGTGCCGACTATTTCTTCTTGGTGATTTTTAACTGTTGCTTCTATTGAATAGTTTTGTATTTATTCAAATAATTTCATGTCATTTAAAGCATTATTTACTGTGTTCCTCAAATTATCTTGTTGGTATCATGTTCCAATGTCTTTGAGACTCTTGATAACTGACTGTAAAATAAAATGTTTTTGTGTGTATTGAGGAGATGCAGGTTGGAATGATCTCTTACAAGTGTCATAGAGACACTTAATAATTCTTAAGTTGTTTTAAGTCAGTCAAATCATTAAAGTCCATACCTTTGATGTTTTAAGTGAGTCAAGTTGTAAAAAATAAAAATATTTGAAATGTTCAAGTATAAACACTTATTAATTTTGAACGAATTGTTTTTCTTTAAGTTTGTATGACTAATGCTTGAAAGAATGTACGTTTTAGAACAAAAACATTATTTAAGTCTTATGAAGCCTTATGAAAGAGATTATACAACATATAACTTATCCTATCATAAAGCTCTGAGTTTAATGTTGTTAAGTTTATGTTGAAGTCGAAATTAAAAAAAACACTTTTCTTTATTGTGGTTACAATTCAAGGGCTGAACTGACAGGTGTCTCAGCTGAACACATTTTCTTTTCATAAATATTCTATTTATAAATTTGATGTTCTTTTTAAAAATCCAATAGGATAGTAAAATAAATTAAGAATTGTTAAGCACTGTGAAGAAAGTAACATTTATTATTTCAAATTAGGAAATGAAACTCTTCTATATTTCAGGAGATGACTTGCACTAAACTGTGTGAATGTTGAGTCTATTTGAAGAATGTTTATTTTCCTTCTAAAAAATGGGAAATTATATTGTACACTGAAATGTGTTGTGGTGCTTATGGAGGTTACACAAAAATTCAATCTACCTGAAGAAGGTCAAAGTTGAGAAACAATTTTTGCTGTTATCCAGTTCATGAGATTTTAAAAAAAATGAATTTGTCTCTTCTAGGTTAGGGTTGTTAATTTGGTGGTTTTTTTTTGCAAACCGATTATCGGTTATGTAAATCCAATTTTAAACCAGTTATCGTTTTACCGCTGACTTCATAGAAATATATTCTTATAAAGAAAGCTAGAGTATGATATGCTTTCGATACCGTCACCTACAGACATAGATGCAACACAGTGTCAAGGTCAAATTCTGTATTTTCTACTTTGAGATGAAAATAAACATTTTTCTACTGTATGTTTATTAAAAAAAACTATATTTATTAAGCAACATAATATCATTAATAAATAAAAATAAAGTATAATTGAGTTGCAATCACGCAACTTAATTATAAATTTACAAAGACACTGCATGGAGCGCATAAAACTTTAAAATAAACAAACCTTGGCGGCCATATTGTCAGCACCTTGGCGGCCATATTGTCAGCACCTTGGCGGCCATATTGTCAGCAAATGCCGGAATAAATTTTGTTTGAATATTTTTTAACTTTTTCAGTACTGAAATGATTTTAAAAAAAATTAAATTCGATTATCGTTTTGGGAAATTTTAAAACCGATTATCGCTATAAAAACCGACAATCGGATTTCAGATAATCGTTTAAAAGCCATAGTCTCATCCAGTTTAAAGCATACATTAAAAAAACTCCTTAGTTCAGAATTAATATTCTTATTCTTGTTAGATATATCAATGACAAAACTAATTAAACAAATCTTTGGTATCAGAAATCTAACTTTCCTGGGACAGAGTTAAGTAGAGTGGATGTCGGAAGAATTGTTTTCTGTTTAATGAACCATGACTTGCTATAGATATAAAAGGAATTCATTGCAATCCATAGGTGCTTCTCAGTACATTGTTTTGTAGAGAGAAAATTCTAAGCAGCCAATTTGAAGAGGCAAATTTTTGTATACTTCAGCCTTGAGGTTATCTGCTGTTTCTATTGATTATGGAATAATTTATTTTGGTTAAAATAATTTGGTTCTTTTATTGTGTGCACTAGTTTTAGGGATGTAAATGTGACGTTTGTTTGTTGTATGACGCTGTTAATTAAGATTGATGTAAATGTGACGTTTGTTTGTTGTATGACGTTGTTAATTAAGATTGATGTAAATGTGACGTTTGTTTGTTGTATGATGTTGTTAATTAAGATTGATGTAAATGTGACGTTTGTTTGTTGTATGATGTTGTTAATTAAGATTGATGTAAATGTGACGTTTGTTTGTTGTATGACGTTGTTAATTAAGATTGATGTAAATGTGACGTTTGTTTGTTGTATGACGTTGTTAATTAAGATTGATGTAAATGTGACGTTTGTTTGTTGTATGACGTTGTTAATTAAGATTGATGTAAATGTGACGTTTGTTTGTTGTATGATGTTGTTAATTAAGATTGATGTAAATGTGACGTTTGTTTGTTGTATGACGTTGTTAATTAAGATTGATGTAAATGTGACGTTTGTTTGTTGTATGATGTTGTTAATTAAGATTGATGTAAATGTGACGTTTGTTTGTTGTATGACGTTGTTAATTAAGATTGATGTAAATGTGACGTTTGTTTGTTGTATGACGCTGTTAATTAAGATTGAATAATTGATTGATGTTTGTTAGATTTGAAAACCTTTTTGTTCAATAAAAATGTATCAACTCTGAATTACTGAACAATAAACAATGTTTTCTGTTGTGTCAAGGGAGACGATCACAAAAATAATTGATACCTTTTATATGCTTGATACTACGCTATGCTTGTAATGTACAGGGAATAACAACAAAGTTTGTAAATAAAGTGCAGAAAGAGAAATCTTTAAAAAAGAATAAATGTTTGAAATCAATAATTTTTTGAGTTGTGTTTATGAGGAGACCCATGAGACAACAAGAAAACTTCATCAATTTAAAATGATTTATTTCAATAGAAGGAACACTATATGTAAAGCGCTAATTAATGTGTGGCTTTGGAAGTCACCAGACAGAAATTTGTTAAATGTAAAATAAAATAAAACTATCAAATGAATAGGACTAAAATTCATATCATACAGGCAGGCACATCACAAACGGGTGAACAAGAGGGAAATAGAAATATATGATGATGTAAAGAGATATTTAAAAGAAAACATAAACATTCATGAACAGTATATAATATAATTCTCATGAACAGTATATAATACATATATAATTCTCATGAACAGTATATAATATAATTCTCATGAACAGTATATAATATAATTCTCATGAACAGTATATAATATAATTCTTATTATGGTTACTCGTTGCAGAAATTGTAAAAAATGCAGATTATTTGGTTAAGCCCGCTCTCAGATTCATTACATCCGTTGTGGATATTACATCCTTTGTGGACAAGGCTTCTGTTTATTTTTTAAAATAAATTCTTAATTACAAAACAATCAAAAAAATATTTAATATGGCTAAATGATTATTTAACTCATTAGCTCCTGAAGGGCTACTTCCGAATCTATTTCATATTCCGGACAAAAGGGAAGCAACTTCGTTAAGCCTTTTGATTCCATTAGAGAAATGCTTTTATTTTCTAAAGATATTCATTTATCTTAAAAAAATAAAATGTTTAATGCATCAAGAAATGAATTAAGTTTAATAATAATATAACATGCACTGCGAAATAATGAGGATTGAAGTCTGATAACGCGATTTTCGGCACCTCGAGTGAATACATACGCCATATAGACGCGTCAAACTAATTCACACATGGATCGAAAGTGAAAGAAGATAAAAACATCCGATGATGTTTATTGAAATCTCGTAGAATCACGCATTAGCCGGAAGTCTCGAGGAATTTCGTGCTATTTTTAACTAAAAATACGATAGTGCTTCGCTAGGCGAACAGACGCATTTGGGCGCATCCGTACGGACCCCTATAAGGACGCATTTAGTCGCATCAGGAGCTAATGAGTTAATATGGCTAAATGATTATTTAATGTCTAAATGATAGGCTTACAAACAAAAGTTACACAAATCTGTTTAGTTAAAACCTGTTCTAATCTACAAAACTTTAAACTTAATTGTCGCTCACCATTCTGAGTTCTTAAACACAGAAAGCAAAAAACAGTGCTAGGTAAATTGAACCCCTACAAATTTCAGCAATATGATAACATTGGCTCTGTCGTATGATAACATTGGCTCTGTCATATGATGCTCTGTCACAAGTTCACAACAGAGATGGAAGGTACATGAAAAGTCAAGTTAAAAAATTTATTTTAAAAAAACAAACACACAACATCTTTGAGCACTGCACCATCAACAATAAAATGTCTTGTGTCTTGTCTTAAGACTGGAATTTATGTGTTCACTAATATTTATTTTCTTAATCTGTTCATTAAAAAGAACAGCCTAAATTGCTAAGAAGTGAACATTCTGTTTTTATGTTAAGGAGAAGATTAGGCAACAGCTGTCTACTCACGCAGAATTGATAGACTGAGCTACCAATTCTATTGTGAAATTTTATTGTATTTTCTATTCCATTTTTATTTCTATTCAGTTCTATTTTCTCTCTTGATTTTGCTAAATGCTATGAATTCTGATTAACTTTAAAAATCACACTATAAATATTGGACTTTGCAGTGGTTAATTTATTTTCATCTAGAGATGTTCAAGAAAAGATTTCATATCATTGAAATAGTTTTTTCATCAAGTCTAAACAAATAGAAGAATTAAATTATCATTCAAATTAAAACAACTATAGATAAAACTTATGCAGCAATTAGGAGAAAATGAATTCATTAATTTTGTTGTTTTTTCCAATTATTATTGCAGAATAAAGTCAAGTAAAGGAACAAAAAATATGAAGTTTTTTTTTGTTTTTTTAAAATGATGAGAGATTTAACAATGTGCAAAACATTTTATCTTAAAAGTTATCAGAAAAAGGTTGACAAATAAAAAAATGACATGCAGTGAACCACAGAAGTCATTTAGTAGGTCAGTGAACCACAGAAGTCATTTAGTAGGTCAGTGAACTCCAGAAGTCATTTAGTAGGTCAGTGAACCACAGAAGTCATTTAGTAGGTCAGTGAACCACAGAAGTCATTTAGTAGGTCAGTGAACTCCAGAAGTCATTTAGTAGGTCAGTGAACTCCAGAAGTCATTTAGTAGGTCAGTGAACTCCAGAAGTCATTTAGTAGGTCAGTGAACTCCAGAAGTCATTTAGTAGGTCAGTGAACTCCAGAAGTCATTTAGTAGGTCAGTGAACCACAGAAGTCATTTAGTAGGTCAGTGAACCACAGAAGTCATTTAGTAGGTCAGTGAACCACAGAAGTCATTTAGTAGGTCAGTGAACTCCAGAAGTCATTTAGTAGGTCAGCGAACCACAGAAGTCATTTAGTAGGTTGTATTTTTGTTGACATCATATTAATGATTATAGGCTTGCAATTTTATAAATAAAATGAAATTTTTTATAGTTATTTTGCAAACCTTCACTTAAACTTGCATACAAAGAAACCATTCTCATGTCATTTTGTTTATGGGTGGGGGAAGGAATAGGGTTTATTTTAAAATGAATATGTGTGAATAATTCCAAGCTCTTATGCTTCATGCAAAACACTGGACACAATTGAGAGGAAAATATAGCTACAATATTGAATGTCATTAACACGTCTTCTTATGTGAAACAGAATTTCATGAAGCTTAAAAAGGCAGAAGGACAACAGAGACAGGAAAAAGTATGGTGGGTTATGAGACCAACAGAGCAAAGAACTCTAAAAGCCATCACTACAATGTAAACAACTTGAGGAAGTTCTTTTTTAAAACAGAGTGCTGGTGAAATAGATTAAACACAAAATTTTTCTTGACAAGAAAAGATGTTGCCATCAAATTTCTTTTGAAAATCTACAATAATAGAGTGCAATATATATATATGTAGATAGATATATCTTCATCTTAGAATCCACAGTAAAATCTACAAATTTATGTTAGTATAAAATGTTTAATAGCAATGATGTATGTTTTAATTTAAAAAAATTAAATAAAGAAAAATAAAAGCAAGCTGTACCAAATAATATAAGAGCCTAGTCGAGGATGGCTCACATGACATATTGAGGATGGCTCACATGACATATTGAGGACATGAAAGTGCAAAATGTCAGTTTATTGGAGTGAAAATAATTAATATTGAGTAAAAACTATTAAAGATATGTTCCCAGACGTTTGCTGACAACCGTGGAGATTATGTACATGGATTTATCCACTTTCTCACCCATCACATACGCATACAATGATCTTTTGTCAGAAACTCATATAGTTATTGTTAGCAGTTTTATCTTCTTTCTTTACTAATCATTAAAAACTGGTACAAAATAAAATTATGCTTTATGAAATCACAGATGCATCATTGTGACTATCACATCATTATTTCCTTCAGGTGGTTTTACTCTTGAAATTAACAAACACTGCCATACACACATTAACCTCATTATTGAGTCTGTGCTAACTACAACAAACCAATTGTAAGTTAAATGTAATGGGGATACAAAAATTTGATTGCAATTTTAAATAATTTTAATATTGTTCTTTATCATGTTTTAAAAAAATAGTAATTTAACAAATTTAAAAAGATAATATTTGTATTTGTTTTATTAGGATGGCTCACACAATTTGATCAACATAAGACTAACACTAACACATTTGATCAACATAAGACTAACACTAACACATTTGATCAACATAAGACTAACACTAACACATTTGATCAACATAAGACTAACACTAACACATTTGATCAACATAAGACTAACACTAACACATTTGATCAACATAAGACTAACACTAACACATTTGATCAACATAAGACTAACACTAACACATTTGATCAACATAAGACTAACACTAACACATTTGATCAACATAAGACTAACACTAACACATTTGATCAACATAAGACTAACACTAACACAGCTTATTTATTAGTAGGCCTCAGAATTCACTCTACTCTCAATTGTTTATTTTTAAAATTGAACTATTTGGTATATATTTAATTAGAGATAAGACAAGTCAAACAATCTAGACATGTATAGAAAGAGTGTCTGTAACAGAATGAATATTTTAATAGATATGACTGTACATATTTGTTCTTGTTATAGCAGGTACAAATTGATTTGAAGCCTTTAAGATTGCACATACGCTATTAAAATAAGTCCTGTAAATGTACTGGGTATGGTCAGTACTAGTGATAGATTTAAGTCCTGTAAATGTAATGGGTATGGTCAGTACTAGTGATAGATATAAGTCCTGTAAATGCAATGGGTATGGTCAGTACTAGAGATAGATTTAACCCAGGAATTAAACAACCCCGTAAAAACAAAGTTTTGACTATAAATCCCTTATATATGAGACCTAACTAAAAGTATTCTTAATGTTCAACATAATACGAACCACGCGACAGACCGTGACTGAACCCTGAGGGCTCGAGTGAAACCAGTGAGCCGTGGAGGTAAACTCTAGCAGACGGCTATATTGAATAATATAGAGATAAATTTAAAATGCATTAATTTAATTACGGTACATTCGATCGATTTGAAATTGTAATACGTTGCATTGTTAGGTAACACGAGTCTATGTGCAAAATTTCCGCTCGATCGCATCACGAGAAGTGTATCATTTTTTATTTTTGTTTTTCCGCCTGCCCGACGACGAGCGACAAGATTTCGAAGTTAATATAAGGGATTTAAAAACTGCCAGAGGTGGTCAACAGGTAGCCCATAAATTGTAAGGGAGGTCACCTTTCATCATTTCAACCTTAGGTCAAATTTCAATCAATGTTTCTCACGTCTTGCCCAGTGACCCTATTGATTACCATTCTGATGGTAACCTAACCTACAAACTGCATGAAGACAGCAGCCATAACTCAACATAATAAAACTGACTGACTTATCCTCCCCCTCTTGATTATTTCCCCTGAATCATGTGAAAAAGAATTATGATAATGGCTTTCTTTTTAAGAACTTGATCTGAGAGACAGAGACAAAGACAGTTGGTTGATCTGAGAGACAGAGACAGTTGGTTGATCTGAGAGACAGAGACAGTTGGTTGATCTGAGAGACAGAGACAGTTGGTTGATCTGAGAGACAGAGACAGTTGGTTGATCTGAGAGACAGAGACAGTTGGTTGATCTGAGAGACAGAGACAGTTGGTTGATCTGAGAGACAGAGACAGTTGGTTGATCTGAGAGACAGAGACAGTTGGTTGATCTGAGAGACAGAGACAGTTGGTTGATCTGAGAGACAGTTGGTTGATCTGAGAGACAGTTGGTTGATCTGAGAGACAGTTGGTTGATCTGAGAGACAGAGACAGTTGGTTGATCTGAGAGACATTTGGTTGATCTGAGAGACAGTTGGTTGATCTGAGAGACAGAGACAGTTGGTTGATCTGAGAGACAGAGACAGTTAATTCAACTTCTAAGATGAAAGTTACCAAGATACCCATGGAAGACCTAATATTTTTCAATTTCTTTCGTTCATCAGATTGCCTAGCTGACAGTTTTGACCTTTCGTTCATCAGATTGCCTAGCTGACAGTTTTGACCTTTAAAAGTTAAAAGAAATATGCTCGTCTAGGAAAATAAATTTAAATGACTTGTCAAATGTATTTTATTGTTTTGTTTTTAGGTAAATAAAAAAAAGAAGGATCATTTCTATTGTTAAAACTTTTCTTTAACCAAATGTTTGTTTTTATGGCACATAAGAATTCAACAACTCAAGATTGTAATTCAGGAACAGGATAAACTTATGTTACTACTTAAACAGGATAAACTTATGTTACTACTTAAACAGGATAAACTTATGTTACTACTTAAACAGGATAAACTTATGTTACTACTTAAACAGGATAAACTTATGTTACTACTTAAATCTGAAGTCTCCTCATTTAACAATAAAACTCAACATAAATGAGTAGACAGGAATGAACTTCCACGATCAGAAATTACATTCAGTTGATTGTGTACTTGTCAGTTGAATGTGAACTTGTCATGGCTTTGTTCTAAGTTGAGTTCTCCCTTTTGTTATTCCATGTAATAATCCCCCCCCCCTAGCTAGTTGCCCACCAACACACAGAAGATATTCAACTAAAATTACCAGAGAAACTGAAATATTCATTAAAAAAAATATCATACACTTAAAGATAATGAAACATAGAAGAGGAAAAAGGACACTATTTTGATAACATCCGAAAGGAATGGTTCATTGAGGCTTCACTTTTGAACCACTCTTCACTCTCAGTTAGGAAGGTTAAACAAATTAATAATAAATAAACTTGCATTTATAACTTGTTTAAAAATTTAAAAAATAATTTTATGCTACAATTATTTCTCAAGATATTTGAGATTTAGCTTGAAAAGTAAACACGTCTGATATGATTTGATCCTGTTTTGGAAGAGAGGTTGTTGACACATAATTGCATTGATTTAAAGCTTCCCAAACGTTCATTATATTCTAGTGTTTATACAATTATGGCAGTCTTATAATTAGATTGAAACAGTTTATGATGGTCTTTGTTCTTGATAAAATTAGATTCTTATAATGTCAGATATTACAGTGGCTAAGTGCTCAAAGTGGCTATTGTATAAGTATTACAGTGGCTAAGTGCTCAAAGTGGCTATTGTATAAGTATTACAGTGGCTAAGTGCTCAAAGTGGCTATTGTATAAGTATTACAGTGGCTAAGTGCTCAAAGTGGCTATTGTATAAGTATTACAGTGGCTAAGTGCTCAAAGTGGCTATAGTATAAGTATTACAGTGGCTAAGTGCTCAAAGTGGCTATTGTATAAGTATTACAGTGGCTAAGTGCTCAAAGTGGCTATTGCATAAGTATTACATTGGCTAAGTGCTCAAAGTGGCTATTGTATAAGTATTACAGTAGATAAGTGCTCAAAGTGGCTATTGTATAAATATTAAAATGATGGAAAAAATCTGATTTCATATTGTCACAATCAAAGAATTAAAAAAATATATCTTCACATTATCAACTTGCAGGTTCATGATAAGATCTTTGACATCGGTTCATGATAAGATCTTTGACATGATTTGATCAACTATCACACACACAGTCAAATAATTAACGTTATTGTATATTACATTACACGAATATGTAAGGGAAAAAATATATAAAATAATTTTAAAAATAAACCAAAAAAATATTAACACAGCTTTTGAAAGGTATAATTGTTATCTTTAGAAGAAGAAAATTAAGGTGAGAAAAATGAAATGACGCAGCAATCCATTAGAATATAGTAGGTGAGGTTAATGGTGGTCATTGTATTAGACAGCAGATCAATTGAGCTGTTGTTTGTTTGTTTGTTGTTGTTATCTTCCTCTCTAACAGCATCAGTCAACACTTGATATGCCGCTCATTACAAATGTGCACATACATACATTAAATCAAAACAAATCGGGAGGACAGGGTAAAAGGCAAAAAATGAAAACAGAGCCTCACATGCTATCAATCAAAGTCCTGTCTCGTTCCTGCACCGTTTGATTCTTGGTGGCCCCAGCAAACTGACACCAGCACACTGACGTCACACGACACACACTGACACCAGCAAACTGACATCAGCATACTGACACCAGCACACTGACACCAGCAAACTGACGTCTGCTGTGGTATTTCTCAAACAAGTTCTCATATGCAATTAACATTTGGGAAACACCTTTTCAATGGTGACACTCACTGGAGCATTCAGTCAAATGAGGCCAAGTTATTAGATTTCAGTTGTTCTAATAATGAGCATCGGCAGTGAGCATACAGTTAATTGAATATCTAAAGAAAAATATAATTCTATGATCCTGTCGTCCCACGGCCAACTATTTCCCTGTTTCTGTTGTTGGTGAGCCGGACCGATGAAAGTGGACATTTTGCCACTTCCCATCCTTTCGCTGCCAAATTCTCGTTTCTTCTGAGTGCTTTGTAACAGGAAGGCCATTTCTGAAATTAAATGATGACAATCTTATAATAATGATCGTGATAAGTGTGTAAGGTTCAAGTCAGACACACGTATTTGGTCAGACACACATATTTGGTCAGACACACATATTTGGTCAGACACACATATTTGGTCAGACACACATATTTGGTCAGATGGCAGACACACATATTTGGTCAGACACACATATTTGGTCAGACACACATATTTGGTCAGACACACATATTTGGTCAGACTGAGACAAGTCAAAATAAAAAAATTGATCATAAATGTGTAGCTGGACTGATTCCAAATGTAATTTCTGTTAAGAGTGACGAAAATAATAGTATTGTAACATATTGAGTAAAATGATAGTACATGTATTGTAACATATTGAGTAAAATGATAGTATTGTAACATATTGAGTAAAATGATAGTATTGTAACATATTGAGTAAAATGATAGTATTGTAACATATTGAGTAAAATGATAGTATTGTAACATATTGAGTAAAATGATAGTATTGTAACATATTGAGTAAAATGATAGTATTGTAACATATTGAGTAAAATGATAGTATTGTAACATATTGAGTAAAATGATAGTATTGTAACATATTGAGTAAAATGATAGTATTGTAACATATTGTGGATATGAATCCTTATTCATGTTTTGATTATGATGTGAAGGTCAAAATGCTTTCTTTGTTGTTGTTACCAAACTCTCTGTTTAGATAGAGTGGATTTTTCTTCTTGTTATTCAGAAATGTTAGTAACACTTTGATGGAAGATAAATGACAATTTAAGGAAATTGTGAGAAAATTTACAGTTTTTAGAATTAATTGCAATAATAATTTGCATTATGTTCATGCACTCCTTCTACCTATTTTTAGCCTTTTAAGTCAGTTAACTGGGGGCACTGTGGTCCAGTGGCATGCGTGCTCGGCTAGCGTACCAAAAATGACGGGTTCGAATCCATGTAAAGGCAAGGATTTGTTCCAGGAGCCTAGGGCGTCCCCGAGTCCACCGAGCTTCGAATGGGTACCTAGCACTAGTTATGGAAATAAAGGCGGCTTGGTAAATGCGTGGAACCCTTATAGCCGTGGCCTGTGAACACTGCATCACTTGCCAACAGACCGACATGGTCTGTGGAGGCAATAATCTTCTGTTTAGAAGGAGCGTCTGTACAGATAAGACAACTACAATTTTAACAAATGTTAACAAGGGAACAATGGGCAGGCCACTCCACATTCATATGGTAGAATACCTGTCAATAAACTGGGTCAGCCTGACAAATGCGATACATGCAGCGTCTTCACCCAACAAATGGACATGAGGATTGAGGATACTGGTGTTGACCGGCTTGCTATTTTTAGACAGCACTGAAATGAAAAAAAGAAAAGAATCATGTGATTTTATCTTTGGAAACAAACAAACAAATGAACAAACAAACAGCTATAAAACTCTGCTGATATCACTGGTCCATAATTTACTTCACTACATCATTATTTAAAATTTTCTGAAAAAACTTGACTTGATTGGGTTAACAGTAAAACATTAAAGGTACCATACTAATATTGTGGCAGCAGTTTCCAGAGAATTTTCAATGATCAATTCATGAGATGTCAAAGATTTCATACAAGTTGTTAGTAAGTTTTCTTAACTTATAAGCCCTCAAGCCACATAAAGGTAAGGACATGGCTCAAGCCACATAAAGGTAAGGACATGGCTCAAGCCACATAAAGGTAAGGACATGGCTCAAGCCACATAAAGGTAAGGACATGGCTCAAGCCACATAAAGGTAAGGACATGGCTCAAGCCACATAAAGGTAAGGACATGGCTCAAGCCACATAAAGGTAAGGACATGGCTCAAGCCACATAAAGGTAAGGACATGGCTCAAGCCACATAAAGGTAAGGACATGGCAACATATGTAAGATATAGTCAATGAATGCCAATAACAATGTACACAATTATCTAATTGAGGGTTTCGTGAAATGTTATCCAGAACCATTTTTGCTTGTTTCTTTAAAAGGTGACATTAACCTTTATTGCCAAAGAAAATTTAAACATATTCTTTCAAGTCAAGACAAGATATATATATTTTTTTAATAATGAAATTACAATAATATAAATGCAATAATCTTCTGTAAAGATGGAGTGTCTGTAACATATAAAATAAATGAATAAAAATCTTCTTCATTATGTACATATGGATTTCTTTTTACACAGTGAAATGTCAAATCACTATATGTAGCTTTAAAAAAATAGAGAGTAAGTCTATTGGTTCATGAAATTTCCTTTTATAATCCAATGAAAAATGACAAACTGTTAAACATGCATTACTCTATTTAAAATACTGTGTGGCATTAATTAACAAAAATATATAAATTGAAATCTAAAATCATTTGGAATGTCTAAGTTTGAAAAACTAAAATATACCCCTCAAAATGTAGTACATGTATACATTCAATATTCCGCTCAAGTTAATGATGGTATATCAGCTTTAATATACATACAATCATGGATATACAAACTAAGGTTGGAATTAAACTAGTGATTGTAATTGTAATGTAATATTTGGTCTTATCAAGGACACTACAGACACATCACCACCTACTGACAAAATATTTAGCTACAAACATGACATTACTTAAGTCATCCCATTTAGTCAATTAAGCAAGAGTTTAAGTTTCCCTCCTTGAAAAGACATTTAAACATGAGATCAAAGATCTCTTTCAGTGTTTATACATTTATTACAACTTTATTCTTTGTTAAAACCAATCAAATACAAAAAGGTATAGGATTATGATAAGAAGGTATAGGATTATGATAAGAAGGTATAGGATTATGATAAGAAGGTATAGGATTATGATAAGAAGGTATAGGATTATGATAAGAAGGTATAGGATTATGATAAGAAGGTATAGGATTATGA
This sequence comes from Ampullaceana balthica, assembly GCA_944989445.1. Taxonomy (NCBI): domain Eukaryota; kingdom Metazoa; phylum Mollusca; class Gastropoda; family Lymnaeidae; genus Ampullaceana; species Ampullaceana balthica. Next base: position 563,496 of record CALYLW010000308.1, on the reverse strand, counting down.
TAAGAAGGTATAGGATTATGATAAGAAGGTATAGGATTATGATAAGAAGGTATAGTATTATGATACAATATTTCAAGCAGTAAGTCAACCATATATTACACATGCAAAAATATGTTTAATATATTAAATTATTTTAAAATGTCATAGACCATATTTCTTTTGTTTTTTTCTTCAAAAGAATACTGCATAATTCTACAGTAATATCTCTGACACGACCTAAAATTAATGCTGCAGACCTAGTTAGTGTCAGTGGATGATACCAATACAAGCATTGCTAATAAATTTTATAAAAGTTTTCATTTTCTACCCCCCCCACCCCCTCCCCCAGGCCTCTTGAACTAAGATTCCATAACTCAGATAATTTACTTTGTTTTGTTATCTGTAGAGACTGATCAACATATTCTCATCTTTTGAAAAGTTCTCTTCTCTTAGCATATGTATTATATGGAAGATGAAATGGTTTGACCACATGCAAAGTTCTGTAATGTTAGATGTCAGTAGCTAAAGTTGTTCAAGGCAGTAATTAGGGATAGGATTGTCAAACTCTCAATCTAATCCAACAGGTAAAAGCAGGATAAGGCAGTTCTGTTGAGTATATTATTTGGAGTTAGTGAATCAAATCGCTTTAAGCAAAAGAGGTTGACAGCCAAATTTCTTAATTATGTCAAAAGAAAAAACTCTTAGCTAAAATCAAACCTGAAGCTGTAATTTTAAAAACAAGTTAACAATAAATAATACAACTAAAGTATTGCCATGATACAACTAAAGTATTGCCATGCATCAATAAAATAATAATTGTTTACCTAATTAAAGATACAATGTAATATAATTAACTTTAATTCTTTTATTTACTGTTGTTTAACACATTCAGCCCTTTAGATATTTAGTATTGAACTTAATTTTAAAAAAACAAACATGATACTGAATCCTTTGTTATTTCTAAATTACATTTTGAAAATCAGTATTCAAGAAATAAAACAATGTTTGAAGATTTTTCCTTTTCATCACAACAAGTTCAACAACTGACAAATATTTCAGTCATCTAGAAGTGTATGAACTATTTAAACTATAGTTATTATAACAATTATAAAATAATTAATTCTTATTTTGTTATTTTTAAGCATTTTTATAATGGTTACATCATTTTTATTAAACTGATGACTGATGAAATATTTGTTTAAAAACATCAACTTTTAAAAGACAAGAATTCAAATCACTTTTCGTTGTAAATTTTACTAAAATCTAAACTTCAATGATTTATTTAAGAAAAGCTATTTCTGTATCTCTTTAAATAAACATTTCTGAAAAATGTATTTTCAATAGGATATTAGTCTTTGTAGCTTGGAAAATAAAAATTAGCTGGTTCATCTTCCCTTTTTCTTTCTTCTTCTGTGTAGTCAAGGCCAACATTCAATGTAATGATTTATGTATAGTGGTACCACTGTATATTATATGATTAAGAGAAAAAAAAGCCTTTGATATTTTTTGTATATGCCGCTACACTCTAACTTAACATTTTGTGTATATATGCCGCTACACTCTAACTTAACATTTTGTGTATATATGCCGCTACACTCTAACTTAACATTTTGTGTATATATGCCGCTACACTCTAACTTAACATTTTGTGTAATATGCCGCTACACTCTAACTTAACATTTTGTGTATATATGCCGCTACACTCTAACTTAACATTTTGTGTATATGCCGCTACACTCTAACTTAACATTTTGTGTATATGCCGCTACACTCTAACTTAACATTTTGTGTATATATGCCGCTACACTCTAACTTAACATTTTGTGTATATATGCCGCTACACTCTAACTTAACATTTTGTGTATATGCCACTACACTCTAACTTAACATTTTGTGTATATATGCCGCTACACTCTAACTTAACATTTTGTGTATATGCCGCTACACTCTAACTTAACATTTTGTGTATATGCCGCTACACTCTAACTTAACATTTTGTGTATATATGCCGCTACACTCTAACTTAACATTTTGTGTATATATGCCGCTACACTCTAACTTAACATTTTGTGTATATGCCGCTACACTCTAACTTAACATTTTGTGTATATATGCCGCTACACTCTAACTTAACATTTTGTGTATATATGCCGCTACACTCTAACTTAACATTTTGTGTATATATGCCGCTACACTCTAACTTAACATTTTGTGTATATATGCCGCTACACTCTAACTTAACATTTTGTGTATATATGCCGCTACACTCTAACTTAACATTTTGTGTAATATGCCGCTACACTCTAACTTAACATTTTGTGTATATGCCGCTACACTCTAACTTAACATTTTGTGTATATATGCCGCTACACTCTAACTTAACATTTTGTGTATATGCCGCTACACTCTAACTTAACATTTTGTGTATATATGCCGCTACACTCTAACTTAACATTTTGTGTATATATGCCGCTACACTCTAACTTAACATTTTGTGTATATATGCCGCTACACTCTAACTTAACATTTTGTGTATATATGCCGCTACACTCTAACTTAACATTTTGTGTATATATGCCGCTACACTCTAACTTAACATTTTGTGTATATATGCCGCTACACTCTAACTTAACATTTTGTGTATATATGCCGCTACACTCTAACTTAACATTTTGTGTAATATGCCGCTACACTCTAACTTAACATTTTGTGTATATATGCCGCTACACTCTAACTTAACATTTTGTGTATATATGCCGCTACACTCTAACTTAACATTTTGTGTATATATGCCGCTACACTCTAACTTAACATTTTGTGTATATATGCCGCTACACTCTAACTTAACATTTTGTGTATATATGCCGCTACACTCTAACTTAACATTTTGTGTATATATGCCGCTACACTCTAACTTAACATTTTGTGTATATATGCCGCTACACTCTAACTTAACATTTTGTGTATATATGCCGCTACACTCTAACTTAACATTTTGTGTATATATGCCGCTACACTCTAACTTAACATTTTGTGTATATATGCCGCTACACTCTAACTTAACATTTTGTGTATATATGCCGCTACACTCTAACTTAACATTTTGTGTATATGCCGCTACACTCTAACTTAACATTTTGTGTAATATGCCGCTACACTCTAACTTAACATTTTGTGTATATGCCGCTACACTCTAACTTAACATTTTGTGTATATATGCCGCTACACTCTAACTTAACATTTTGTGTATATATGCCGCTACACTCTAACTTAACATTTTGTGTATATATGCCGCTACACTCTAACTTAACATTTTGTGTAATATGCCGCTACACTCTAACTTAACATTTTGTGTATATGCCGCTACACTCTAACTTAACATTTTGTGTATATATGCCGCTACACTCTAACTTAACATTTTGTGTATATGCCGCTACACTCTAACTTAACATTTTGTGTATATATGCCGCTACACTCTAACTTAACATTTTGTGTATATGCCGCTACACTCTAACTTAACATTTTGTGTATATATGCCGCTACACTCTAACTTAACATTTTGTGTATATGCCGCTACACTCTAACTTAACATTTTGTGTATATATGCCACTACACTCTAACTTAACATTTTGTGTATATGCCGCTACACTCTAACTTAACATTTTGTGTATATATGCCGCTACACTCTAACTTAACATTTTGTGTATATATGCCACTACTCTATAACTTTGACAATTTTCTTGACATATCTGAAAAGAAACAGAAGTAGCCACTCTGACATCAAGTTTCATGTTCTTTGAATAACAGCTAGACTAAGACAAATATCAGAAGTCCCTACACATAAACAATCCCATGTCAAATCTACAAACTGCAGTTAGTGTTGTTTGGCTTTTTCATTGTGTAAAGAAAAAGTTCAAGGTCATAATGGAGGAGAAATAGAGTAAAAATGGAGATATAATTACCCTGAGGGCCCTCTGACCCATTCCCTGACACGGCCAGGTCAAGGGAGTTTGTTTCTACAGCATTGGCTGTAACAAACAAACAGACAACTTTAGTCTCACCTTCCTTACTTGCTTTTAAAGTGTTTTTTTTAAAAAAAATACACATAAATTGTTGAGCTATTTGTTCTTTGCCTTGGGTAATTAGGAGAAATTTAGTAGCAACAATAAAATAGATGTGTCTGTGCAATCAAACTAACTAGCTTTAATAATCATGATATCCAACACTAATTAACAATGGCATAGGCAGGACAGGACATGACAGGACAGGTTGGTCTATCAGGCAGCAAACCACCAAGTATTGGTAGGAATGGTGTTCATTGACCCGGATATTTGCTCAGACAGGACAGGTTGGTCTATCAGGCAGCAAACCACCAAGTATTGGTAGGAATGGTGTTCATTGACCCGGATATTTGCTCAGAGAACTTTTGGCAGTCTTCAAACAATTTTAGCATTTGGCATTTTAATAAAAATCAGTGCTAAAACTTCAAAGTTAAGATAGATCTTTTAGATGAGTTGGAGCAACCATAATTTTATTTCAATGATGAAGAAAGGTTCAAAACTACTGAAAACATGATGATATTTGTACTCTCCAAGTTAAAGCCAAGAGTTATCTGATCATTAGACAAGAAACTTATTGCAAACATTAATGCATCTAACCAGAATAAACATCATAGAAGGATTGTTAAAATAATTAAATTATGCCTTGATTTTTGGATGTCTTTTAAATATTTTCTGTTGCCGAAAGTCTAGACTGTTTCAGGAATTTAACACAGCAACACAAGGTTCTGCCATTATTTGACACATAATTTTTGGGTCTGGGTAAACTTCAATCAAGTGCTTTGGCTTTTATTGAGTCACATTTATTTCTTCAGAACTACTTTAAACCTCTACCATTTGTGCCCACCATTTGTGCCCACCATTTGTGCTCACTAAATTATTGTGGTAGCTTCTTTTGTAATCTCTTATAGTGGACTGCCCCTGTCTATAGTGGAATGCCCCTGTCTATAGTGGACTGCCCCTGTCTATAGTGGACTTCCCCTGTCTATAGTGGACTGCCCCTGTCTATAGTGGACTTCCCCTGTCTATAGTGGACTGCCCCTGTCTATAGTGGACTTCCCCTGTCTATAGTGGACTGCCCCTGTCTATAGTGGACTGCCCCTGTCTATAGTGGACTGCCCCTGTCTATAGTGGACTGCCCCTGTCTATAGTGGACTTCCCCTGTCTATAGTGGACTGCCCCTGTCTATAGTGGACTTCCCCTGTCTATAGTGGACTGCCCCTGTCTATAGTGGACTTCCCCTGTCTATAGTGGACTGCCCCTGTCTATAGTGGACTTCCCCTGTCTATAGTGGACTGCCCCTGTCTATAGTGGACTGCCCCTGTCTATAGTGGACTGCCCCTGTCTATAGTGGACTTCCCCTGTCTATAGTGGACTGCCCCTGTCTATAGTGGACTGCCCCTGTCTATAGTGGACTTCCCCTGTCTATAGTGGACTGCCCCTGTCTATAGTGGACTTCCCCTGTCTATAGTGGACTGCCCCTGTCTATAGTGGACTTCCCCTGTCTATAGTGGACTGCCCCTGTCTATAGTGGACTGCCCCTGTCTATAGTGGACTGCCCCTGTCTATAGTGGACTGCCCCTGTCCACTAGTAAATTGATTTATCAGTGTCTACCAGTTACCATTTATTAAATTTTAAAACTTTTAATTATATTAATTTAACACAAATATAAAAGTGCAATAAACATCTGCTATTGCTAAGGTGCTAATAAAAAATATATAACAGTGGGAAATTTATATTCACATTTTAATTGTTTTGTAGAGCAGTAGGACAAATAAAATATTTTTATCCCTACACTGGTGCGTGACTGTGCAGCACCAGATAGCACCAAAAATCAACTGAGCAAATATACCCATGCACACTGTTATGGCATTTGCTTTTTCTAAAGATCCCACCTTGTATTTTGAGATTCCTGAAATAGTCTAGATATACCCTGTGTCAAACTAGACATGAAATAGCAAATGGCATATACAATTTTTTCAAGAGTAGTAATAATAACATTATTTACCATTTTCCTAAATAAATTTTAAGTTATTAAAAAAAAATAGTTTAAATTTTGAATTTCTTATTCAAATTTTAATATTTAGGATTTCTTTAAATTTAAAACTTTTTAAATGATAAAAATGAAAATTTCAAACATTCTAAAGAAAAATCTCATCAACATTAATAAGAAATCAATTAAGTTGTATGTGTTATCCCATTAACATTACAGTTGAACCCGGTTAAGTCGACGGCCTTGGGGTATAAAAAATGGCGTAGAGATAACCGATGATCGAGTTAAACAAACACCAATATGTGCTTGAAATTTCATGTATATGATGTGTGTTAATTAGTGATGGGACGATTAATCGGAATCGTATCGGAATATCAGGACCCTAATATTTCTTCACTCTTTCCTAAGGTTGTTAAGACCGTTCGTTTTTAAGGACCGTTTAAATATAACCAGGGTTCCCACTCAGTCGGGAAAAAGTCGGGAATTCTTTAAAAAAATTCTCGCTCTTGAAAGTCTGGAAATAGTCGGCAAAAGTTATGACTAGTCGGGAATTTTTATGTATATATTTTTTTTATACCGAAGTAAATGACTTTGATTACGTCTCTGTGGTCATGTTTAGATTCCATTTAATAATATAAAAAAAAGTAACCAGTTTATAATTGTTTCCGAATGCGTTAAAACTAAGGTCAAATTTTTCGCCTCGCCTCGTCCCATGGCGCATGTGGCGTGGCATGTCACCGCCGCTCGAGTTTGCAATGCCCGTCGAATCAGCGAATTAAAAAAAAATTAAACATATCAATATGGTAATTTTAAGTTTAATGCTTTTGACGTGCAGGATATCTGTCACTATGAGACCACACTCGAATTTCCTCAGTCAATCTAAACTTGTAATATTAATAGTACAAATTGCGGCCTTGACCGTTGATCACCTCAAAGGCGCACTGTGTGTTGGACCTCGGCAACGAATTTTAAAAAAAATCATTCCTTATCAGAATTCGACCTACAACAGTGATGACGTGTAAATTATATATATACTAGCGTATCACCCGTCAAAAATGACAAAAGTTTTCAGCTGAAATCTATTTATTTTATCAAAAATGCACATTTTTTTAGGGCGCCTATGGCGCCGACCTTTTTCAAAAGCCCAACTAACTTGTCCTTGTTTGATAAATACGAAATATTAAACTTTCTAAAATGCAAACAAAGTATTTTATAATAGGAGTTACAGGGCGCCTACGGCACCCCCTTTGTTTTTTGATTTTATAATTAACCATCATCAAATACTGATTTTACATTGTTCCCTTTTCCAAAATTAAAATATGAGCTAAATCAATGACTTCATATAATATTTTTTACAGCGCATCTTTAATTTGCACACCTTTTGGTGCATTGGTGCAGTAATTTGGTTTTCCCTGCTTTCTAAAATTAGTAGCGTCAGGACTGACTGACAGACACTACTTGCTTGACAATTGCAAATTATATAGTTTATATAAAGAATATTAAGAAAATGATTTGATTTCAACGTCACACGCATGTTAGTCACGTATCTTACTGGTACAAAGCAACAACAAACTTTTAAAAGAATAATAATTTTTTATTTAATTAAATAAAAACCACCGTGGATTCTTGATACAAACCTTTATTTTCTTTTCTTAAGATATTCGTTTATCTTAAAAAATAAATTGATTAATGCATCAGAAAATGAATTATGTTTGATAATAATATAACATGCACTGCGAAATAATGACGATTAAAGACCGCTAACGCGATTTTCAAGCACCTCGGTGAATACATAATACATACTTGTGAACCTAATTCACACACGGATCAAAGTGAAACAAGATAAAAACATTCAGTAATTTTAATTGAAATCTCGTAAAATCACACAATAGCCGGAAGTCTCGAGGAAAGCGAGATTTCGATGCTATTTTTAACCAATAATAGCGAGAGTTCGTCGCGAGGCGAACAGACGGGTATCGAGCTAACCAACGTTAAGTTGCAAATTTGGCCCTCTTTTGTGCTCAAGGTATTAGGTTCCTGCGACTTAAAAGAATCAAATTAACCGATAAGAAAATGCTAAGACAAAGAGAGAATTTGGCGGTTCCAATAAAAAACGTCGACTTAATAGGGTTGGCGATTTAACAGGGTTCGAGTTAAGTGGGTTCAACTGTAATAAGAAATCAATTAAGTTGTATGTGTTATTCCTTGCATGGAAAAAAAAATCACATGTATAAATTAAAATAGCAATAGTAGCTCATTAAACATAACAAGATATAACATGTTAATTGCAGATAGAAAGACTTTAAATGCAGGAAACAATATGACAAGAGTTGGCAGGGATCTGCTATCATTGATTGCATACAATTGCCTTCGACACAATAAAAGGAATAATGGAGACAAATTATGTCCAACTGCATTGATTTACTTTACTATTGGAAGTAGTGTCTTGTATCGGAGGTAGTGTCTTGTATCGGAGGTAGTGTCTTGTATCGGAGGTAGTGTCTTGTATCGGAGGTAGTGTCTTGTATCGGAGGTAGTGTCTTGTATCGGAGGTAGTGTCTTGTATCGGAGGTAGTGTCTTGTATCGAAGGTAGTGTCTTGTATCGGAGGTAGTGTCTTGTATCGGAGGTAGTGTCTTGTATCGGAGGTAGTGTCTTGTATCGGAGGTAGTGTCTTGTATCGGAGGTAGTGTCTTGTATCGGAGGTAGTGTCTTGTATCGGAGGTAGTGTCTTGTATCGGAGGTAGTGTCTTGTATTGGAGGTAGTGTCTTGTATTGGAGGTAGTGTCTTGTATTGGAGGTAGTGTCTTGTATTGGAGGTAGTGTCTTGTTTTGGACGTAGTGTCTTGTATTGGACGTAGTGTCTTGTATTGGACGTAGTGTCTTGTATTGGACGTAGTGCCCTATATTTGAAGTAGCACAATGTTTGATATGACCTAGATACAGAGAGATAAAATTGTTCACTGAGAGAAGCTTCATAAAAAGTAATGACCACCACAATAGCCTATAAAGACAATAATGCTCACTTATATTTCATAGACCCATAAATACTACTGAACACTGTAATGAGATAGTGCTGACCACTTAGGTGACCTATATATAGTACTGACCATAGAGGTAGGTGTCCTATATATAGTACTGACCACAGAGTTTGGTGACCTTTATATAGCATTGAGCATAGAGATGACCTACATACAGTACTGATCACTGAGAACCAATCAGACAGTACTTACTACCAGAGACCCCCTTTAGATAGTACTGACCACTGGCATGGCCTATTGATTTACTGACCACTGGCATGGCCTATTGAAGTACTGACCACTGGCATGGCCTATTGAGATACTGACCACTGGCATGGCCTATTGATGTACTGACCACTGGCATGGCCTATTGATTTACTGACCACTGGCATGGCCTACTGATGTACTCACCATGATCAAAGTAAAACTTGTGGAAGTCCAAGCCTACAATGAGATTTCCTAAAGCTTCTGGCTCAAAGGAAGTTAAATGAGGGTCCACCAATTTGCTGTGAAAGAAATGTTTTAGATATCTACGTTACAGTTAAACACAGTATTAATCAATTACAGTCGAACCCACTTATCTCGAGCTCGGTTATATCGACCACCCTATTATGTCGACGTTTTTTATTGGAACCGCCAAATTCTCTATTTGTCTTAGCATTTTCTCATCGGTAATGTCGATTCTTTTATGTCGCCGAAACCTAGTATCTCGAGCACATAAGAGGGCCAAATTTGCAACTTAACTCGATTTTCGTCGGTTGAAAATAAAGGTTTGTATCGAGAATCGACGGTGGTTTTTATATAATTAAATAAAAAAATTAATAAATTATTATTCTTTTAAAAGTTTGTTGTTGTTGCTTTGTTACCAGTAAGATAAGTGACTGTGACACTAACACGCGCGTGACGATGAAACTGATAACACAGTACACACAGCGTGCTGTGATCAACGGTCAAGGCCACAATAGTTTTATTTATATTACAAAGTTTGATTGACTGAGGAAATTCGAGAACGTTCTGATAGTTAATTAACAGATATCCTGCACGTCAAAAGCATTAAACTTAAAATAACCATATTGATTTGTTTATTTGTATTTTAAATTCGCGGATACGATGGCAAACGCGACTGCGACACGGCGAAGCGTAATCTTTGACCTTTTAGCGCATGCGCAGACAATTATAAACTGGTAACTTATTTTTCATTAAATAAATGGAATCGAAACATGACAGAGACGTAATCAAAGTCCTTTACTACGGCATAAATATATATACATCAAAAGCATTAAACTTAAAATAACCATATTGATTTGTTTATTTGTATTTTAAATTCGCGGATACGATGGCAAACGCGACTGCGACACGGCGAAGCGTAAACTTTGACCTTTTAGCGCATGCGCAGACAATTATAAACTGGTAACTTATTTTTCATTAAATAAATGGAATCAAACATGACAGAAACGTAATCAAAGTCCTTTACTTCGGCATAAATATATATGCATGTGTATATATATGTATATATATATATATATATATAAATTCCCGATTAGTCATAACTTTTCCCGACTTTCAAGGCCGAGAATTTATTTTTAAGAATTCCCGACTTTTTCCCGTTTTCCTGAGTGGGAACCATGGTTATATTTAAATTTTAAACGGTCCTTAAAAACGAACGGTCATTACAACCTTAGACTTAGGAAAGAGTGAAGAAATATTAGGGTTCCGATACGATTCCGATAAATCATCCCATCACTAATTAACGCTAACTAATTAATCATGTACATAAAGAAATTTCAAGCACATGTTAATATTTTGCCGCCATATTGGATTTCGTTTTATCTCGATCATCGGTTATGTCGACGCCATTTTTCATACCCCAACGCCGTCGACATAAGCGGTTTCGACTGTATAATGATCTTTATTCTCTGCATCATTTCAAGGCTACTAAAATGAAAAAATGGAAGTAGGAAGTTTTTTTTGTCATTAGCCAGTAACAACTTCCTACTATTTGTTTGTCATGCAATTAGCATAAGGAATTTAGGGAAGGCTTTCTTGCTATGTTGAATGTAAAGATGAAAATAACTCTTCAAAAGTTTTAAGCAACATTATGTCATGAAAGCATTAAAACAAATTTATTTGCAGTCATCACAAGATTATGTTGAAGCTGCATATGTTCTAATGAACTTACGTGTACTCTCCATAGTCTCCACTCGTAATAGCCTGCAAAAGTTGTTCTGTCAGTTTGATGATTTCTTGTTTACGGCCTGGGAAAAAAATCAGATACATTTTTTTTAAAAACTAAAACTTGCTCACTGTAAAAAATAGATCTGTCATGCGTGTCCTATTAGAGAAATCTTTTAACACACATTCCCACAAAATCCACTAATTATTTTTAATGTAAAGAAATGACATTTCCAATATTCAGCTATTATCCTAACCTAATTCAAGACTCCCTCTAATTTCCATCCTAACCAAATTCAAGGGTTTGGAATATTTTCTTATATTTGAAAGTCTTCTCAATGCAAACATTCAAACAGTGACCAACATTTTCAAATGATGTTTTATATAGAAATATCAATCATCTGGACATGAAACTACATCATAGCCTTACCCACTCAATTTCAATGTGTGTTTAAAGAGGTGAAAAAAAACGTTTTTTTAAATTTTTTAATAGATGATAATTTAGGTAGAAAACTGAAACAAATTAGATGCCTGAAAACTTGTTATTTTTCATTTTGCATATTAACTCAACATGTTTAACATAAAAACTGTTAAAAAATGTTGAGTTACAATTAGACAAAAGCCATGCACAAGCCAGAGCCAGACAAAGTTCAGCAATTGAGCTTTCACAAATGAAATCAAACACAGGGACCCCACTCCAATGGTTTTCTCTCTTTCATATTATATATTCAAAGAACAAAAGAGGAATGGGAAACAACTCTACATGCCTTGACCAGCATGTCGCTGGATCATGCAAAAATTATTTCTTTAACTGGAAAAAATCCAGAAAGATTATAAGAATAACAAAAATTGCAATTTCAATATTTACAAATATTTTCAATATTTAATTTAAAAGCACCGCTAATAATTATTGTTGTATGAAATATGTCGTCATATTTTTAAAAATTAAGACTTCGTGTTTAGATGGCCCCCATAACTCTGGTTTTCTCATTAACTTGCAGAACTCAAAACATGGGAATCCATCTAACTACACTTTGTTTTGTTTTTTTCTTTTTCAATTGACTTTGTTTTATTTAACTTTAATTTTGTGAAATTTTTTTTAATTCTTGTGATAAGTTAAAATAAAATAAAATTATCTAAGAAGAAACCCACTCAACCTTTAAAGTAAATATAAATATAATATTTAAGAAGAAAATGTCATTAAATTAATTTTTTTTAAAATTGTGTTAATAGAGACCAAAATTGCCATGCCGTGGAAAACTCGTTGGGATTGCTTGTTACATACATAACATATTTGGTTCTTTGTGAAATGAAGCAACCCAACTACCCTACTCTAATTTAAGTTAATTTAACTTATGGATACATAAATGACAAAGAAAAATGCTGCATTTAATTTCAAAAACTTGCTTGTGTGTATATATATATATATATATTAGGGCTGCGGAAATTAACTATTAATTTCTCGATTAATCGTTAAAAATTTTAACTACAGTCGAACCCACTTATCTCGAGCTCGGTTATATCGACCACCCTATTATGTCGACGTTTTTTATTGGAACCGCCAAATTCTCTATTTGTCTTAGCATTTTCTCATCGGTAATGTCGATTCTTTTATGTCGCCGAAACCTAGTATCTCGAGCACATAAGAGGGCCAAATTTGCAACTTAACTCGATTTTCGTCGGTTGAAAATAAAGGTTTGTATCGAGAATCGACGGTGGTTTTTATATAATTAAATAAAAAAATTAATAAATTATTATTCTTTTAAAAGTTTGTTGTTGTTGCTTTGTTACCAGTAAGATAAGTGACTGTGACACTAACACGCGCGTGACGATGAAACTGATAACACAGTACACACAGCCCACAGCGTGCTGTGATCAACGGTCAAGGCCACAATAGTTTTATTTATATTACAAAGTTTGATTGACTGAGGAAATTCGAGAACGTTCTGATAGTTAATTAACAGATATCCTGCACGTCAAAAGCATTAAACTTAAAATAACCATATTGATTTGTTTATTTGTATTTTAAATTCGCGGATACGATGGCAAACGCGACTGCGACACGGCGAAGCGTAAACTTTGACCTTTTAGCGCATGCGCAGACAATTATAAACTGGTAACTTATTTTTCATTAAATAAATGGAATCGAAACATGACAGAGACGTAATCAAAGTCCTTTACTACGGCATAAATATATATACATCAAAAGCATTAAACTTAAAATAACCATATTGATTTGTTTATTTGTATTTTAAATTCGCGGATACGATGGCAAACGCGACTGCGACACGGCGAAGCGTAAACTTTGACCTTTTAGCGCATGCGCAGACAATTATAAACTGGTAACTTATTTTTCATTAAATAAATGGAATCAAACATGACAGAAACGTAATCAAAGTCCTTTACTTCGGCATAAATATATATGCATGTGTATATATATGTATATATATATATATATATAAATTCCCGATTAGTCATAACTTTTCCCGACTTTCAAGGCCGAGAATTTATTTTTAAGAATTCCCGACTTTTTCCCGTTTTCCTGAGTGGGAACCATGGTTATATTTAAATTTTAAACGGTCCTTAAAAACGAACGGTCATTACAACCTTAGACTTAGGAAAGAGTGAAGAAATATTAGGGTTCCGATACGATTCCGATAAATCATCCCATCACTAATTAACGCTAACTAATTAATCATGTACATAAAGAAATTTCAAGCACATGTTAATATTTTGCCGCCATATTGGATTTCGTTTTATCTCGATCATCGGTTATGTCGACGCCATTTTTCATACCCCAACGCCGTCGACATAAGCGGTTTCGACTGTATTAAAATTTTTTTAAAGGATTAATCGACCCACCACTTACAAATGTACTGGAAGTCAAAAAGTAAAATATTTCGGCCGATAAATATAAACTAATTTCTGGAATTACACGAACATTTTGGTTTTAAACTAGTGAACCTCTCATCACTTGAATCAAATAATGTCAATACATTTGTCTGTGTGCGCTGTTGGTTGAAAGATGTCATATAAAGAAGACATTCCAGTGTTATTTCGATTATCGACAAGTATTTTAATAAATGTTACTTATGACACCATAAATTTCAATTTTTGGCTTTAATCAAAATTAACGCTTAATTAATCATTAATTTTTTCAAAAGTTAACAATTAAATTTAAATTAATCGTTAACAGCCCTAACATATATATAATATAATATAATATATACAGTGGGACCCGCTTAAGTCGACGGCCTCGGGGTATGAAAAATGGCGCCGAGATAACCGATCACCGAGTTAAACAAAAACCAATATGGCGCCATAATATTAAAATGCGCTTGAAATTTCTTTATAATTATATACATGATGTGCGTTAATTAGTGATGGGACGATTAATCGGAATCGTATCGGAATATCGGGACCCTAATATTTCTTCACTCTTTCCTAAGGTTGTTAAGACCGTTCATTTTTAAGGACCGTTTTAATATAACGTAATGGGGATGAGACTGCAATCAATTGAAATAATTTAAATATAACCCAGGGTTCCCACTCAGTCGGGAATTCTTAAAATAATTTCCCGGTCTTGAAAGTCGGGAAATAGTCGGGAAAAGTTATGACTAGTCGGGAATTTATATATATACATATTTTTTTTGCCAAAGTAAATGACTTTGATTATGTCTCTGTGGTCATGTTTCGATTCAATTTAATTTTAAAAAAAGTTACCAGTTTATAATTGACTGCGCAAGCGTTAAAGGTCAAATTTTTCGCCTCGCCTCATGGCACATGTTTGCAATGCCCGTCGAATCGGCGAATTAAAAAAAACAAAAACATATCAATATGGTAATTTTAAGTTTAATGTTTTTGACGTGCAGGATATCTGTCACTATGAGACCGCACTCGAATTTCCTCCGTCAATCAAATGATACGTGTAACTTGTAATATAAATAGTAACAAATGCTGCCTTGACCTTATCAGAATTCGACCTACAACAGTGATGACGTGTATATTATATATCTACTAGAATATTAAGAAAATGATTTGATTTCACCATCACCTGCGTGTTAGTCACAGTCACGTATCTTACTGGTAACAAAGCAACAACAAACTTTTAAAAGAATAATAATAAATTCTTATTTAATGACATAAAAACCACTGTTGATTCTCGATACAAACCTTTATTTTCTTTTCTAAAGATATTCGTTTATCTTAAAAAATAAAATGATTAATGCATCAAAAAATTATTTAAGTTTGATAATAATATAACATGCACAGCGAAATAATGAAGGATTAAAGACCACTAACGCGATTTTCGAGTACCTCTGGTGATAACATACTCAAGAAACATACTCAACAAATGGTATCATATTGAAAGTAAAAACATCCGGTAATTTTTATTGAAATCTCGTAGAATCACACAATAGCCGGAAATCGAAGAAAGCGAGATGTCAACACTGTTTTGAACTAAAAATGCCAAAGTGCATTGCTAGGCGAACAGACGGGGATCGAGCTAACCAACGTTAAGTTGCAAATTTGGCACTCTTTTGTGCTCGAAATATTAGGGCTTGGCGACTTAAAAAAATCAAATTAACCAATGAAAAAATGCAAAGACAAAGAGAGAATTTGTCGGTTCCAAAAAAAAATATTTCGACTTAATAGAGCTGATGAGTTAACCGGGCTCGAGTTAAGTGGGCCCCACAGTATATATATAAGCGAGAAAAAGATTATGTTTTTAATAACATACATTTTTTTAGGAATGAATGAGAGAGAGAGAGAGAGAAAAAGAAAGTGGATGACAAAATGTCTAAAACTAAATGGTACAAATGTCTAATTAATTATTGAAACAAAATATTCTATCTACTTCATGTTGCAGGGAGCCAAAAAAAATTATTATTTTGTTCTAAAATAAATAAATGTAATACATGTATGTAGAATTATAGCAGGAAACAGTGGTCGATTTTGTTGTGTGGCAATTTTTCCTGACTTGCATTGCGTTGTCCTTCCTGATGTCTTGGCCAAATCAAGGGGATGGAGACAATTAATTTAATCTTAATAATTCTATGCAACTAAATGAATACATTAACATTTTTAAAATAAAAGCAACTTCATGAGTGGCAAAATAAAAACCATTTTGCTGAGGGAGTGTTTTAGAAATTGCTTTGCCATCAAGTGGTGCTGGCTGACTTTTATCACAAGAAATCAAGGAGTATGTTAAAATCGACCACTGACTTGGAAGAGAAGTTAAAATAACAGGCTGAAAAAGTCACTGGTCACAAAAATGCAAACAATACCAGTGAGACAGTCTTCCATGGCTCTAAAGGGTTCCTAGCAGATAGTATAGTCAGTAGCAGGAGCTAATTGTTGTAACAACTCACTGCACTCAAAGCCTATAATGCCTATATACTTACTTTCTAGGTCACATTTGACTGATACAACTTTAAAAACAAAATAGCATATACAAATATTAACTAAATTTTTCTGGAATTTTTATGAATTCAGTTCATCAAGATAAATGAATATAAGCATTTTAGAAAAGTAGGTGCACTCACTCCTATAGAGAAGTAGGTGCACTCACTCCTATAGAGAAGTAGGTGCACTCACTCCTATAGAGAAGTAGGTGCACTCAATCCTATAGAGAAGTAGGTGCACTCACTCCTATAGAGAAGTAGGTGAACTCACTCCTATAGAGAAGTAGGTGCACTCACTCCTATAGAGAAGTAGGTGCACTCACTCCTATAGAGAAGTAGGTGCACTCACTCCTAATGATAAAAACTATTTGTATTCTAGATAGGGCCTTATGTTTAATTTATTTAAAATACATGTAAATGTACGTACATTTTAATTTGGTTGGTGTATTCAATAGGATCTGGGTGAGGGATAATTCTTGTTTTATATATTGATACATCAACAAAATAGATCAATCATTAATGGATTGTCATTTATTTCAACTAGGAAATTTCAACGTATGTAGGAAATTTTTTTACCATTTGTCCAGAATGTGTTAGTAACGCTATGGACTGTTTAAAAATTAAATAATAAGGAAATTTATTTAATGATTCCCCAAGTTCTAATTATAAAAATAAATACCTAGATTAACAATGACTGCAAGAAAACTTTGTGAATATTAGAAGCCAATAAGAAGAAATAAGCACAATGATATCAATTTGATACTAAACAAATGTCTTAAGGCCATGATCACAAGTGAATCCATCGTAGATGTTTTTTAGGGCTGGTCACAGGGTAAGGCAAACATAAGCAGATTTATGTAAGTTGTCAATAAAGACATTACAAATATTCTGAAGTAAAATACAAACTTTTGGGTTTTAAATGCTGAGTTAAGCTACTTGGTATTTCTTGAAATCAACATATTTATTTTGGTTGAAATTATACTTTTTAAAAGATAATTGTATTTCTACCCCATAATAATTAAAAAATGTCAATATTTATTTGGACAAATGAGAAAACATTTTAGTTGTTCTGGAAAAAAATTTTGTTAAGATTTTCAATTAATTTAAATTAAAAAATTTAATTTAATTTTATATTTTTTAAATGATTTTCAAATATTTTATCATAAGGGGAAAAAAACAAGGCATATAAGGAATTATTGTTTTCAAATTTAGCGAAAATAGTTTTTATTGTTATTAAGCAATTTCTAATTAGTTATTTTTCCTAACTTTATTATGCAATGATTGTTACAAAATCTTTAGAATTGAAATTCTTATCAAAGCCACACGGCATCTAACAAACCTCTAACATCCCAGTCTAAGAATACTACATGTGGCTAACATCCCAGTCTAAGAATACTACATGTGGCTAACATTTGCTCAATAAATGGTCACATAACTAAAAAATGCAAAGTCTACACTCTAAGTTGTGAACATCAATGGTGTGTGAGTTTGAACACCAATGGTGTGTGAGTTTGAACACCAATGGTGTGTGAGTTTTCAAAATATGCACTTTCAAAATCTAACCAAAACACAGTGACTAAAATGACCAAGTGTTATTACTGTTACAGTGAGTCCATTGACCAGTATATGGACACCATCAAATGGATACCAGTATATGGACACCAGTATATGGACACCATCAAATGGACACCAGTATATGGACACCATCAAATGGACACCAGTATATGGACACAAGTATATGGACACCAACAAATGGTGGCTCTGACATTTTTGTAAGGATTAATTACATCTAAGTATGCACTAATGAAGGAACCTTATTTTGATGGTGTGAGAACCTTTTTAAAAATTAAAAACAGTTTTACTTGAACATTTGTGAGATCTGGTTTTAAAAAACACTTTGCTGATAAGGATAAAATCGCCAGTGTTTGCGGGAATAACAAAAAATGCAAATAACTGATAATTTCTAGAGTTCAATCCCTAAATATTACCAAAATCAATTTGTAAAAACAATTTCATTTTAAAGTTTACATCATACATTACATGAAAAGACAAAATAGTTGACATAAAATAAGAAAGTGTTTGCCCAAAAATAGAGTTTAGAATCCTCTCATTCTTGTCACACTAGTACTTTACATTGGGGTTACAAACAATGTTCCCTCTAAGGTTAGTTGGTTCCTGTGCAAAGTAAAAAAAAACTCATGCGCAATGTTGCACAATATCCATTTTTTGTGCAGTATTTTGCAAAATTTGCTGCGCGGTAATTCAAAACGGCTGCGCTGCGCCTGTCAAACATAGCCGCACAGCTTAAAGGGAACACTGGTTACAAATATTATCATTACATTACTCTAATTCCTTCCTTGTCACTCACAAGTAAAATTTAGCAGATATGTGAAAACAATTGCTAATGCAATTAGATTCCAATTTAATAATACACGCATCAATAACTTCACCAATCTGAAATAACAAGCACAAGAGAGAAGTGAACTGGACACGTTCATCAATTTTGTAGATTCTTTCCACCCCTCCATCAAGTTCACTCACAAGATTTCTGAACTGTCTGTAAACTTCCTGGACATTACCGTAACTCTCCAGAAAAACTGCCTCCTCACTTGGGCCTACTCCAAACCTACAGACAGCCACTCTTACCTACTCTATCCCTCATCTCATCCCAAATCCTGTAATAAGGATTCTATCCCCTTTTCTCAACTTCTTTGCCTCCGTAGACTGTGTAAATCTAATGAGGACTTTTGGGAAAAGGTGTTGGAAATGGTGGAGTTTTTTAGATAAAGGTCTTACCCTGAAGCTATACTACAATCTGCGCTTCAGCGAGTTAAAAGCTTCACTCGTGCCGATGTCCTTGTATCACGCATCAGTGACAGTAGTGAGAGGAGCAAACTGGTTCTCACATACCATCCCCACAACATCATGGCCAACAAAATCTTTTTGAAAACTGCGCCATCCTCCTCGCGGACCCTGAGACTAACAACATATTCTCCGCCCCACCCCTCATTGTATTCAGGAGGGACAAAAATCTGCTGGTTCATAGTCACCTTTGTATTCCACCCTCCCATCTGGGCACTAAACCATGCGGCCGTCGTGGCTGTAAGACATGTTCTTTTGTTACCCAGACGGACCAGATTGTCTTCCCTAAGGGGATATTTAAGATTAGGAATGGCTTTCTTTGCACCAGCCGTAATGTGGTCTACACCATTGTGTGTAAGCACTGCTCTTTGAAATACAGAAGTGAAATAGGGAGGTTACTCTCCTGTCGTATCGCAGAGCATGTACATGCGATTAAACAAGACAAACAGTGTCCTGTCTCCCGACACTTCAATGGACATGATCACATGTGTGTCGATGACATGTCTGTCACCGCCATTGTCTCTTGCACAAACACACCGCGCAGGGTCAGTCTGGAGAATAGACTAATCCAAGAGTATGGAACTCTTGCAACCTAAATGATTGGTCACACCCACCCTCTCCTTTCCTATATAAGCTCATAATATTCTCTTCTTACTATTGCTCTCCTGGACTCTTTGGATTTCACCGCAGCTAAGTTTTAATTTCTTTATATTCATTTTATTTGTGTACTATATGTTCATTGAAGAAGGCTCTTTGCCGAAACGTTTGCTGTTTTGTCAGGCTCATTCATAACCTTTTTACAAGTTATCCATCTATAAGCCTGATCGCAGTCTCACATTTTGTTCAATAACACACGAGGTATACCTGAACTTTATGAAAATATTAGAAGTTAATGGTGGTCCTGTTAATAATAATATTAGTAGTTAATGGTGGCCATGTTTATAATAATATTAGTAGTCAATGGTGGCCATGTTTATAATATTAGTAGTTAATGGTGGTCCAGTTTATGATATTAGTAGTTAATGGTGGCCATGTTTATAATATTAGTAGTTAATGGTGGTCCAGTTTATGATATTAGTAGTTAATGGTGGTCCTGTTTATGATAATATTAGTAGTTAATGGTGGTCCTGTTTATAATATTAGTAGTTAATGGTGGTCCTGTTTATAATAATATTAGTAGTTAATGGTGGTCCAGTTTATGATATTAGTAGTTAATGGTGGCCCCTTTTTATTATATTAGAAGTTAATGGTGGTCCTGTTTATAATAATATTAGTAGTTAATGGTGGCCCTGTTTATGATAATATTAGTAGTTAAAGGTGGTCCTGTTTATGATATTAGTAGTTAATGGTGGTCCTGTTTATGATATTAGTAGTTAATGGTGGCCCCTTTTTATTATATTAGAAGTTAATGGTGGTCCTGTTTATAATAATATTAGTAGTTAATGGTGGCCCTGTTTATGATAATATTAGTAGTTAATGGTGGTCCTGTTTATGATATTAGTAGTTAATGGTGGTCCTGTTTATGATATTAGTAGTTAATGGTGGCCCCTTTTTATTATATTAGTAGTTAATGGTGGTCCTGTTTATAATAATATTAGTAGTTAATGGTGGTTGTGTTTATGATAATACTAGTGTATTACCCGTCAAAAAAATGACGGAAGTTTTCAGCTGAAATCTATTTATTTTTTAAAAATGCACCTTTTTTAGGGCGCCTACTGCGCCGACCTTTTCAAAAGCCCAACTAACTTGTCCTTGTTTGATAAATACGAAATATTAAACTTTCTGAAATGCACACAAAGTATTTTATAATAGGGATTGTAGGGCCCTAACGGCGCCCCCTTTGTTTTTTTATTTTATAAATAATCATCAATTCCTCTTTTTTACATTGTTCCCTTTTCCAAAATTAAAATATGAGCTAAAACAATGACTTCATATAATATATATTTTTTTTACAGCATCTTTAATTTGCACACCTTTTGATGCATTGATGCAGTAATTTGGTGCGCTGCTTTCTAAAATTAGTATATACATCCACACATACATACAGATGACGGGAATTATGTATATTGATTAGTAGTTAATGGTGGTCCTGTTTATAATATTAGTAGTTAATGGTGGTCCTGTTTATAATATTAGTAGTTAATGGTGGTCCTGTTTATAATATTAGTAGTTAATGGTGGTCCTGTTTATAATAATATTAGAAGTTAATGGTGGTCCTGTTTATAATATTAGTTAATGGTGGTCCTGTTTATAATAATATTAGAAGTTAATGGTGGTCCTGTTTATAATATTAGTAGGTAATGGTGGTCCTGTTTAAGATAATATTAGTAGTTAATGGTGGTCCTTGAGGGTAATATTTTGTTTAACCAGCAAAGTGCTTTAATGAGGAATACTTTGACTTTACAGACGGGGTCGAATGTCACACAAGGATGGGGTCAAATGTCACACAAGGATGGTGTTAATGGTCAACAGTTTTATTCTAGAAAATTTGTTAAATAAATGATTTTATGTTCAATTTTAAAATATAATTATTCTTTAAACATTTTGATGTTCGCTCAAGTCTAACTTTGACCTACATCATAATATATTTGACCACTCAGTTGTCCAATAAAAAATTAAGACAACTAGATATTTTATAAATGTGAACTACCATTAAAGTAGACATCTGCGCTTGCTGAACCAGATTTTAACATTTGAATACAGCAACTTGAGAAGAAGAGGAAAGGTTCCACTGAAAGATCAGATAAGGTTAGAAACTTATTATAAGCTAGACTGCTTGTTAACAAAGAGGAAAGGTTCCACTGAAAGATCAGATAAGGTTAGAAACTTATTATAAGCTAGACTGCTTGTTAACAAAGACCAACTATGAATAAACATTGTCTTAGTGGACAAGAAAAGTGGACAAGAAATAAGCTACAAGTGTAGCTGGATGGTTCATTTTGATTGGTGCTTCAATTACCTTTAGAATCTTCATCCTCAATGGTGTTGCTTTCCGTAGATTCTTTGATTGCGTCATTTTTCTTCACATTAAGACTCCGACCTAAAATAGAGAGTATGAAATATGTATCAAAAATGTTAGTAACATATTCCAGACTATATTACTTGATAAGTAAAGACATTTAAACTAATCTCCTTGTCCTTCTAGCACATTCCTGTTGGACTATCACAACCTTGTACTCATTGATTTGGTCAATCTAAAGCTTATTTTATTGTTTCTGAAATGAAATAGCAGTTCGATTGTGGATAATGTCATAAAATTGTGGCACCTGAATTTACAGACTCTAAATTAAAGATCAATTGGCTAGTACAGGTTAGGGCAGCTAGTACAGGTTAGGGCAGCTGGTACAGGTTAGGGCAGCTGGTACAGGTTAGGGCAGCTGGTACAGGTTAGGGCAGCTGGTACAGGTTAGGGCAGCTGGTACAGGCTAGGGCAGCTGGTACAGGCTAGGGCAGCTGGTACAGGTTAGGGCAGCTGGTACAGGCTAGGGCAGCTGGTACAGGCTAGGGCAGCTGGTACAGGCTAGGGCAGCTGGTACAGGCTAGGGCAGCTGGTACAGGCTAGGGCAGCTGGTACAGGCTAGGGCAGCTGGTACAGGCTAGGGCAGCTGGTACAGGCTAGGGCAGCTACTACAGGCTAGGGCAGCTGGTACAGGCTAGGGCAGCTGGTACAGGCTAGGGCAGCTGGTACAGGCTAGGGCAGCTGGTACAGGCTAGGGCAGCTGGTACAGGTTAGGGCAGCTGGTACAGGTTAGGGCAGCTGGTACAGGTTAGGGCAGCTGGTACAGGTTAGGGCAGCTGGTACAGGCTAGGGCAGCTGGTACAGGCTAGGGCAGCTGGTACAGGCTAGGGCAGCTGGTACAGGCTAGGGCAGCTGGTACAGGCTAGGGCAGCTGGTACAGGCTAGGGCAGCTGGTACAGGCTAGGGCAGCTGGTACAGGCTAGGGCAGCTGGTACAGGCTAGGGCAGCTGGTACAGGCTAGGGCAGCTGGTACAGGCTAGGGCAGCTGGTACAGGCTAGGGCAGCTGGTACAGGCTAGGGCAGCTAGTACAGGCTAGGGCAGCTAGTACAGGCTAGGGCAGCTAGTACAGGCTAGGGCAGCTAGTACAGGCTAGGGCAGCTAGTACAGGTTAGGGCAGCTAGTACAGGTTAGGGCAGCTAGTACAGGCTAGGGCAGCTAGTACAGGTTAGGGCAGCTAGTACAGGTTAGGGCAGCTAGTACAGGCTAGGGCAGCTAGTACAGGTTAGGGCAGCTAGTACAGGTTAGGGCAGCTAGTACAGGCTAGGGCAGCTCTGGATGGACCCTCTATATAAAAGTTCAGCCAGAGGCTAACCACATCCACACTGGCCAACCACACCCACACTGGCCAACCACACCCACACTGGCCAACCACACCCACACTGGCCAACCACATCCACACTGGCCAACCACATCCACACTGGCCAACCACACCCACACTGGCCAACCACACCCACACTGGCCAACCACACCCACACTGGCCAACCACACCCACACTGGCCAACCACACTCATACTGGTGTGAAGATGGTTTATAATAAACAGTATTAGACTGTGAATATTGAGTCCGGGGTTGGGGGGGGGGTTAATTAAAAAAATTAATGAAAAAATGTAATTAAAAACAACAATGAATTCTTTTAACAAATCAATAAATAAGAATTGTATAATATAAGCAAAAATGTCAGAATATAATTAAATGTAATCAGCAATTGTATAAAAACAAAGTAAGTTCTCTTATTACACATGTCTTTTATCAGCTTGTCTATGTGTCTGGGGGTTTAGTTAGAAAAAAGATAACACATGTCAAGTTTATCAATGTATTTTAGTTGTTTTGTAAATGCTGTAATTAAAATTAATGTCATTTATTTAACATTAGATAGATGGCAAATAATTCCATCAGAAACAAATTTTTGGGGAAATAAATCAATTAACAGCATTTAAGTAAATAATTTTGAACAAATATCCAATTACTTATTCTTGCATGCAAAAATATTTTACATCTAAATCTAAAGGAGAGAGAGAAATAGTTGATGAAAACAAATTTTTCAAAAAGTATTAATTGATGACATCTAAAAATTGCATAACTATATTTAACCCTGCAGCCCCTAGGGGCCTCTATCATACATATATGAAAGGCAAAAGCTATCAACTACTCAGATAGGCAGACACTATAACAACTATATCTAAGATAAGATAAGATAAGATAAGATAACAAGTTTAAAGGTAAATTAGAAGAGAATAATGTTGATGTCATTCAAATACTTTGTACATAATTGTGTACATGACTTTGTGCTGAAAATACTTTGTACATAATTGTGTAAATGACTTTGTGGTGAAAATACTTTGTACATAATTGTGTAAATGACTTTGTGCTGAAAATACTTTGTACATAATTGTGTAAATGACTTTGTGGTGAAAATACTTTGTACATAATTGTGTAAATGACTTTGTGCTGAAAATACTTTGTACATAATTGTGTAAATGACTTTGTGGTGAAAATACTTTGTACATAATTGTGTAAATGACTTTGTGGTGAAAATACTTTGTACATAATTGTGTAAATGACTTTGTGGTGAAAATACTTTGTACATAATTGTATAAATGTGTCACATGTTTGTTGTCAACCCGTCTTTAGTCTAAAAATATTTAATTGGATTGTCATCTGATCTGTAGGAGCAAAGAAGATGTCTGTATTCAGCATATATGGAGTGTACATGTTAGGGACTAATCAAATAATAGAGTGTACATGTTAGGGACTAATCAAATAATGGAGTGTACATGTTAGGGACTAATCAAATAATAGAGTGTACATGTTAGGGACTAATCAAATAATGGAGTGTACATGTTAGGGACTAATCAAATAATAGAGTGTACATGTTAGGGACTAATCAAATAATAGAGTGGACATGTTAGGGACTAATCAAATAATGGAGTGTACATGTTAGGGACTAATCAAATAATGGAGTGTACATGTTAGGGACTAATCAAATAATAGAGTGTACATGTTAGGGACTAATCAAATAATGGAGTGTACATGTTAGGGACTAATCAAATAATGGAGTGTACATGTTAGGGACTAATCAAATAATGGAGTGTACATGTTAGGGACTAATCAAATAATGGAGTGTACATGTTAGGGACTAATCAAATAATGGAGTGTACATGTTAGGGACTAATCAAATAATGGAGTGTACATGTTAGGGACTAATCAAATAATGGAGTGTACATGTTAGGGACTAATCAAATAATAGAGTGTACATGTTAGGGACTAATCAAATAATAGAGTGTACATGTTAGGGACTAATCAAATAATGGAGTGTACATGTTAGGGACTAATCAAATAATGGAGTGTACATGTTAGGGACTAATCAAATAATGGAGTGTACATGTTAGGGACTAATCAAATAATGGAGTGTACATGTTAGGGACTAATCAAATAATGGAGTGTACATGTTAGGGACTAATCAAATAATGGAGTGTACATGTTAGGGACTAATCAAATAATGGAGTGTACATGTTAGGGACTAATCAAATAATGGAGTGTACATGTTAGGGACTAATCAAATAATAGAGTGTACATGTTAGGGACTAATCAAATAATGGAGTGTACATGTTAGGGACTAATCAAATAATGGAGTGTACATGTTAGGGACTAATCAAATAATGGAGTGTACATGTTAGGGACTAATCAAATAATGGAGTGTACATGTTAGGGACTAATCAAATAATGGAGTGTACATGTTAGGGACTAATCAAATAATGGAGTGTACATGTTAGGGACTAATCAAGTAATCACATTTTTTTTAAAGTGAAAATTTACATAAAAAGCTACCATTTCTTCATATAGACCAGACTTTGTTTACATCAAAGCTACCATTTCATCATATAGACCAGACTTTGTTTACATCAAAGCTACCATTTCTTCATATAGACCAGACTTTGTTTACATCAAAGCTACCATTTCTTCATATAGACCAGACTTTGTTTACATCAAAGCTACCATTTCTTCATATAGACCAGACTTTGTTTACAGTTTAGTCCAGGGGTTCCTAACCAGTGGTGCATGCACCCCCAAGGGGTGCATGAGCAGGTTCCAGGGGGTGCATGAACCATTCAGAGAAAGAAAAAAAAAGGGAGAAAAAAAAAGAAGGGAAAAAAAAGAAAGAAAAACTGATAATCTGAAAATGTAAACCATAAGCAAGGCATGCCACGTTAAAGGGCGCCAATATACAACCTTTTTTTTTACTAGTTCGCGCATCGTTCTGGGCATGTCAAAAATTGAAGGAAAAACTTTCGCAAAATGAACGGTTCGCTCTATGTGTTCCTCGGAATTTCGTGTTTTTCGTCACAGTTTTCTAAAAATAATTTAATTTTGTCATCAAATACGTCAGATATATCTCTTCCCGTGACCCTCTAACTGTTTTGAGCGGATGTAAACGTTGGGATTTTTTCCCTTCACTTTTATTGCTCTGTACGCTGCAAAGGTCTTTAAAACATTAATTGTAAGCCATTATTCATCATTGAAACCTAAAATCTTGAGTTGAGCATCCAATTCCGGTCATTAAAAACATCAACAAGGCCGGTTAAAAATTTGCCTGTGACTGGTACGACTTTCCGATTGTAATCACCCCCTCAAAATCGTTAATAAATAATAAAAAAAGAGAGAGAGATGGAACACAAAAGCCTCAGTGCTTCCACTGTGGAAAAATCCTGTGCAATGACAACATGAAGCCTGTTAGACTACGAGAGCACTTGGAGAAAGTCCACCCATCCAATTCCAAGGACAGTGTTGCTCGCTTCTTGACCTCAGGTACGTTGCCCAAGCTTGAATTTTCTTTGTCACAGAAATCTGCACTGGGGGCATCATTCAAGTTAAATATCTTATTGCAAAGAGCAAGAAGCCCCACACCATTGGAAACCTTTGGTGAAGCCTTGTGCTCTGGAGATGGTGGAACTGATGTGTGGTCACCAGCAGAGGAAGCAGGTTGAGAAAGTTCCTTTGTCCAATGACACTATTCATTCCAGGACATGGCTGCAGACATTCTGGATCAAGTCTTGTGCGAGATGAGAATCAGTCCTTTTCCATTTAGCATGCAGCTGGATGAATCCACTGATGTAGCACAATGCAGTCAGATTATTGTATTTCTGAGATATGTTCTCAGTGGATTGATGAAGAAGGAATTTCTCTTTTGTAAGCCACTCCTAGCTACTACCAAAGCTGCTGATGTGTTGCAGCTAGTCAGGGCATTCTTCATTGAAAACCAGTTTTACTGGACTTCAAGAATTTCTTCAATTTGCACAGGTGGAGCTCCCTCCATGCTCGGTAATAAGTCAGGATTTTCAGCACCGGTAAAGAAAGAAGTTCCAGATATTGTCACTACACACTGTATTCTTCATCGTCAGGCACTGGCATGCAAAACACTACCTCCAGCCTTGAAGTCAGTTCTTTCTACTGCAGTCCAAGTTGT
The DNA here is from genome assembly GCA_944989445.1 of Ampullaceana balthica. Classification (NCBI taxonomy): domain Eukaryota; kingdom Metazoa; phylum Mollusca; class Gastropoda; family Lymnaeidae; genus Ampullaceana; species Ampullaceana balthica. Next base: position 535,523 of record CALYLW010000308.1, on the reverse strand, counting down.
AAATTTTATCCACTCACATGCCTTGAACCACTGCCTCTTCAAGTTGTTCTGTCAGGAGGTGAGCTCTGAGAATGAAGTTCTGCTCTACCACACTGAGGTGCGCTGGTTGTCCAGGGGACGGATACTTTCTCGGTTAGTAAAACTGAGAGTGGAGCTTGCCATTTTCGTGCAAGGAAAAGAGAGTGACCTTGCCGACAAGTTTGACTGTCCAAATTTTATTCATTACTTGGCATACCTGGCTGACATCTTCACCATCTTGAATGAGTTGAACACATCTCTACAAGGACCTGCTGTGACTGTATTGGATGCTACTGAGAGATTGCAAACCTTCCTTAACAAAGTGCCACTATTCCAACGACGACTAGAAAAGTCCAACTTGGCCAACTTTCCACTCTTGGATGAAGTTGTAATATCTGGTGCAGAAGGAAGCACTGAGGGATCACTGCCTGACAACATCAAAGGGGAAATTTCAGAGCACCTTTCAACATTGCAAAGGTCCTTTGATGGGTATTTCTGTCAAGACATTGCTAGGAAAGATCTTTGGATTCGCAATCCTTTTCTCTGTGACTTGGACAACATTGATGACAGTGACTTTGCTAAAGATGACCTGATTGATTTGAGAACCAGAGAAGTACTGAGGAGTGCCTTCAGTTGCAATACCTTGACTGAATTTTGGTGCGCCCAGTTAGATTCCTACCCACATCTAGCCAAGAGGGCAGTACTGACTCTCCTTCCATTTGCCACAACCTATCTCTGTGAAGCAAGATGCTCCACACCTTTGACGATTAAAACCAAGGAAAGGTATAAGTCAAATGCAGAGGATGACATGAGAGTTGCTTTGTCCAAAACAGTCCCCAAATTTAAATCGCTGATTGATCTTAAGAAGCAGCAGATCTCTCACTAAATTCCCTGTCGCCTATGGTCAAAACTGTTGTGTTCCTAAAATAAACATAGTTTATTATGCATTTTCTGCAAGTTTCACGAGGGGGTGCATGAACTTTTTTGGGCATCTGAAGGGGTGCATGGACCCCAAAAGGTTAGGAACCACTGGTTTAGTCCAAAACAACTGTCCACAGTCACAGCACCTAGACAGAAATCTATTCTTCTCACCAAAGTATTCACTCTATACTTAAAGTCTATACAACTCACATAAGACAATTACTGCAATCAAAGACTATCAGAAAACAGTTGAAATAACAAAGTAATTGATCAATGTAGTATAAAGTCTAACACAACACACCGATTAACTGCCATAAAGTGGTCAAGTTTCATGTTTTCCTTGTACATAAATAAATAATAATAAAGTTTTATATATGATTCAACATCTTTACTTTTTCCCTTTAAATTTTTCCTCTGGTCAGGTCTAGGTCAAAGGTTACGAATAGGGCTGTTATCGATTAATTTTATTTTAATCGTTAACTTTTGAAAAATTATCGATTAATTAATCGATAATTTCTATTAAAACCAAAAACATAAATTTATGACGTCATTAAACTGAACATTTCTCACGGACATTGAAAATTAAGAATATTTTGAACTAAATTGCATGACAATGTGTTGATACTGATTTGTGCTGAAGGTGGTACGTCAGCGATGTATTTCATCCTTTAAAAGAGAATTGTTTATGGCAGTGAACACAGTAAACGTTTTCACCATCTTCGACTTTGCCATCCGCAGTTAGCTTTTAAAAACAACATATTTGCTCAACTTTCTAGTTTTATGTTTAAATTTAACTGCGCTGATGCTGTCAGCAGGGCCGTCTTAACGCATAGGCCCGTTGGGCATTTGCCCGGGGGCCCACGAGCATATGGTCCCCATGGGAATATGTTTATTTATATATTAGATATATATTCCTTTTTTATTCCTGCGGGGGAAGGGCCCAACACTATTTCTTTGCCCGTGGGCCCAAAATGGTATAAAGACGGCTCTGGCTGTCAACCATTTTTTAGTTGACGTCTGCCGGTCAACATAAATTAATAAAATAAATTTTAATATTACACGGGAGATGTTTGTACGTAAAAAAATATATATAAATTATTATTAATTATTAATAATTTATTATTTATTACAAAAAATTTTAAAAAATATTATAAATATTTTCTTAAATTTTAATCGAATTTTTATCAGCCCGAAACGTTCGCTGTTGTGTTACGTCCTGTCAGGCCCACTTTTACCCTGTTTTTATATTATACATTGACCGGTCAAAACGGCCCTGAAAAAATGGCCCCGGACAAAACGGCCCTGACCAAATGGCCCCGACATAACGGCCCTGACCAAATGGCCCCGACATAACGGCCCTGACATAACGGCCCTGACCAAATGGCCCCGACATAACGGCCCTGACCAAATGGCCCCGACATAACGGCCCTGACCAAATGGCCCCGACATAACGGCCCTGACCAAATGACCCCGACATAACGGCCCTGACCAAATGACCCCGACATAACGGCCTCAAACAAATTGTTAACATTTTTTTAACAAAAACATTTTGCATTTTAAGCTTTTGTCAACTTTTTTACACTTAAAAAAAGGTGGTAAAATTGTAAAATTATTTCTTGTGATATTATATTGTTTCTTGTCAACAAACAACCGTGATTGGTACCATTTCGCGTAAAGGCTATTAAATTCATTCTTGTGATGTCATTATTATTGTTTGAACTTGAACTATCCCTTAACCCGTTGTTGGGTCGTTGGGGCACCATCGTGAACTGCTCACTAACACACGCCATTTGTCCCGGTCCTGTGCTGCCCTTTGAGAGTCACTGAATGACAGATCGGTCCGCTCTTTAATATCGTCATCCCATCTGTTCTTTTGTCTGCCTCTTTTCCTTCCTCCCTGGACTGTGCCTTGCAATATAGTTTTTGCGAGACCTCCAGCTCTTGTCACGTGTCCGTACCATCGTAATTTCCTCTTCTTAATTGATGTGAGTAGGTCCTCGTAGGGGCCAATGACAGTACTTATTGTGTTGCGGACCGCTTCGTTTGTGATGTGCGCTGTGTAGGAGATGTTCAATATCTTTCTGAAACATCTCATCTCTAGCGCATTGATTCTTCTTTGGAGGTCTGCAGTGAGCGTCCAAGCCTCACAACCATACAAAAGGACCGACATCGCCAGAGAGCGCATTAGCCGGATCTTTGATCTCAGGGAGAGCTTCTTACTTTGCCAGATGTGCTTTAATTTACTCAATGCTGCAATTGTTTGGGCTACTCTGGCAAGAATTTCTGGCTTTGAGCCTTCGTCGGATATTATGGCCCCTAGATATTTGAAGGTGGAGACTTCTTCGAGTTTTTGCCCGTTTATCCGAATCTCACTTGTGAATTTACTATTTGCCATGACCTTGGTCTTTTCTGCATTGATTTCCATGCCGTACGCCTTTGCTGTTTTGTCTAGCTTTGCGAGGAATTCTTTTAGTTCGTCCTCGCTACCAGCTAGGCCATCAATGTCATCGGGCGAAGCGTAGGTTGGTTATACTTCTCCCTCCGATGCTAACTGTTCGGACATGGTCTTCTAGCACATCTATCATGATCCTTTCAAGGAAGAGGTTGAAGAGGATGGGGGAAAGTAGACATCCTTGTCTGACACCAACAGTGGTCTTGAACCAATCTCCCAGCTTGCTGTTGAAGAGTACTGCGCTGGTTGCTCTGTTGTAAAGGTTCTTGATCACTTCAATGAGGTTTGCATTTATGTTGAATTTGTGCATAGTTGCCCACAGTGCCGCATGCCACACTCTGTCGAACGCTTTTTTAAAGTTTATAAAGACATGATAGAGGTCACTCTGGTGTTGGAGATGTTTTTCACAGAGAACTCGCAGGTTAAAGATATTATTGTTTATCGTGCATGAGCTAAACCTGACACTGAATAGGTGAGTACAAATACGAATATAATATTTGATTGTACAATTTACTATTAGTCCATCTATTAGTCCAGGGCCGTTTTGTCGGGGCCGTAATGTCGGAGCCCAAATTGTCGGGGCCGTTTTGTCGATGAACCAAAAAACACACATCGGTGTTTCAATTTTTAGTTTGTTTAAAAATATATTTGATTTGTCGTTACATTAACGTTAGCTGATGTTAAAGCAAAGGGCTTCTTTGGATGCAGACAGTCCTGTCTGTTATCATCGACCAACATTCAAGTTAAGTACCAAACACATGAGCGCCCAAACAAATTCTGGGAGTCAATCAAAGGAGCCCCACAGACACCAAGAGCCCCACAGACACCAAGAGCCCCACAGACACCAGGAGCCAGATTAAAAACCCCGGCACACCACCTTAGCCCCCGGTGCCGAATTGGGTTTGTCTGAGACCAATCAAGTGTTTGAGGTCAAGCCAAGCACGCGCTGTCACTCAACAAGACAAGCTTCCTGGACTGACCAGTAAAACTTAATTACAGATGATCACAATGATGGCGGGGAAAAGGGAGAGCGGGGAAAAGAGAGCGGAGGTGAGGAGAGGAAAAAAGCCAGTAATAGTGGACAAAATCTTAGCATTTAAAAAAAAATTATTTATTTTTTTTGTTGAAAATTTTATCAGACACCCGGATGTTGGTTTGACACCCAAATTTCAACAAATGAATTTGATTGAAATATACTCAAAACACTGAAAGTTATTATATTCAGGGTATACTGTATAAAAAGACTAAAATTTATCCAACAAACTTCGTCCCTACAAAACTATGTTGAACGTCTTCGTCTTTTCTTCGAAAATGACTCACCACTGCTGGGAATGAAAAATCTTTCTATGTAGACGGACACTCTGATTTAGGCCTAGAAATCAATAACATGTTTGTGTATGCGATGTTGCAGTTTGGTAAGATTATTTATTTGCTGGTGAACTAAACTGTTTCAAATAAGTTCTCTGTTATTTAATGCAATTTACAATTTGTTTTCAATCTTTAAAAATAAGTCTTATGTCAAGGTCACAATTTCAAGCAATAGCCAGTAAAAGAATGTGTTTACATTATTATATTCGTTATCTCGTGGCCAGTAAAAGAATGTGTTTACATTATTATATTCGTTATCTCGTGGCCAGTAAAAGAATGTGTTTACATTATTATATTCGTTATCTCGTGGCCAGTAAAAGAATGTGTTTACATTATTATATTCGTTATCTCGTGGCCAGTAAAAGAATGTGTTTACATTATTATATTCGTTATCTCGTGGCCAGTAAAAGAATGTGTTTACATTATTATATTCGTTATCTCGTGGCCAGTAAAAGAATGTGTTTACATTATTATATTCGTTATCTCGTGGCCAGTAAAAGAATGTGTTTACATTATTATATTCGTTATCTCGTGGCCAGTAAAATAATGTGTTTACATTATTATATTCGTTATCTCGTGGCCAGTAAAAGAATGTGTTTACATTATTATATTCGTTATCTCGCCAACACTTTGGATTTGGAGGCTTGAGCTCTCACAACATCCGTTACCTAGGAGGGGGGGGGGAGGAGGAGGGGACCGACACACTATTTTAAGAGGACCTCAAGCCAATAGACACGTGACTTTAAGAGGGCTTAAAGTCAATAGACATGTGACTTTAAAAGGACCTCAAGCCAATAGATACGTGACTTTAACAGGGTTTAAAGTCGATAGACACGTGACTTTAAGAGGACCTCAAGTCAATATACACTTGACTTTATGAGGACCTCAAGCCAATAGACATGTGACTTTAAGAGGGCTTCAAGTCAATAGACACCTGACTTTGAGAGCACATTAAGACAAAAGAGACACAACATTTAAGAGAGACACAACATTTAACAGAGACAACATTTAACAGAGACACAACATTTAACAGAGACACAACATTTAACAGAGACACAACATTTAACAGAGACAACATTTAAGAGAGACACAACATTTAAGAGAGACAACATTTAACAGAGACACAACATTTAACAGAGACACAACATTTAAGAGAGACACAACATTTAACAGAGACACAACATTTAACAGAGACAACATTTAACAGAGACAACATTTAACAGAGACACAACATTTAACAGAGACACAACATTTAACAGAGACACAACATTTAACAGAGACACAACATTTAACAGAGACAACATTTAACAGAGACACAACATTTAAGAGAGACACAACATTTAACAGAGACACAACATTTAACAGAGACACAACATTTAACAGAGACACAACATTTAACAGAGACACAACATTTAACAGAGACAACATTTAACAGAGACACAACATTTAACAGAGACACAACATTTATCAGAGACACACCATTTAACAGAGACACAACATTTAACAGAGACAACATTTAACAGAGACACAACATTTAACAGAGACACAACATTTATCAGAGACACACCATTTAACAGAGACACAACATTTAACAGAGACACAACATTTAACAGAGACACAACATTTAACAGAGACACAACATTTAACAGAGACACAACATTTATCAGAGACACACCATTTAACAGAGACACACCATTTAACAGAGACACAACATTTAACAGAGACACAACATTTAACAGAGACACAACATTTAACAGAGACACAACATTTAACAGAGACACAACATTTAACAGAGACAACATTTAACAGAGACAACATTTAACAGAGACACAACATTTAACAGAGACACAACATTTAACAGAGACACAACATTTAACAGAGACACAACATTTAACAGAGACAACATTTAACAGAGACACAACATTTAAGAGAGACACAACATTTAACAGAGACACAACATTTAACAGAGACACAACATTTAACAGAGACACAACATTTAACAGAGACACAACATTTAACAGAGACAACATTTAACAGAGACACAACATTTAACAGAGACACAACATTTATCAGAGACACACCATTTAACAGAGACACAACATTTAACAGAGACACAACATTTAACAGAGACAACATTTAACAGAGACACAACATTTAACAGAGACACAACATTTATCAGAGACACACCATTTAACAGAGACACAACATTTAACAGAGACACAACATTTAACAGAGACACAACATTTAACAGAGACACAACATTTAACAGAGACACAACATTTATCAGAGACACACCATTTAACAGAGACACACCATTTAAGAGAGACACAACATTTAACAGAGACACAACATTTAACAGAGACACGACTTTTAATCTTAGAGGAGCACACCGAGTCTACTGACCCACTTTAGACAATGACTTTCAGAGTGCATTGAGTCTACTGACCCACTTTAGACAATGACTTTCAGAGTGCATTGAGTCTACTGACCCACTTTAGACAATGACTTTCAGAGTGCATTGAGTCTACTGACCCACTTTAGACAATGACTTTCAGAGTGCATTGAGTCTACTGACCCACTTTAGACAATGACTTTCAGAGTGCATTGAGTCTACTGACCCACTTTAGACAATGACTTTCAGAGTGCATTGAGTCTACTGACCCACTTTAGACAATGACTTTCAGAGTGCATTGAGTCTACTGACCCACTTTAGACAATGACTTTCAGAGTGCATTGAGTCTACTGACCCACTTTAGACAATGACTTTCAGAGTGCATTGAGTCTACTGACCCACTTTAGACAATGACTTTCAGAGTGCATTGAGTCTACTGACCCACTTTAGACAATGACTTTCAGAGTGCATTGAGTCTACTGACCCACTTTAGACAATGACTTTCAGAGTGCATTGAGTCTACTGACCCACTTTAGACAATGACTTTCAGAGTGCATTGAGTCTACTGACCCACTTTAGACAATGACTTTCAGAGTGCATTGAGTCTACTGACCCACTTTAGACAATGACTTTCAGAGTGCATTGAGTCTACTGACCCACTTTAGACAATGACTTTCAGAGTGCATTGAGTCTACTGACCCACTTTAGACAATGACTTTCAGAGTGCATTGAGTCTACTGACCCACTTTAGACAATGACTTTCAGAGTGCATTGAGTCTACTGACCCACTTTAGACAATGACTTTCAGAGTGCATTGAGTCTACTGACCCACTTTAGACAATGACTTTCAGAGTGCATTGAGTCTACTGACCCACTTTAGACAATGACTTTCAGAGTGCATTGAGTCTACTGACCCACTTTAGACAATGACTTTCAGAGTGCATTGAATCTACTGACCCACTTTAGACAATGACTTTCAGAGTGCATTGAGTCTACTGACCCACTTTAGACAATGACTTTCAGAGTGCATTGAGTCTACTGACCCACTTTAGACAATGACTTTCAGAGTGCATTGAGTCTACTGACCCACTTTAGACAATGACTTTCAGAGTGCATTGAGTCTACTGACCCACCACTTTTAGATGATATTATTAAGGTAGTAGACACACGACTCTCACCGCAATCATATGTGGACTCGTCAAGCACGTATCCCCTGCAGTATATAACTTACCACGTCAGAAGGAGATTACCCTATAATACTTACAAGTACAAACACTTTTTAGAGAGAAATGCAGCAGGCCGCCTTTGAATGATGTGAACCCAATGCCATGGTTCCTTTATAACAGGCCACCTTTGAATGATGTGAACCCAATGCCATGGTTCCTTTATAACAGGACGCCTTTGAATGATGTGAACCCAATGCCATGGTTCCTTTATAACAGGACGCCTTTGAATGATGTGAACCCAATGCCATGGTTCCTTTATAACAGGCCACCTTTGAATGATGTGAACCCAATGCCATGGTTCCTTTATAACAGGACGCCTTTGAATGATGTGAACCCAATGCCATGGTTCCTTTATAACAGGACGCCTTTGAATGATGTGAACCCAATGCCATGGTTCCTTTATAACAGGCCGCCTTTGAATGATGTGAACCCAATGCCATGGTTCCTTTATAACAGGACGCCTTTGAATGATGTGAACCCAATGCCATGGTTCCTTTATAACAGGCCGCCTTTGAATGATGTGAACCCAATGCCATGGTTCCTTTATAACAGGCCGCCTTTGAATGATGTGAACCCAATGCCATGGTTCCTTTATAACAGGCCGCCTTTGAATGATGTGAACCCAATGCCATGGTTCCTTTATAACAGGCCGCCTTTGAATGATGTGAACCCACTGCCATGGTTCCTTTATAACAGGACGCCTTTGAATGAGGTGAACCCAATGCCATGGTTCCTTTATAACAGGCCGCCTTTGAATGATGTGAACCCAATGCCATGGTTCCTTTATAACAGGCCGCCTTTGAATGATGTGAATCCAATGCCATGGTTCCTTTATAACAGGCCGCCTTTGAATGATGTGAACCCAATGCCATGGTTCCTTTATAACAGGCCGCCCTTGAATGAGGTGAACCCAATGCCATGGTTCCTTTATAACAGGCCGCCCTTGAATGATGTGAACCCAATGCCATGGTTCCTTTATAACAGGCCGCCTTTGAATGATGTAAACCCAATGCCATGGTTCCTTTATAACAGGCCGCCTTTGAATGATGTGAACCCAATGCCATGGTTCCTTTATAACAGGCCGCCCTTGAATGAGGTGAAACCAATGCCATGGTTCCTTTATAACAGGCCGCCTTTGAATGATGTGAACCCAATGCCATGGTTCCTTTATAACAGGCCGCCCTTGAATGAGGTGAACCCAATGCCATGGTTCCTTTATAACAGGACGCCTTTGAATGAGGTGAACCCAATGCCATGGTTCCTTTATAACAGGCCGCCCTTGAATGAGGTGAACCCAATGCCATGGTTCCTTTATAACATCCCACCTTTGAATGATGTGAACCCAATGCCATGGTTCCTTTATAACAGGCCGCCCTTGAATGAGGTGAACCCAATGCCATGGTTCCTTTATAACAGGACGCCTTTGAATGAGGTGAACCCAATGCCATGGTTCCTTTATAACAGGCCGCCCTTGAATGAGGTGAACCCAATGCCATGGTTCCTTTATAACAGGCCGCCTTTGAATGATGTGAACCCAATGCCATGGTTCCTTTATAACAGGTCGCCCTTGAATGAGGTGAACCCAATGCCATGGTTCCTTTATAACAGGACGCCTTTGAATGAGGTGAACCCAATGCCATGGTTCCTTTATAACATCCCACCTTTGAATGAGGTGAACCCAATGCCATGGTTCCTTTATAACATCCCACCTTTGAATGATGTGAACCCAATGCCATGGTTCCTTTATAACAGGACGCCTTTGAATGAGGTGAACCCAATGCCATGGTTCCTTTATAACAGGCCGCCCTTGAATGAGGTGAACCCAATGCCATGGTTCCTTTATAACATCCCGCCTTTGAATGATGTGAACCCAATGCCATGGTTCCTTTATAAAGTGTTGAGAACCCCTGCTCAAGTATAGGAGCCGATGGGGACCAATAAAGTTTTTCAACCGGCAGATTCGATCTTCGATAGATGGTTAATCTATTTTGTGTCTCTAAAAGCTCCAATTTGTCTGGACAAGTCATTTGTATACGCGAGCAAACAGACAGGGTTAGACAGGGGAGCTAACTGCAGGAAACGAAAAGGGGGGGGGGAGATTGAGTGAAATAGATGTAGACAGAGAGAGAGAGAGATAGATGGAGATTGAGTGAGATAGATGGAGGGAGAGAGAGAGATAGATGGAGGGAGAGGGAGAGAGAGAGAGAGAGAGAGCGAGAGAGAGAGGGGGAGAGAGAGAGAGAGAGAGAGAGAGAGAGAGAGAGAGAGAGAGAGAGAGAGAGAGAGAGAGAGAGAGAGAGAGAGAGAGAGAGAGTTATAAATGGAGTAGGGGGAAACGTTTCTTTGATTGAAAAGAGATTTCAATGGGATAAATGTGATGAGATGATACAAGTAACACGAATGGTAAAATGTGATGGAGATCATTCTATACAAGTGATACGATACGGCAATACGAATGATAAGATATGTTATGAGGACCGTTCACATACATGTGATGAGGTGATACAAGTAACACGAATGTTCATGGCCGTATGTTAGGATATGAACCAACCTTGGTGAGAGAGTGACTTGTGGAAGAGATGCTTGAATCCGGGGGCTGCATGCCTTAACATACCATACCTCATAGACATAGTCTAACACGGGAACACTGGAGGTCAAACCTCATAGAAATAGTCTAACACGGGAACACTGGAGGTCCTAACTTATAGACATAGTCTAACACGGGAACACTGGAGGTCCTAACTTACAGACATAGTCTAACACGGGAACACTGGAGGTCAAACCTCACAGAAATAGTCTAACACGGGAACACTGGAGGTCAAACCTCATAGACATAGTCTAACACGGGAACACTGGAGGTCCTAACTTATAGACATAGTCTAACACGGGAACACTGGAGGTCAAACCTCATAGAAATAGTCTAACACGGGAACACTGGAGGTCCTAACTTACAGACATAGTCTAACACGGGAACACTGGAGGTCAAACCTCATAGAAATAGTCTAACACGGGAACACTGGAGGTCAAACCTCATAGACATAGTCTAACACGGGAACACTGGAGGTCAAACCTCATAGAAATAGTCTAACACGGGAACACTGGAGGTCAAACCTCATAGACATAGTCTAACACGGGAACACTGGAGGTCCTAACTCATAGACATAGTCTAACACGGGAACACTGGAGGTCCTAACTTATAGACATAGTCTAACACGGGAACACTGGAGGTCCTAACTCATAGACATAGTCTAACACGGGAACACTGGAGGTCCTAACTTATAGACATAGTCTAACACGGGAACACTGGAGGTCCTAACTCATAGACATAGTCTAACACGGGAACACTGGAGGTCCTAACTTATAGACATAGTCTAACACGGGAACACTGGAGGTCCTAACTTATAGACATAGTCTAACACGGGAACACTGGAGGTCCTAACTTATAGACATAGTCTAACACGGGAACACTGGAGGTCCTAACTTATAGACATAGTCTAACACGGGAACACTGGAGGTCAAACCTCATAGACATAGTCTAACACGGGAACACTGGAGGTCAAACCTCATAGACATAGTCTAACACGGGAACACTGGAGGTCCTAACTCATAGACATAGTCTAACACGGGAACACTGGAGGTCCTAACTTATAGACATAGTCTAACACGGGAACACTGGAGGTCCTAACTCATAGACATAGTCTAACACGGGAACACTGGAGGTCCTAACTTATAGACATAGTCTAACACGGGAACACTGGAGGTCCTAACTCATAGACATAGTCTAACACGGGAACACTGGAGGTCCTAACTTATAGACATAGTCTAACACGGGAACACTGGAGGTCCTAACTTATAGACATAGTCTAACACGGGAACAGTGGAGGTCCTAACTTATAGACATAGTCTAACACGGGAACACTGGAGGTCCTAACTTATAGACATAGTCTAACACGGGAACACTGGAGGTCAAACCTCATAGACATAGTCTAACACGGGAACACTGGAGGTCAAACCTCATAGACATAGTCTAACACGGGAACACTAGAGGTCCTAACTTACAGATAGTCTAACACGGGAACACTGGAGGTCAAACCTCATAGACATAGTCTAACACGGGAAGACTGGAGGTCCTAACTTATAGACATAGTCTAACACGGGAACACTGGAGGTCAAACCTCATAGACATAGTCTAACACGGGAACACTGGAGGTCCTAACTCATAGACATAGTCTAACACGGGAACACTGGAGGTCAAACCACATAGACATAGTCTAACACGGGAACACTGGAGGTCCTAACTTATAGACATAGTCTAACACGGGAACACTGGAGGTCAAACCTCATAGAAATAGTCTAACACGGGAACACTGGAGGTCCTAACTTATAGACATAGTCTAACACGGGAACACTGGAGGTCCTAGCAAGCGCTAAATCCTTTGACGATAACCAGTTGTATAGCGGTGTTAAGAGTCACACTCCAATGGATATTGATCCATAGCAGAAACGCGCATTGACATTTAGAAAACTTGAAATCCTCCGTAAAGACATGGAACGATAAATGAGCAGATAGTTTTTCACGGAACAAACCAATGTTTGGGGAAAAACCCATTTAATAGGCAAACTTTTTACATATTGTCGTGAATGGAAACTGTCAACGGATAGAGGAGAAACAACGTATGGTTAGTGTTTGATATATTTCTGATGTACATACAAGTGTTCCAATACCACTTGCCATAACAGTACAACACCACCACACCTTTTACCACTTAGGTAAGTTGTACTAAACGAGAGACAATATAATATATTTAGATGACAAAGAGGTCACGTGACTGGACATTTAAAACACGTTTTACGGCGAGACTGAGCAACTACAGCAAGCTCCGCAAGGGAAGTAATCTGATGTGTCGGGTGTAGGAGAAGTAGACAAATAGACACAATCAGAGAAGTAGACAAATAGACACAATCAGAGAAGTAGACAAATAGACACAATCAGAGAAGTAGACAAATAGACACAATCAGAGAAGTGGACAAATAGACACAATCAGAGAAGTGGACAAATAGACACAATCAGAGAAGTAGGTATTGTGAGAGAAGTATACACAATTAGAGTGGTAACATTGAGAGAAGGAGACACGTCGAGAGAAGGAGACACGTCGAGAGAAGGAGACACGTCGAGAGAAGGAGACACGTCGTGAAGAGGTGACACGTCGAGAGGAGGAGACACGTCGAGAGGAGGAGACACGTCGAGAGGAGGAGACACGTCGAGAGAAGGAGACACGTCGAGAGGAGGAGACACGTCGAGAGGAGGAGACACGTGGAGAGAAGGAGACACGTCGAGAGAAGGAGATACGTCGAGAGAAGGAGACACGTCGAGAGAAGGAGACACGTCGAGAGAAGGAGACACGTCGAGAGAAGGAGACACGTCAAGAGAAGGAGACACGTCGAGAGAAGGAGACACGTCGAGAGAAGGAGACACGTCGAGAGAAGGAGACACGTCGAGAGGAGACACGTCGAGAGAAGGAGACACGTCGAGAGAAGGAGACACGTCGAGAGAAGGAGACACATCGAGAGAAGTAGACACATTGTGAGAAGTAGACACATCGAGAGAAGTAGACACGTCGAGAGAAGTAGACACGTTGTGAGAAGTAGACACGTTGTGAGAAGTAGACACATCGTGAGAAGTAGACACATCGAGAGAAGTAGACACATTGTGAGAAGTAGACACATTGTGAGAAGTAGACACGTCGAGAGAAGTAGACACATTGTGAGAAGTAGACACGTCGAGAGAAGTAGAGACAGTGAGAGGAGACACATCGAGAGAAGTAGACACATTGAGAGAAGTAGACACATTTAGGGAAGTAGACACATTGAGAGAATGAGACACAGTGGGAGAAGTGGACACATTGTGAGAAGTAGACACGTCGAGAGAAGTAGACACATTGAGAGAAGTAGACACATTGTGAGAAGTAGACACATTGAGAGAAGTAGACACATTGTGAGAAGTAGAAACAGTGAAATACAAATACCACACGCGATAAACGCGCCATTTTACACATATGCCCCCCCCCATACTACTGGACAAACAGCAAATGACTAGCGGTTGTGAAAGTAAAGTCTGATACTGATCTTTGAAATAAGGTTTTGGTACGAGGGTCTGATGGCCGGAGGAAGGGGGCGGATGGGGTGCTAGATCTTTGAAATAAGGTTTTGGTCTGATGGCCGGAGGAAGGGGGTGGATGGGGTGCTAGATCTTTGAAATAAGGTTTTGGTCTGATGGCCGGAGGAAGGGGGTGGATGGGGTGCTAGATCTTTGAAATAAGGTTTTGGTACGAGGGTCTGATGGCCGGAGGAAGGGGGCGGATGGGGTGCTAGATCTTTGAAATAAGGTTTTGGTCTGATGGCCGGAGGAAGGGGGTGGATGGGGTGCTAGATCTTTGAAATAAGGTTTTGGTACGAGGGTCTGATGGCCGGAGGAAGGGGGCGGATGGGGTGCTAGATCTTTGAAATAAGGTTTTGGTCTGATGGCCGGAGGAAGGGGGCGGATGGGGTGCTAGATCTTTGAAATAAGGTTTTGGTCTGATGGCCGGAGGAAGGGGGCGGATGGGGTGCTAGATCTTTGAAATAAGGTTTTGGTCTGATGGCCGGAGGAAGGGGGCGGATGGGGTGCTAGATCTTTGAAATAAGGTTTTGGTCTGATGACCGGAGGAAGGGGGCGGATGGGGTGCTAGATCTTTGAAATAAAGTTTTGGTCTGATGGCCGGAGGAAGGGGGCGGATGGGGTGCTAGATCTTTGAAATAAGGTTTTGGTCTGATGGCCGGAGGAAGGGGGCGGATGGGGTGCTAGATCTTTGAAATAAAGTTTTGGTACGAGGGTCTGATGGCCGGAGGAAGGGGGCGGATGGGGTGCTAGATCTTTGAAATAAGGTTTTGGTCTGATGGCCGGAGGAAGGAGGTGGATGGGGGTGCTAGATCTTTGAAATAAGGTTTTGGTACGAGGGTCTGATGGCCGGAGGAAGGGGGCGGATGGGGTGCTAGATCTTTGAAATAAGGTTTTGGTCTGATGGCCGGAGGAAGGGGGCGGATGGGGTGCTAGATCTTTGAAATAAGGTTTTGGTCTGATGGCCGGAGGAAGGGGGCGGATGGGGTGCTAGATCTTTGAAATAAGGTTTTGGTCTGATGGCCGGAGGAAGGGGGTGGATGGGGTGCTAGATCTTTGAAATAAGGTTTTGGTACGAGGGTCTGATGGCCGGAGGAAGGGGGCGGATGGGGGTGCTAGATCTTTGAAATAAGGTTTTGGTCTGATGGCCGGAGGAAGGGGGCGGATGGGGTGCTAGATCTTTGAAATAAGGTTTTGGTCTGATGGCCGGAGGAAGGGGGCGGATGGGGGTGCTAGATCTTTGAAATAAGGTTTTGGTCTGATGGCCGGAGGAAGGGGGCGGATGGGGTGCTAGATCTTTGAAATAAGGTTTTGGTCTGATGACCGGAGGAAGGGGGCAGATGGGGTGCTAGATCTTTGAAATAAAGTTTTGGTCTGATGGCCGGAGGAAGGGGGCGGATGGGGTGCTAGATCTTTGAAATAAGGTTTTGGTCTGATGGCCGGAGGAAGGGGGCGGATGGGGTGCTAGATCTTTGAAATAAAGTTTTGGTACGAGGGTCTGATGGCCGGAGGAAGGGGGCGGATGGGGTGCTAGATCTTTGAAATAAGGTTTTGGTCTGGTGGCCGGAGGAAGGGGGCGGATGGGGTGCTAGATCTTTGAAATAAGGTTTTGGTCTGATGGCAGGAGGAAGGGGGCGGATGGGGTGCTAGATCTTTGAAATAAGTTTTGGTCTGATGGCCGGAGGAAGGGGGCGGATGGGGGTGCTAGATCTTTGAAATAAGGTTTTGGTCTGATGGCCGGAGGAAGGGGGCGGATGGGGTGCTAGATCTTTGAAATAAGGTTTTGGTCTGATGGCCGGAGGAAGGGGGTGGATGGGGTGCTAGATCTTTGAAATAAGGTTTTGGTCTGATGGCCGGAGGAAGGGGGGTGGATGGGGTGCTAGATCTTTGAAATAAGGTTTTGGTCTGATGGCCGGAGGAAGGGGGCGGATGGGGTGCTAGATCTTTGAAATAAGGTTTTGGTCTGATGGCCGGAGGAAGGGGGCGGATGGGGTGCTAGATCTTTGAAATAAGGTTTTGGTCTGATGGCCGGAGGAAGGGGGCGGATGGGGTGCTAGATCTTTGAAATAAGGTTTTGGTCTGATGGCCGGAGGAAGGGGGCGGATGGGGTGCTAGATCTTTGAAATAAGGTTTTGGTCTGATGGCCGGAGGAAGGGGGCGGATGGGGTGCTAGATCTTTGAAATAAGGTTTTGGTCTGATGGCCGGAGGAAGGGGGCGGATGGGGTGCTAGATCTTTGAAATAAAGGTTTTGGTCTGATGGCCGGAGGAAGGGGGCGGATGGGGTGCTAGATCTTTGAAATAAGGTTTTGGTCTGATGGCCGGAGGAAGGGGGCGGATGGGGTGCTAGATCTTTGAAATAAGGTTTTGGTACGAGGGTCTGATGGCCGGAGGAAGGGGGCGGATGGGGTGCTAGATCTTTGAAATAAGGTTTTGGTCTGATGGCCGGAGGAAGGGGGCGGATGGGGTGCTAGATCTTTGAAATAAGGTTTTGGTCTGATGGCCGGAGGAAGGGGGCGGATGGGGTGCTAGATCTTTGAAATAAGGTTTTGGTCTGATGGCCGGAGGAAGGGGGCGGATGGGGTGCTAGATCTTTGAAATAAGGTTTTGGTCTGATGGCCGGAGGAAGGGGGTGGATGGGGTGCTAGATCTTTGAAATAAGGTTTTGGTCTGATGGCCGGAGGAAGGGGGTGGATGGGGTGCTAGATCTTTGAAATAAGGTTTTGGTCTGATGGCCGGAGGAAGGGGGTGGATGGGGTGCTAGATCTTTGAAATAAGGTTTTGGTCTGATGGCCGGAGGAAGGGGGTGGATGGGGTGCTAGATCTTTGAAATAACGTTTTGGTCTGATGGCCGGAGGAAGGGGGTGGATGGGGTGCTAGATCTTTGAAATAAAGTTTTGGTCTGATGGCCGGAGGAAGGGGGTGGATGGGGTGCTAGATCTTTGAAATAACGTTTTGGTCTGATGGCCGGAGGAAGAGGGTGGATGGGGGTGCTAGATCTTTGAAATAACGTTTTGGTCTGATGGCCGGAGGAAGGGGGTGGATGGGGTGCTAGATCTTTGAAATAAGGTATTGGTCTGATGGCCGGAGGAAGGGGGAGGATGGGGTGCTAGATCTTTGAAATAAGGTTTTGGTCTGATGGCTGGAGGAAGGGGGTGGATGGGGTGCTAGATCTTTGAAATAAGGTTTTGGTCTGATGGCCGGAGGAAGGGGGTGGATGGGGTGCTAGATCTTTGAAATAAGGTTTTGGTCTGATGGCCGGAGGAAGGGGGGTGGATGGGGTGCTAGATCTTTGAAATAAGGTTTTGGTCTGATGGCCGGAGGAAGGGGGTGGATGGGGTGCTAGATCTTTGAAATAAGGTTTTGGTCTGATGGCCGGAGGAAGGGGGTGGATGGGGTGCTAGATCTTTGAAATAAGGTTTTGGTCTGATGGCCGGAGGAAGAGGGTGGATGGGGTGCTAGATCTTTGAAATAAAGTTTTGGTCTGATGGCCGGAGGAAGGGGGTGGATGGGGTGCTAGATCTTTGAAATAAGGTATTGGTCTGATGGCCGGAGGAAGGGGGAGGATGGGGTGCTAGATCTTTGAAATAATGTTTTGGTCTGATGGCCGGAGGAAGGGGGTGGATGGGGTGCTAGATCTTTGAAATAAGGTTTTGGTCGGATGGCCGGAGGAAGGGGGTGGATGCGGTGCTAGATCTTTGAAATAAGGTTTTGGTCTGATGGCCGGAGGAAGGGGGTGGATGGGGTGCTAGATCTTTGAAATAAGGTTTTGGTCTGATGGCCGGAGGAAGGGGGTGGATGGGGTGCTAGATCTTTGAAATAAGGTTTTGGTCTGATGGCCGGAGGAAGGGGGGTGGATGGGGTGCTAGATCTTTGAAATAAGGTTTTGGTCTGATGGCCGGAGGAAGGGGGTGGATGGGGTGCTAGATCTTTGAAATAAGGTTTTGGTCTGATGGCCGGAGGAAGGGGGTGGATGGGGTGCTAGATCTTTGAAATAAGGTTTTGGTCTGATGGCCGGAGCAAGGGGGTGGATGGGGTGCTAGATCTTTGAAATAAGGTTTTGGTCTGATGGCCGGAGGAAGGGGGTGGATGGGGTGCTAAATCTTTGAAATAAGGTTTTGGTCTGATGGCCGGAGGAAGGGGGCGGATGGGGTGCTATTCAAAACTTAACATTAATGTTGCTGTTAGCATCGCAATGGAACAAGACTTTAATCCTTTTTTTTTACTTGTGTTGCTATGAGATGCTGCTTAAGTTGGAATGAATATTGTGTTGCTATGAGATGCTGCTTAAGTTGGAATGAATATTGTGTTGCTATGAGATGCTGCTTAAGTTGGAATGAATATTGTGTTGCTATGAGATGCTGCTTAAGTTGGAATGAATATTGTGTTGCTATGAGATGCTGCTTAAGTTGGAATGAATATTGTGTTGCTATGAGATGCTGCTTAAGTTGGAATGAATATTGTGTTGCTGATTTTTTAAAATAACTTTAAAGTATACATTTCCTATCACCTGACTCTGTAATTGTAATATTAAAAATATGTTAATAATAATAATAAAATTAAAATGAGGAAAACAGGTGTTCGCCATGTTTTGTTGTTATCTTATTTAATGTACAAAATCTGGTAATGATATTTGGTAACTGATCGTCCAATAAAGCTGGTAATAGTATCAAAGAGATAGAGCAAATTATGTATTACTACCATACTTTGTTGGTTAGTGACTGGCCCAGTATACTGACCACTCAATGACCCCAGTGTGTTGACTGACTACCGAAATACTGAAATCACAGAGTTCCACGCCTAGAGCCCAAGGGAATAATCCTGTCTGGCGTCTGGACACAAAATGAGACATTTTCGACCTGGGAAAACTTCCTTTACTTTTGAGCACTTATTTTGACAGTACCCGAACATAGAACATTTGAAAATTGCACTGGGCGGTCGGTGTTTCTATGAAGCTGTCCATGTACCGGTCAGTGTTTCTATGTAGTTGTCTATGTATTGGTCGGTGTTACTATGTAATTGTCTATGTATTGGTCGGTGTAACTATGTAGTTGTTTATGTATTGGTCGGTGTAACTATGTAGTTGTCTATGTATTGGTCGGTGTAACTATGTAGTTGTCTACGTACCAGTCGATGTAACTATGTAGTTGTCTATGTATTGGTCGGTGTAACTATGTAGTTGTCTACGTACCAGTCGATGTAACTATGTAGTTGTCTATGTATTGGTCGATGTAACTATGTAGTTGTCTATGTATTGGTCGGTGTAACTATGTAGTTGTCTATGTATTGGTCGGTGTAACTATGTAGTTGTCTATGTATTGGCCGGTGTAACTATGTAGTTGTCTATGTATTGGTCGGTGTAACTATGTAGTTGTCTATGTATTGGTCGGTGTAACTATGTAGTTGTCTATGTATTGGTCGGTGTAACTATGTAGTTGTCTATGTATTGGTCGGTGTAACTATGTAGTTGTCTATGTATTGGTCGGTGTAACTATGTAGTTGTCTATGTATTGGTCGGTGTAACTATGTAGTTGTCTATGTATTGGTCGGTGTAACTATGTAGTTGTCTATGTATTGGTCGGTGTAACTATGTAGTTGTCTATGTATTGGTCGGTGTAACTATGTAGTTGTCTATGTATTGGTCGGTGTAACTATGTAGTTGTCTATGTATTGGTCGGTGTAACTATGTAGTTGTCTATGTATTGGTCGGTGTAACTATGTAGTTGTCTATGTATTGGTCGGTGTAACTATGTAGTTGTCTATGTATTGGTCGGTGTAACTATGTAGTTGTCTATGTATTGGTCGGTGTAACTATGTAGTTGTCTATGTATTGGTCGGTGTAACTATGTAGTTGTCTATGTATTGGTCGGTGTAACTATGTAGTTGTCTATGTATTGGTCGGTGTAACTATGTAGTTGTCTATGTATTGGTCGGTGTAACTATGTAGTTGTCTATGTATTGGTCGGTGTAACTATGTAGTTGTCTATGTATTGGTCGGTGTAACTATGTAGTTGTCTATGTATTGGTCGGTGTAACTATGTAGTTGTCTATGTATTGGTCGTGTAACTATGTAGTTGTCTATGTATTGGTCGGTGTAACTATGTAGTTGTCTATGTATTGGCCGGTGTAACTATGTAGTTGTCTATGTATTGGTCGGTGTAACTATGTAGTTGTCTATGTATTGGTCGGTGTAACTATGTAGTTGTCTATGTATTGGTCGGTGTAACTATGTAGTTGTCTATGTATTGGTCGGTGTAACTATGTAGTTGTCTATGTATTGGTCGGTGTAACTATGTAGTTGTCTATGTATTGGTCGGTGTAACTATGTAGTTGTCTATGTATTGGTCGGTGTAACTATGTAGTTGTCTATGTATTGGTCGGTGTAACTATGTAGTTGTCTATGTATTGGTCGGTGTAACTATGTAGTTGTCTATGTATTGGTCGGTGTAACTATGTAGTTGTCTATGTATTGGGTCGGTGTAACTATGTAGTTGTCTATGTATTGGTCGGTGTAACTATGTAGTTGTCTATGTATTGGGCGGTGTAACTATGTAGTTGTCTATGTATTGGTCCTTGTAACTATGTAGTTGTCTATGTATTGGTCGGTGTAACTATGTAGTTGTCTATGTATTGGTCGGTGTAACTATGTAGTTCTCTATGTATTGGTCGGTGTAACTATGTAGTTGTCTATGTATTGGTCGGTGTAACTATGTAGTTGTCTATGTATTGGTCAGTGTAACTATGTAGTTGTCTATGTATTGGTCGGTGTAACTATGTAGTTGTCTATGTATTGGTCGGTGTAACTATGTAGTTGTCTATGTATTGGTCTGTGTAACTATGTAGTTGTCTACGTACTGGTCGATGTAACTATGTAGTTGTCTATGTATTGGTCGGTGTAACTATGTAGTTGTCTATGTATTGGTCGGTGTAACTATGTAGTTGTCTACGTACCAGTCGATGTAACTATGTAGTTGTCTATGTATTGGTCGGTGTAACTATGTAGTTGTCTATGTATTGGTCGATGTAACTATGTAGTTGTCTACGTACCAGTCGGTGTAACTATGTAGTTGTCTATGTATTGGCCGGTGTAACTATGTAGATGTCTATGTATTGGTCGGTGTAACTATGTAGTTGTCTATGTATTGGTCGGTGTAACTATGTAGTTGTCTATGTATTGGTCGGTGTAACTATGTAGTTGTCTATGTATTGGTCGGTGTAACTATGTAGTTGTCTATGTATTGGTCGGTGTAACTATGTAGTTGTCTATGTATTGGTCGGTGTAACTATGTAGTTGTCTATGTATTGGTCGGTGTAACTATGTAGTTGTCTATGTATTGGTCGGTGTAACTATGTAGTTGTCTATGTATTGGTCGGTGTAACTATGTAGTTGTCTATGTATTGGTCGGTGTAACTATGTAGTTGTCTATGTATTGGTCGGTGTAACTATGTAGTTGTCTATGTATTGGTCGGTGTAACTATGTAGTTGTCTATGTATTGGTCGGTGTAACTATGTAGTTGTCTATGTATTGGTCGGTGTAACTATGTAGTTGTCTATGTATTGGGCGCTGTAACTATGTAGTTGTCTATGTATTGGTCGGTGTAACTATGTAGTTGTCTATGTATTGGGTGGTGTAACTATGTAGTTGTCTATGTATTGGTCCTTGTAACTATGTAGTTGTCTATGTATTGGTCGGTGTAACTATGTAGTTGTCTATGTATTGGTCGGTGTAACTATGTAGTTGTCTATGTATTGGTCGGTGTAACTATGTAGTTGTCTATGTATTGGTCGGTGTAACTATGTAGTTGTCTATGTATTGGTCGGTGTAACTATGTAGTTGTCTATGTATTTGGTCGGTGTAACTATGTAGTTGTCTATGTATTGGTCGGTGTAACTATGTAGTTGTCTATGTATTGGTCAGTGTAACTATGTAGTTGTCTATGTATTGGTCTGTGTAACTATGTAGTTGTCTACGTACCAGTCGATGTAACTATGTAGTTGTCTATGTATTGGTCGGTGTAACTATGTAGTTGTCTACGTATTGGTCGGTATAACTATGTAGTTGTCTATGTATTGGTCGGTGTAACTATGTAGTTGTCTATATATTGGTCGGTGTAACTATGTAGTTGTCTATGTATTGGTCGGTGTAACTATGTAGTTGTCTATGTATTGGTCGGTTAACTATGTACCTCATGTTGATATACCAACGAGAGTGGTGGGTGTATTTGTTTACTAGAAGTGACGCGTTAAACAATATTGGAGACAATGCGTCAACTTCCCATGTAAACAATACTGGAGTTAATGCATCAACTTCCCATCTAAACAATACTGGAGACAATGCGTCAACTTCCCATCTAAACAATACTGGAGACAATGCGTCAACTTCCCATCTAAACAATACGGGAGGCAATGCGTCAACTTCCCATCTAAACAATACTGGAGACAATGCGTCAACTTCCCATCTAAACAATACTGGAGACAAGGCGTCAACTTCCCATCTAAACAATACTGGAGACAAGGCGTCAACTTCCCATCTAAACAATACTTGAGACAATGCGTCAACTTCCCATCTAAACAGTATTGGAGACAATGCGTCAACTTCCCATCTAAACAATATTGGAGACAATGCGTCAACTTCCCATCTAAACAATACTGGAGACAATGCGTCAACTTCCCATCTAAACAATACTGGAGCCAATGCGTCAACTTCCCATCTAAACAATACTGGAGACAATGCGTCAACTTCCCATCTAAACAATACTGGAGACAATGCATCAACTTCCCATCTAAACAATATTGGAGACAATGCGTCAACTTCCCATCTAAACAATATTGGAGACAATGCGTCAACTTCCCATCTAAACAATACTGGAGACAATGCGTCAACTTCCCATCTAAACAATACTGGAGACAATGCGTCAACTTCCCAACTTAACAATATTGGAGACAATGCGTCAACTTCCCATCTAAATAATATTGGAGACAATGCGTCAACTTCCCATCTAAACAATATTGGAGACAATGCATCAACTTCCCATCCATTATAAAGCTACTTGACAAAAGACTCCTGTGGTGGCTGTACAATATCATGGGCGTCGCTGATGTTTATTGTACCGAGGACATCATTCACAACCCCAACAACTACGACCCTGTGAGACAAAGGCACGCCACGAAATGAGTTACTGCATCAGTCGTCTGGGCTAACAGACAAATCTGAGACACAGACTCCTCACGGAGGAAATGAGTTCCGCCTGTAGGTTCCTATATGATAATTACATCTACGGAGTTATCTCGAGGGCTATAAACATTGGTATGGGGACTTTTCGGATACCGTTATTATTGTTTCGTTTAGTTTTTGGTACACTCGGACATTGGTCAATTCATAAAAACGAAGTTTAAAAAGGCCATGGGTGTATATCTACCCAATGTGTGGAGGAAGTAAAATTCGCCTCGTCTTTCAGCATTGTTTTAAGTCATTTGAGCTTCTCAAGGCTAGGGGGGGCATTCAGATAACCGGTGGTAGGGGGGACCCATTCAGATAACCGGTGGTAGGGGGGGCCATTCAGATAACCGGTGGTGGGGGGGCATTCAGATAACCGGTGGTAGGGGGGGCCATTCAGATAACCGGTGGTAAGGGGGGCCATTCAGATGACCGGTGGTAGGGGGGGACCAATTCAGATAACCGGTGGTAGGGGGGGACCCATTCAGATAACCGGTTTGCGGGGGGCCATTCAGATAACCGGTGGTAGGGGGGGCCATTCAGATAACCGGTGGTAGGGGGGACCAATTCAGATAACCGGTGGTAGGGGGGGCCATTCAGATAACCGGTGGTAGGGGGCCATTCAGATAACCGGTGGTAGGGGGGGACCAATTCAGATAACCGGTGGTAGGGGGGGGCATTCAGATAACCGGTGGTAGGGGGGGAGCAATTCAGATAACCGGTGGTAGGGGGGCCATTCAGATAACCGGTGGCAGGGGGGGGCCATTCAGATAACCGGTGGTAGGGGGGGGGGAGCAATTCAGATAACCGGTGGTAGGGGGGGCCATTCAGATAACCGGTGGTAGGGGGGGGACCAATTCAGATAACCAGTGGTAGGGGGGGGGACCCATTCAGATAACCGGTGGTAGGGGGGCCCATTCAGATAACCGGTGGTAGGGGGGACCAATTCAGATAACCGGTGGTAGGGGGGCCCATTCAGATAACCGGTGGTAGGGGGCCCGTTCAGATAACCGGTGGTAGGGGGACCAATTCAGATAACCGGTGGTAGGGGGGCCCATTCAGATAACCGGTGGTAGGGGGGACCAATTCAGATAACCGGTGGTAGAGGGGCCCATTCAGATAACCGGTGGTAGGGGGGGACCCATTCAGATAACCGGTGGTAGGGGGGGACCAATTCAGATAACCGGTGGGAAATGAAGTAGGAAGGGAGCCAATGTTCACACTCATTGTGGCTTTTAATATTTTTTGCTTTCTTCTTTTTTAAAAAAAATTAATGTTTCCACAAGAGGCAACCCTAAATATTGGGGGGGAGAGGGGTGTAGAACTTATATTCCCCGAAACATTTGTAAAAATTCTGATTTTCTCTCTCTCCCCCCCCCCACCACTTTCGGTCCAGCTGCAAGGCCAACGGGCAATGATCAGGTCATATTTTGTTAGGTCAAGTCTTTAAAACAAAGCTGTTATTGTGTGCGCTTAGATTTCGATGTTAAAATAATTCATTAAATACTGCATACATTAAACACAATTATGAAGAATTGAAAAGACAAGTTAAAATGCACTAGCTAGAACTAGAACATAAATTAATATGTATTTAAACGCAGTTCTGCGAGAAAATCATAAAATTAAAAAAGTAAATATAAAATAAAAAGTACTGAATAAAAGTGAGGCACCAAAAACCAAATGTATACAACTATACATGAACATTCGAATTTAATTGTATGAATTAGAAATTCCACTGCGCTATATCTTATTAATGTTTAACAAAAACTTTGTGGAAATATCTTAGTTCTGTCATGAGATTCAAGAAATGGTTCAGTTTTGTTTTATGTCTTAATGCAGTTTTCTAGAAAGTGTTTCCTTTTTTAAAAAAAAAGTAAGCCTTTTTTATTTTAAATTTTCTATTTTACAGCATTAGTTCAAACAACTACCAACAATATCACATGTGAGTGGACCACAGTTCAAACAACTACCAACAATATCACATGTGAGTGGACCACAGTTCAAACAACTACCAACAATATCACATGTGAGTGAACCACAGTTCAAACAACTACCAACAATATCACATGTGAGTGGACCACAGTTCAAACAACTACCAACAATATCACATGTGAGTGGACCACAGTTCAAACAACTACCAACAATATCACATGTGAGTGGACCACAGTTCAAACAACTACCAACAATATCACATGTGAGTGGACCACAGTTCAAACAACTACCAACAATATCACATGTGAGTGGACCACTGAGCCAGTAGTTTTAGTGCTAAGGTGTGACATGTTTATGAAGGTAAAATCCGCACTGCGCGTGGAGGTGCACTTTTATTAGCGTGTTATTTGCCGGCCATTTATTGAAGAGATTACACAAGAAAGATCGAGAATCTGCAGGGCTTAGGATGATGTGGAAATAATACCAGCCAGAAATAAACATTAGATTTGGTTGTGTGTGAGGGGGGGGACCAGCCAGAAATAAACGTTAGATTTGGTTGAGTGTGTGTGTGTGTGAGAGGGAGTGCTCAGAAGAAAGAGAAATTTGCCAGCGAACCAAACCTCCAGATAGAAAAATGCTTCTGACGGATCAATACAGTGGGAAAAAAAAAGGGGGGGGGGTGAAGGGTGAGTGGCTGGAAGCTACACGTTGTTAGTACACAGTACAGTGGCTGCTCTTGTTAGTACATAGTACAGTGGCTGCTCTTGTTAGTACACATTACAGTGGCTGCTCTTGTTAGTACACAGTACAGTGGCTGCTCTTGTTAGTACACAGTACAGTGGCTGCTCTTGTTAGTACACAGTACAGTGGCTGCTCTTGTTAGTACACAGTACAGTGGCTGCTCTTGTTAGTACACAGCTTGTTAGTACACAGTACAGTAGCTGCTCTTGCTAGTACACAGTACAGTAGCTGCTCAGTTATACAGGATGACAAACCCCTCAGTTATACAGGATGACAAACCCCTCAGCTATACATGATGACAAACCCCCCAGCTATACAGGATAACAAACCCCTCAGTTATACAGGATGACAAACCCATCAGTTATACAGGATGACAAACCCCTCAGTTATACAGGATGACAAACCCCTCAGTGATACAGGATGACAAACCCGTCAGTTATACAGGATGACAACCCCCTCAGTTATACAGGATGACAAACCCCTCAGTTATACAGGATGACAAACCCCTTAGTTATACAGGATGACAAACCCCTCAGTTATACAGGATGACAACCCCCTCAGTTATACAGGATGACAAACCCCTCAGTTATACAGGATGACAAACCCCTCAGTTATACAGGATGACAAACCCCTCAGTTATACAGGATGACAAACCCCTCAGTTATACAGGATGACAACCCCCTCAGTTATACA
The DNA here is from genome assembly GCA_944989445.1 of Ampullaceana balthica. Classification (NCBI taxonomy): domain Eukaryota; kingdom Metazoa; phylum Mollusca; class Gastropoda; family Lymnaeidae; genus Ampullaceana; species Ampullaceana balthica. The sequence continues at coordinate 508,407 of CALYLW010000308.1, read as the reverse complement.
GGATGACAAACCCCTCAGCTATACAGGATGACAAACCCCTCGGCTATACAGGAGACAGGATGATGAAACCATTGCTCGTGGGCCCGGAATAAATAGAGGAAGAAAACCCTTTTATTATCCTTTAAAATGGGTCAATAGTGGTATGTCCCCGCTTACAATTTCTGGTAATTAGCAAACAAACACAGCTTGAATATTTAAAAGTTGCAAATAAAACAGGTGATTTATGTGTTGGGTTAGGTTAGGGTTAGGGGTGATTTATGCGTCTCAATCAAACATCAGAGCAAATAATTTAGCCAACCTAACCCTAACCCCAGCTAATTAAAAAGGGACAATGATCGACAAACGTTTTTAGACTTCAGATCCCACTTGCCTAATGTTTTGAGACTTGAGATCCCACTTGCCCAATGTTTTAGACTTGAGATCCCACTAGCCCAATGCCCTGTTCATTTATTTGAGAGTCGAATGGAGACAGTTCAAAATCAATGTTAATATGACTTACTATAGCGTTCAATATAAGCTTGCATCAAAAGATAACTTACTATAGCGTTCAAGATAAGCTAGTATCACAAGATAACTTACTATAGCGTTCAATATAAGCTAGTATCACAAGATAACTTACTATAGCGTTCAATATAAGCTAGTATCAAAAGATAACTTACTATATCGTTCAATATAAGCTAGTATCACAAGATAACTAACTATGGCGTTCAATATAAGCTAGTATCACAAGATAACTTACTATAGCGTTCAATATAAGCTAGTATCACAAGATAACTTACTATAGCGTTCAATATAAGCTAGTATCAAAAGATAACTTACTATAGCGTTCAATATAAGCTAGTATCACAAGATAACTTACTATAGCGTTCAATATAAGCTAGTATCACAAGATAACTTACTATAGTGTTCAATATAAGCTAGTATCACAAGATAACTTACTATAGCGTTCAATATAAGCTAGTATCACAAGATAACTTACTATAGCGTTCAAGATAAGCTAGTATCAAAAGATAACTTACTATAGCGTTCAATATAAGCTAGTATCACAAGATAACTTACTATAGTGTTCAATATAAGCTAGTATCACAAGATAACTTACTATAGCGTTCAATATAAGCTAGTATCACAAGATAACTTACTATAGCGTTCAAGATAAGCTAGTATCAAAAGATAACTTACTATAGCGTTCAAGATAAGCTAGTATCACAAGATAACTTACTATAGCGTTCAATATAAGCTAGTATCAAAAGATAACTTACTATATCGTTCAAGATAAGCTAGTATCACAAGATAACTTACTATAGCGTTCAATATAAGCTAGTATCACAAGATAACTTACTATAGCGTTCAATATAAGCTAGTATCACAATATAACTTACTATAGCGTTCAATATAAGCTAGTATCACAAGATAACTTACTATAGCGTTCAATATAAGCTAGTATCACAAGATAACTTACTATAGCGTTCAATATAAGCTAGTATCACAAGATAACTTACTATAGCGTTCAATATAAGCTAGTATCACAAGATAACTTACTATAGCGTTCAAGATAAGCTAGTATCACAAGATAAGAATAACATGATAGTGTTCACGACACAGTTGCAGCTATCAGTAACAAGCAAGTTACATTGGCGCTAGGTTAACTAATACATTCATTTTTGTAAAGGGGGGAGGGGGTATATGTTTGTGTTACTACAAAATCACCACGAAAGAAATCACGGAATGTATTATTTGAAGAAGCTGATACGTAATCAATCGATAATTACCTAGACAACAAGTACGACTACTGAGCAGCAACTTGTGGGCAAACTAGACTGGGGATCATGGTCTTATCTCGTAACAAGGAAAGGCGAGAGGCAACTTCTGCTTAATGATAAATACATGTTTATTCTTGTTTGATACTTAAGCTTCATCAATAACAGTGGACACTTATAGTGTCATTGGACTCTTTTACTGTCAAGTGTCTGTCAGTGGACACTTTTATTGTTATTTGAATGTCAGTGGACACTTTTATTGTTATTTGAATGTCAGTGGACACTTTTATTGTTATTTGAATGTCAGTGGACACTTTAATTTGTCATTTGAATGGCAGCGTACAGTTATAGTGTCATTTAAATGTCAGTGAGATTAGTACACTGATTTTTTTTTAAAAAGGTGATAAAATATTATTTGGCCTAAGTCATGAAGACTAGAATTTTAAAAAAAAATCATAAAGACAATCTAGGGCGCATTAAAATTAGAGAATTATTTAAAATGTATCCAAATGCCAAATACCTATCTCCTTTCAAAGTGCATGACAACGGCCTAAAAGACGTTTCCTTTCTCAACTACAGGAGGTATTAAAATTTGGTTCAATTTGAGCGTTGACAATTACATCAAGAACATTTTAACTTAACCATGTGCTATAAATCAATGAACGTTTCAATATAAAAAAAAAGAGATTTTTCCTCTTCTTAAACCTCAAATCTTTGGCCACAACTTGGCGGCACGCTCGAGTTTTGTTGCAGCGTGCGTCGCGGTCAACACGAGCCTGACTGTGTTTAATTAACTTAGCCAGATGGCTGCAGCCAGCAGAAACCATCCAAATGTAAGGCGCCACAAGAGTTTGATTGACGAGTGCAATCGGTGGAGGACAATATATAATAATATAATATATAATAAAATATAGACAGCCTTTAGCGAGATCAAGAAATGGATGTTCATGTCTTACTATATTATTAGACATGTGCCAAATACAATTAATTCTGAGTATTCTTTTTGTTACAGATGAAAAAGGTTCTACTTTTATCACACTCTGTATAATTTTACACGAAAAATGATGAACTAAAGTTCATAGACACACTGGTCAACTGTTGCAGATATGTTCGTACAGGAGATTGTTGCTTGCTAGCAGAATCTGAGTATTACAATACATTCGATTATTACAATACATTCGATTATTACAATACATTTGAGTATTACAATACATTTGAGTATTACAATACATTCGATTATTACAATACATTCGATTATTACAATACATTTGAGTATTACAATACATTCGATTATTACAATACATTTGAGTATTACAATACATTCGATTATTACAATACATTCGATTATTACAATACATTCGACTACATGACATACTGATGAATGCTTCCTTCCAATCACACTCTGCCTGTCCCCTATACACTTGTTTCCTTCTTATACCACAGCGTTCTTCGTGTACTACCAATTTCTCTTGTACCAGCACAACTAAAACAGGGGATTCCCGTCGGGTATTTTAATCGATAAGCGCAATCGCTGGAGATTTCTTACAACCTTTGCCAACATCCAGGAGAGAATGAGGGACGACTCGTTTAATGTCATCACGTATTTACTTACACGTTGGTGACAAGAGAACGACGTAAGTCAATCTTTAGTTGGACAGACAAGAGAACGACGCAAGTCAATCTTTAGTTGGACAGACAAGAGAACGACGCAAGTCAATCTTTAGTTGGACAGACAAGAGAACGACGCAAGTCAATCTTTAGTTGGACAGACAAGAGAACGACGCAAGTCAATCTTTAGTTGGACAGACAAGAGAACGACGTAATATCGGCGAAAATGCATATCGGTAGTCCCCTAGCCCTAATATAAAAGATAAATAATTAGGAGTGATAAATTTAAGAATGATGTCATCAAATATGACCGCTGGTTTTTGTCCAAACAAATACTCATATCGGCACTCATATCGGCAAATAAAATATCGGTAATATCGGTATCGGCAAAAAGGCATATCGGTAGACCCCTAGTAATACGTACCCTTCATCTAGTGAGAGAGGGTAAAACGTACCCTTCATGTAGTGATAAATTTATAATATAAAAATTTATAATATAAAAACAGGGTATTAGTAGGCCTTCATGTAGTGAGATAGGGTAAAACGTACCTTTCATCTAGTGAGAGAGGGTAAAACGTACCTTTCATCTAGTGAGAGAGGGTAAAACATACCTTTCATCTAGTGAGATAGGGTAAAACGTACCCTTCATCTAGTGAGATAGGGTAAAACGTACCCTTCATCTAGTGAGATAGGGTAAAACGTACCTGTCATCTAGTGAGAGAGGGTAAAACATACCTTTCATCTAGTGAGATAGGGTAAAACGTACCCTTCATCTAGTGAGATAGGGTAAAACGTACCCTTCATCTAGTGAGAGAGGGTAAAACGTACCCTTCATCTAGTGAGATAGGGTAAAACGTACCCTTCATCTAGTGAGATAGGGTAAAACGTACCCTTCATCTAGTGAGATAGGGTAAAACGTACCTTTCATCTAGTGAGATAGGGTAAAACGTACCCTTCATCTAGTGAGATAGGGTAAAACGTACCTTTCATCTAGTGAGATAGGGTAAAACGTACCCTTCATCTAGTGAGAGAGGGTAAAACGTACCCTTCATCTAGTGAGAGAGGGTAAAACGTACCTGTCATCTAGTGAGAGAGGGTAAAACGTACCCTTCATCTAGTGAGAGAGGGTAAAACGTACCTGTCATCTAGTGAGATAGGGTAAAACGTACCTTTCATCTAGTGAGAGAGGGTAAAACGTACCCTTCATCTAGTGAGATAGGGTAAAACGTACCCTTCATCTAGTGAGAGAGGGTAAAACGTACCCTTCATCTAGTGAGAGAGGGTAAAACGTACCCTTCATCTAGTGAGATAGGGTAAAACGTACCTGTCATCTAGTGAGATAGGGTAAAACGTACCTTTCATCTAGTGAGAGAGGGTAAAACGTACCCTTCATCTAGTGAGAGAGGGTAAAACGTACCCTTCATCTAGTGAGAGAGGGTAAAACGTACCCTTCATCTAGTGAGAGAGGGTAAAACGTACCTTTCATCTAGTGAGAGAGGGTAAAACGTACCCTTCATCTAGTGAGATAGGGTAAAACGTACCTGTCATCTAGTGAGATAGGGTAAAACGTACCCTTCATCTAGTGAGATAGGGTAAAACGTACCTTTCATCTAGTGAGAGAGGGTAAAACGTACCTTTCATCTAGTGAGATAGGGTAAAACGTACCTTTCATCTAGTGAGAGAGGGTAAAACGTACCCTTCATCTAGTGAGATAGGGTAAAACGTACCTTTCATCTAGTGAGAGAGGGTAAAACGTACCTTTCATCTAGTGAGAGAGGGTAAAACGTACCCTTCATCTAGTGAGATAGGGTAAAACGTACCTTTCATCTAGTGAGAGAGGGTAAAACGTACCTTTCATCTAGTGAGAGAGGGTAAAACGTACCTTTCATCTAGTGAGATAGGGTAAAACGTACCCTTCATCTAGTGAGATAGGGTAAAACGTACCCTTCATCTAGTGAGATAGGGTAAAACGTACCCTTCATCTAGTGAGATAGGGTAAAACGTACCCTTCATCTAGTGAGATAGGGTAAAACGTACCCTTCATCTAGTGAGATAGGGTAAAACGTACCCTTCATCTAGTGAGATAGGGTAAAACGTACCTTTCATCTAGTGAGAGAGGGTAAAACGTACCTTTCATCTAGTGAGAGAGGGTAAAACGTACCCTTCATCTAGTGAGATAGGGTAAAACGTACCTTTCATCTAGTGAGAGAGGGTAAAACGTACCTTTCATCTAGTGAGAGAGGGTAAAACGTACCTGTCATCTAGTGAGAGAGGGTAAAACGTACCTTTCATCTAGTGAGATAGGGTAAAACGTACCCTTCATCTAGTGAGATAGGGTAAAACGTACCCTTCATCTAGTGAGATAGGGTAAAACGTACCCTTCATCTAGTGAGATAGGGTAAAACGTACCCTTCATCTAGTGAGATAGGGTAAAACGTACCCTTCATCTAGTGAGAGAGGGTAAAACGTACCCTTCATCTAGTGAGAGAGGGTAAAACGTACCTGTCATCTAGTGAGATAGGGTAAAACGTACCCTTCATCTAGTGAGAGAGGGTAAAACGTACCTGTCATCTAGTGAGATAGGGTAAAACGTACCCTTCATCTAGTGAGATAGGGTAAAACGTACCCTTCATCTAGTGAGAGAGGGTAAAACGTACCTTTCATCTAGTGAGAGAGGGTAAAACGTACCTTTCATCTAGTGAGAGAGGGTAAAACGTACCTTTCATCTAGTGAGAGAGGGTAAAACGTACCTTTCATCTAGTGAGATAGGGTAAAACGTACCTTTCATCTAGTGAGAGAGGGTAAAACGTACCTGTCATCTAGTGAGATAGGGTAAAACGTACCTTTCATCTAGTGAGATAGGGTAAAACGTACCCTTCATCTAGTGAGATAGGGTAAAACGTACCCTTCATCTAGTGAGATAGGGTAAAACGTACCCTTCATCTAGTGAGATAGGGTAAAACGTACCTGTCATCTAGTGAGATAGGGTAAAACGTACCCTTCATCTAGTGAGAGAGGGTAAAACGTACCTTTCATCTAGTGAGAGAGGGTAAAACGTACCTTTCATCTAGTGAGATAGGGTAAAACGTACCTTTCATCTAGTGAGAGAGGGTAAAACGTACCTGTCATCTAGTGAGATAGGGTAAAACGTACCTTTCATCTAGTGAGAGAGGGTAAAACGTACCTTTCATCTAGTGAGAGAGGGTAAAACGTACCTTTCATCTAGTGAGATAGGGTAAAACGTACCTTTCATCTAGTGAGAGAGGGTAAAACGTACCTTTCATCTAGTGAGAGAGGGTAAAACGTACCTTTCATCTAGTGAGATAGGGTAAAACGTACCTTTCATCTAGTGAGATAGGGTAAAACGTACCTTTCATCTAGTGAGAGAGGGTAAAACGTACCTTTCATCTAGTGAGAGAGGGTAAAACGTACCTTTCATCTAGTGAGATAGGGTAAAACGTACCTTTCATCTAGTGAGAGAGGGTAAAACGTACCTGTCATCTAGTGAGATAGGGTAAAACGTACCTTTCATCTAGTGAGATAGGGTAAAACGTACCCTTCATCTAGTGAGATAGGGTAAAACGTACCCTTCATCTAGTGAGATAGGGTAAAACGTACCCTTCATCTAGTGAGATAGGGTAAAACGTACCTTTCATCTAGTGAGAGAGGGTAAAACGTACCCTTCATCTAGTGAGATAGGGTAAAACGTACCTGTCATCTAGTGAGATAGGGTAAAACGTACCCTTCATCTAGTGAGAGAGGGTAAAACGTACCTTTCATCTAGTGAGAGAGGGTAAAACGTACCCTTCATCTAGTGAGAGAGGGTAAAACGTACCCTTCATCTAGTGAGATAGGGTAAAACGTACCCTTCATCTAGTGAGATAGGGTAAAACGTACCCTTCATCTAGTGAGATAGGGTAAAACGTACCTTTCATCTAGTGAGAGAGGGTAAAACGTACCTTTCATCTAGTGAGAGAGGGTAAAACGTACCTTTCATCTAGTGAGAGAGGGTAAAACGTACCTTTCATCTAGTGAGATAGGGTAAAACGTACCTTTCATCTAGTGAGATAGGGTAAAACGTACCCTTCATCTAGTGAGATAGGGTAAAACGTACCTTTCATCTAGTGAGAGAGGGTAAAACGTACCTTTCATCTAGTGAGAGAGGGTAAAACGTACCTTTCATCTAGTGAGAGAGGGTAAAACGTACCTGTCATCTAGTGAGATAGGGTAAAACGTACCTTTCATCTAGTGAGATAGGGTAAAACGTACCTTTCATCTAGTGAGATAGGGTAAAACGTACCCTTCATCTAGTGAGATAGGGTAAAACGTACCCTTCATCTAGTGAGATAGGGTAAAACGTACCTTTCATCTAGTGAGATAGGGTAAAACGTACCCTTCATCTAGTGAGATAGGGTAAAACGTACCTTTCATCTAGTGAGAGAGGGTAAAACGTACCTTTCATCTAGTGAGAGAGGGTAAAACGTACCCTTCATCTAGTGAGATAGGGTAAAACGTACCTTTCATCTAGTGAGATAGGGTAAAACGTACCCTTCATCTAGTGAGATAGGGTAAAACGTACCCTTCATCTAGTGAGATAGGGTAAAACGTACCCTTCATCTAGTGAGATAGGGTAAAACGTACCCTTCATCTAGTGAGATAGGGTAAAACGTACCCTTTCATCTAGTGAGAGAGGGTAAAACGTACCTTTCATCTAGTGAGAGAGGGTTAAAACGTACCTTTCATCTAGTGAGATAGGGTAAAACGTACCTGTCATCTAGTGAGAGAGGGTAAAACGTACCTTTCATCTAGTGAGAGAGGGTAAAACGTACCTTTCATCTAGTGAGAGAGGGTAAAACGTACCTGTCATCTAGTGAGAGAGGGTAAAACGTACCTTTCATCTAGTGAGAGAGGGTAAAACGTACCTTTCATCTAGTGAGAGAGGGTAAAACGTACCTTTCATCTAGTGAGAGAGGGTTAAAACGTACCTTTCATCTAGTGAGATAGGGTAAAACGTACCCTTCATCTAGTGAGATAGGGTAAAACGTACCCTTCATCTAGTGAGAGAGGGTAAAACGTACCTTTCATCTAGTGAGAGAGGGTAAAACGTACCCTTCATCTAGTGAGATAGGGTAAAACGTACCTTTCATCTAGTGAGAGAGGGTAAAACGTACCCTTCATCTAGTGAGAGAGGGTAAAACGTACCTTTCATCTAGTGAGATAGGGTAAAACGTACCCTTCATCTAGTGAGAGAGGGTAAAACGTACCTGTCATCTAGTGAGAGAGGGTAAAACGTACCTTTCATCTAGTGAGAGAGGGTAAAACGTACCTGTCATCTAGTGAGAGAGGGTAAAACGTACCCTTCATCTAGTGAGAGAGGGTAAAACGTATCTTTTGGCTACCCAACACTTTGACTTGGAGGGTAATGTCTCAAGTGCAATGACAGAAAATGACATTGACTCACCCTGGAAGTCAACTTAACTTGACAAATATTTGACCAGACAGACCCTAAGTTTAATATTTCGTTGGCGGCTGCCCTTAGAAAAGAAACAAGTCCTAGAAATCGGGACACAGACTGTAGAGAGCAACCTTTAATCTAATCATCTATTCTAGGACGAATCCAATCCATTGTACGATCATTTTGACTTTATGGAGTTTGAGGGCGGGAACTTGGAAGTGTAGGGAGGGGGGAACTTGGAAGTGTGGGGAGGGGGAACTTGGAAGTGTAGGGAGGGGCAACTTGGAAGTGTGGGGAGGGGGAACTTGGAAGTGTGGGGAGGGGGAACTTGGAAGTGTGGGGAGGGGGGAACTTGGAAGTGTAGGGAGGTGGGAACTTGGAAGTGTGGGGAGGGGGGAACTTGGAAGTGTGGGGAGGGGTGAACTTGGAAGTGTGGGGAGGGGGGAACTTGAAACTGTAGGGAGCGGGGAACTTGGAAGTGTGGGGAGGGGGAACTTGGAATTGGAAGTGTGGGGAGGGGGAACTTGGAATTGGAAGTGTGGGGAGGGGGAACTTGGAATTGGAAGTGTGG